>OX465291.1:20885000-21485000 GCA_949987695.1 Merzomyia westermanni
ATTTGGGATGAGTCGATTTTAATTTCTATAGTCTACTTCTAGGTGTTGAAAGTTAACTAGTACGACTGGACCCGCAGGGGAACAAAGGGAATCTGTCGGACACTACCCTTCTGTCAAAACATTCAATGATTATTCGTTATTATCAGTTTCAGTACTCGGTGAAGGCGATTTTAATAAAATATCTAGTAAAATCTAATCTATTTACCCACTAGTTATTCACATTATTACTTCAAACGAGAAATTTATTGATCGGGGATTTTATATGTAGTAGAACTTACCCACTACCCCCAATGAAAGAAATGTAACCAAACTGCTTTTCTGATGCCAATACCATAAATAGACCCCACTTTTTTAATGGAGGTCACTTGAGCACTGAATTTTACTTTCTCTTCTCACGTTTAACCTGCATCTGCCCCTCCTGTACTTTTTCTTCCTGTTCTTATAACCCTTCTCCTCTTCTTCTTCCCCTTCCTATTCCTTTTGTTTCCATTTCTGCTTATTATCTTTCTCATTATTATTCTAGTCTCACTCTAAGCGTTAATAGTTGCATAAATATATCAACTTTACTGAAGTTCGTTAATTCAGATTTTCAAAATATATAATGTTTTGAGTTTTTTTATGAAAAATAAAATAATACTCATTACGAGTAAAAAAAAATAATCATTATTTGCGGTCCTTGGTTTTTGCATGTTCCATTGTCTACAGGTCTATCTCTCAGCAACTAGTCTGATTTAGGCTAGCCAAATTGTAGTTGTAAATTAGTATTTGACCAGACTTTTTGCTATAGGATGTGTATCCTGCCAAGTATGTATTTAAGTAAGTGCCCATCGTTGTCACTGACCGCTTCCGTGCCATTTCAAGAGCGCCCATGCGGTCGAACGTTGAGTTACCATGAGTTTGGAGTTTTTTACGAGTATTTCATAGTTTTTATTTTGCATATTGCCATACACTTCCAAAGCAAAGGCAAACTTCATGCAGTGCATCAAAAAGTCAACAAAAAAAGGACTAAAACAAAATAAGCCGCAGCCATTGTATTGCATATTTTCCGGCACTTTTTTCAAACTGACTGCTACCGCAAAAATACTAGAATTTTTCCGTTTTGTTTTAATTCCACTTTTACTTCGTATCTTTTTTCTTCTTTCTTACTATTGCTATGTATTTATTGACTCAACCACCAACTGCCTGGCAGTAATCGTAAATGGCAGACAAAAGTAAACACACACACACAACATACATATATACATATGAGTACGAACTATTGAAAACTGTTGCCCTGCATGAGTTCTGCACTGACTGGGGTATGGCTGCCTGCTGTATGTTTGTGTAATGTCCTATCTTTATATTGAATCAGAATGAATAAAGTCTCTCAATTTGAATGTGGCAGTACCAATAAATGCTGCTTCTACCGCATCAACTTTACTGACCCGAGCTGCTCCAGCGTTTTTTGGTTGGTTCTATCAAAGCGGAAGAACTTCATTATCGTCAACAAGAGTAGCAGAGCAGCCAGAGCAAAGGCAACAGTAACAGTATTGAAGTGAACATCATCATTGCTCACATTACACTCACACACATCATGTATGTATGTATGTATGTATGTATGTGTTTATGGATGTGGCAGCGCTATTGACAACGGCATCAACATCAACAACTTTACAACAAATTGTGCCCGTCTCTGTGAATCATTCTCAGTGTGCACGTTGCGGTGATCGCTCGTTGGAAATTTTATTAGCGCTCGACTCGTGACGGTTTCAAAAATTATACGCAAAATAAAAACAAAAAATATTTGGAGCAAAACGTAAACAATGAGTTCAATGAAATTTTGAATATAACCGCGTTACATACATACATACATTCAAATACAAAGTCGGCTTGTACTAAATTGGGTTGTGCGGTCAAATGCAGTGAATTTAGTATTTTGCTTTTATAAGCAAAGTTGCTTAGGCAGGTGTGTGTGTGGAAGTGAACAAAAGCAAAACATAAAACAAATTGCAAAAATACAAAAAAAAAAAAAATTTATAAATATTGTGTGCTATATAAATAACTTCAGCCATGCGCAATATGGGACGTCTCTTTCAATATAATCGCTTTGGCGCTAACGATCAAAATACTCAGAATAACAAAAAGGATACACAAGCCAGCGGGATACAAAACTGCCTAAAAACTCAAGAGGTAAACAATTTATGTATAATAGACGGAATTTTTTTTATGACAAAATTTCTTTTTCAATTGCCTACCACTAGACGTTAGTCTTGTGAGTTGAACAGACAGTGGTGTTCATATGTATTGATATAAAAGCTGTGTTCCACCCAACCGACCAGTAGACCGTTGCCATCAACAATCGTTATTTTAAAAATAATTTGGTGTGATTTACCTCCAAGATATTTAAGCCGATGTACTTTTCCAATTTTTCATACAAATACAAAATACATGTTTTTTACTAACTCAAAACGGCACCAGCCAAGGCAGATGAATACTTCCTGAGAAGTATTTTCAAGCCAGAAATACACTCGGATGGTTGTCAACCACAGCCGAGGCTCAGCCGGATTTTTTTTTAACTTTATGATATTTACCTGTCTTGCCACTTGTACTTGGCACCTTTGGTGTGCTGGGTCAGAAAATTACCACCACACCACGGTGGCCGCTCCATATCGCCAATACTCTCCTAAATTATCGCTGTAAATAACATATGGAGGTTTGAGTGAGTCAGAAAAAAAGTCCAAATAATTTAAGGGGTTCAAGGAGTTGTTAATCTCCATCGCAACATATAAAGCTTCTCCAATCCAATTCTTCTACTCGAGTTGAATCATTTTACAGTACTAACGGCACCAATACATCGAGACTCGTCGTGGTCATATCAAATCGTTCACACGCCAAACCTTCGGGAAATGTTTTTGTCGCTACTTAAAACACCAACTAATACTAAAAGGAATATCTCAGAAAAGCAGGGACCCCCGATAATAATTATTTTTATATTTTTAATGAATAAAATCAAAGGCTTCCCAGTATCGGTGGACAGTTTAGGTGCATGTCTCGTCATGCTCAACGGAAATCGGCATTGATTGAAGAAAATTTGAGCAAAACGTATATGAATTACATATAATCAATCTTTTTTGAGTTTTATTTTTTTGATCAGAAGTAATCATATATTTTTGAGCTTTATTTTTTTTTTCTTTTTTTTGATGAAAGTAAAACTTATTCATTGAGCGGTATTTTATCCTTCAAGAATAAAAATTTTATTTTAATTTTTTTCACACTTCGAAAAACTCAAAAAGCCTTTTTGTATGCCAACCTATGCACATACTCGTATACATATGTATGTGTCTATAAATATATTTTAATTATTAAGTGCATACGTTGACGAGATTATACCAACCAATATTTATTACCAATTACTTCCCAAAAAGGCGCAGCGGCTTTTTAAGTTTTCCGATCCGCGAAAAAATATTAAAACTCAAAATTTAATTTTTATTCGTGAAGGATAAAATGTAGCTCAAGGAATAAGTATTATTTTTGTCAAAAAAATAAAACTCAAAAAATAAACATTATCCTTAATCAAAAAAATGGAACTTCAATATACCTATTATTGTTGATTTTTATTTAAAAAAAATTTGAAAATAATGATCAAAGAGCGAGTTTTATAATAAAACTCAGAATAGTTACGGTCCCTGCAGAAAAGAAGGAAGCTGTCGAGATGATGATAACTAAATAGCACTATCCGATTAGGACGAAGTTACTTGGTAGAACGCTATCATCTTATCATCAACTATTATATAAAATAAGATACGAGTATGACGAGCACATGACTACAGATTTGAAATATAGAACGCTCTTCCTAATGACTGTTTAGAACACAAATACAAGGCTCTATAAGTCTCCCATTATATCCACAATTTTTATGGATAAACGAATATGGGAAAGCCTTTTCGGTATTTGGAGATTTTATTATCCTCAAATACCTACGCGAGTGACTGTCGTACTTTGATACGCAACGGAAAAAATTGCCTAACCGGTTAAGCGCCAATAAATGATGGCGAACGTGCCGGCCATCTGCTGTATTTGCAACATTTAAAGTACAAGGTTAGCCGCGAAACGGTTATTCTACCATTTTGAGTTTTTCTCTTAATTAGTACGAAACATTGCAACGAGCTGCATAGATTTTTTGCTGTGATTTTAAGGCCTCTTTTACAAATCTATCCAACGCCTAGAAGTACGCTACATTTCTCTAAAAGTTCCATAGCTCACGTTTTTTGTACTTCAAGAATGGTGGCCGCCGTGGTGTGAAGGTAGTGTTGCCGGCCTACCACACCGAAGGTCCATGGTTCGAGCCCTGGTACAGGTAACATCAAAAGTGATTTGAAAAAAGTTTTTCAAAAGGGGGTCGCCCCTCGTCAGTGGTTTGGCAAACTCTCCGAGTGTATTTCTGCCATGACAGGCTTCTCAGCAAAAATTCGTCTCCTTTGTAGATGCCGTTCGGAGTCGGCAAAAAACTGTAGGTCCCACCAATTTGTAGGGAAAATTCAAATCGGCACACCACAAATTGGAAGAGAAGCTTGGCGCAAAAATCTCTTAGGAGGTTTATGATGATATACCTGTTGTATATCGCGCCATAGAGAGAGAGAATGGTTCATTTGAGAAATTTCGATTATTCCTTTATGGATTGCGGTCAGTTTTCATTTCTTCAGAAAATATATGTAAAATATTTCAAATTTCATAAATTCAATAAAGTTTGGTTTCTTTTCTGCTGCTTTGACTTTCCTTAACTGCTTATCTTTAGACGTCGAACGGTAAATATTTACCATTCACTTATGCAGCAGTGCTGATTACTTTCATTGCTATATAGAATGCTAAGAAGCGAATGCATATCAAATCATATTTGCAAATATTTGTACGAGTTTAAACTAAAAATTGAACGATAATGATTGATTACCCATATGGTGCTAGGGATACATGCATACATACAGATATGAATATGTATTATAGAATATCAAAGTGGATTTGATTACAGTACGCATATGTCCAATCATCTTATAAGTACAGTGTACGACAATATTAAAGCACCAAAAGTATCTCCGCTGAACATGACTAAATCGAATTCTATGCGCAGGTTTCAAATTTTGTATTTGTTTTTCTTGATGAAGGCCACATATTAGCTATTTGAAATGTGAAACCAAAAACTGTTTTCATGGTCCATTCAAAAAAATTAATTGATAATCAGGCTAACTGAAAAATGTGTGCCACAAAACTAAAGCACCATATCAAGGTAGGTCTTGTTTTCCCCTAAATTTGCTGTAAAAACCATAAAATTGCGGTAAACGTGAGAAACAACAACCACACCGATACATTTCGAAGCATTTCAAACAACGCTGCCTTTCTTTTATTTAGCCGTTAAACGAAGTTGAAGTTGATCTGTAGAAGTCGAAAAGGTTTGCTGGAAATAATTATTTCGGGGACTTCGAAAAAGAATTTAACTCAATCAAAGGAAATTAGAAAATACCACTTCAAAACATTTTTCATGACCGTATTTAGCGTACTACAGGGTGTTTTTTTTACAGGTTTGTTTTTCGAATAGAGATAAAACTGGCATTTTGTGGTCAAATCTGGCAACTCTAATGTCATTTATGTTCAATTTGGTTTGCCATTTCATCATGAACAGGTTGACAAAAGAACAACGCTTGCAAATCGTGCAAATTTATTTCGAAAATAATGGTTCAGTTCGCGAAGTTTACCGTGAGCTCCGTCCATTTTATGGTCGACATAATCGTCCATCAGAGCAATTAATTCGGTTAACCATGGATCGTTTTCGCACTACGTTTACTCTATGTGATAATACGCATCCGCAGAGACGTCGAACAGTGCGCACCGAAGAAACAATTGCCGCTGTAGAGCAAAGTGTTGAAGAGGACCCGAATGAATCGATTCGCCACCGTGCACAGCAATTGGAGCTTTGTCCATCAACTTTATGGAAGATTTTGCGCAAAGATCTTGGCTTGCGACCTTACAAGATCCAGCTTGTGCAAGAATTAAAGCCGCGAGACCATGCAATGCGTCGTGATTTTGGTGTATGGACCGAAAATGAGATTGATTTCGATGCTGATTTTTATCGCAAAATTTTGTTCAGTGATGAGGCTCATTTTTGGTTGAATGGCTACGTCAACAAGCAAAATTGCCGCATTTGGAGTGAAGAGAATCCACATGAGACCCTTGAAACGCCATTACATCCACAAAAACTGACTGTTTGGTGTGCTCTATGGGCTGGTGGAGTCATTGGGCCATACTTCTTTCGCAATAATGCTGGAGAGGCAGCTACCGTTAATGGAGACCGGTATAGAGCCATGATAACCGACTATTTTGTTCCCGAATTGGATGGCATGAATGTGGATGAGTTGTGGTTCCAACAAGACGGCGCTACATGCCACACAGCGCACGTCACAATCGATTTATTGAAGGAAACATTCGATGAGCGCATAATTTCGCGGAATGGACCTGTCAATTGGCCAGCAAGGTCGTGTGATTTGACACCATTGGATTATTTTCTTTGGGGATATGTGAAGTCGCTCGTCTACACCAACAAACCAGAAACGTTAGGGGAATTGGAAGCCAACATTCGTGGCGTTATTGCCGACATACGGCCCCATATGCTCGAAAAAGTGGTTGAAAATTGGACCTGTAGAATTGGCTTTATTCGAGCCAGCCGCGGTGCCACATACCCGAAATCATATTTAAGCATTAATGGCATAAAATTATCCTTCCAATAAAGCCAAATTGATGGGCCTTAAAACGATTTTCTTGTGTTTTATTTTAATTCAAAGTTCTATACCCCTAAAAAAAACACCCTTTAGAAACGTTTTTCCATACAACTGGCTACCTTAGCACTGTACAGAGAGTAGCTAGTGCACGAAAAATACCGAATAGTACTGAGCGGGCAATCGTTGCTGGACTAAAAATATTTTTTCTTGTTTCCGCAAAAAGTTTTGTGTAAGAATTTGTGATACCGGACCCATATAGGACCATTTATAGACGTGCTCTTTAAGACCGATTACTTCACTCAGGAGCTTTGCGACCCCTTTGATTTTAGATAGTAAAGAAATAAGGGTTTTCAAGATTCCACTTAAATTGGAGTAGTACAATACGACGTGGAATTTTATTTTCTGTGAAATAAATTTTGCTAAAATACTAGGGCGTTCTTAAGCTTGTTCCGAGACTTAAAGAACAGCGCTTACTCACTTTCACTATACTTTTTATACCTTTCATGAACATAAAATGGTATTATAACTTTGGCCCGATATTTGTAAGTATGAGTAGAAGAAGAGATAGACCCACTTATAAGCATACCGAAATGATTAGGACGATGACCTGTGTCGATTTAGCCATGTCCGCCACTCCGTCCGTCTGTCTATCTGTTTGAGCGCAAACTAGTCCCTCAGTTATTGAGATATCGCAATGAAATTTTTGCTAAGAGGCCGCCATCTTGTAAAACATTAATCATTTGGCGGGACCAGCAAGATCGGACCAACACAACGTATAGCTCCCATACAATTCGTTGTTCCGACGAACGGAGTTTGGGCTATAAATCTTGAAATTTAAGAGCTAGGTACTTTTAATTTTTAGGTTTGGCACATATTACATACGTAATGTAGCTAGTGAAAATCAGTCAGATCAGACCAACATAACATATAGCTCCCACACCATCGATTGTTCCGATGAATTGGGTTTTGGCTATGTATCTTTAAATGATCAGTTTTGTAGAGTTTGTACTAATTTTGAGTAAGGCTCGGACACTTAAAACCGTGATGCATAATCATGAAAGGTATAAAGTCTGCGACACAGTCCAAGACAGCCCTTTCCTTACTTGTTGATCGGTGAACCACGGTTGAGGTATTAGACATTTCTCCGGTCATGGAGTGCGTCCAATTTATTCGATTGAACTGGTATTGGATCGTTTCATGTACATATATATTTACAAAAACTTCATCATATTTCTTGTGTGGGAAGGCAGGCCATTAAAGTGTATCTAACAGGAAGACATTCTGTCCAAACGTATAGGGATTCACTTCAAAAAAAAGTTTAATAAGTCTAATAATGTTGACGTATTGTCGTGGCACGTGCTATTTAACCGAACAGAGAATATTTAAAAAATGATGGATCCTAAAAATCCGGCGGAAAATTGCAGCAAGTGTACAGGTGTGGAAAATTATTTCCTGATATAGTTTATTTAAATAATATACTTAATGCGAACACGATGTGTACCAATACAGAGCCACGGATATGCCACAAAACAGTGAAAAGCTCGGGTTTGTCCCATAGATGTTTGATGGTGCTTTAGTTTTGTTGCTCCACTTTTTCAGTTCATCGGATTCTTTGTACAAAATTTTTTGGATGAGCTGGTAAACAACTTTTATTCATTCAAATTTATAATTCCTAATATGTGTTCTCTCTTAATAAAAAGGACTAAACATTATAAAACTTGTACTTTCTATTTTTTTGAGTAAAATGTTTTAAATGGAATTTCGCTGCTTAAGTTTTGTCGCACACTGTATGTATGTATATTTGTTTGTATGTATGGGTGCATGCATTTATGTATGTGTTCATATTGTTAATGCTACCGTTTGTTTGTTCGCTCAACTGTTTAATAATCAACAAAACCTTATCACTGCAAGCAGCCAACAACTGTTATTTACTTAGCTTTCGATGCATTAGCGACTACCGTAAAACTGAATTTTGATTTAATGCAGAAACAAATACAAATATTCAACTTTGATTTATGCTTGTAAGCAAGTACCCATGTACATATGTATGTATGTATGTATGTATTGTAATGTTTGTACTTTATCAAGTTAAATTTATTACCAGTCGCCAAATATTATGAAGTGGCAGTGCATTGCCTGTGTAAGAAATATTTCCCTAAGCAATAAATATGTAATAAAAATTAAAATTCGATTATGTTAACAATAAATAACCAGAGCGGACAGCGGGGTTGTACAATAATTATGAATAGTGAGTTGGAATGAGTTTGGAAATTGTTCTTATCAACGGGAATGTGCTCCTAGATAACCAGCTAAAAATGGCGTATGCGATAACTCAAAGAAACTGTGAATAAAGTGATCCAGAGCACTGAGAGCGGTTTTGTGCAGCATTGTGAAATCTTTCGGTAAAAGATCAATAGTTTTTGTCGACACGTAGGTTAAAGGTTGGTAGCTCGATAAAGGTCACATAAACAAACCGGCAAGTTACAAGGATTTCTGTGGTACTTGATGCTTTCCATATCTGGTAGAGGTATAAAATAGAAAAATAAATGCATAGCGCGATATACCTCCGAGAAGTTTTAGGCCTAGCTTCTCTACCAATTTCTTCTAAATTTCTAAGGAGCTACATGTTTCTTGCTGATTTAGAACGGAATCTGCAAGAGCAGATGAGAAGCTTTTTCATGACAGAAATACACTTGAAGGGTTGCCCACCACCACAAATTTGAAAAGTAGAATACCCGGGCGAATATCATTCATCCAGAATACTATCTTGTCTCACAATGCGCATTTAAACATCCTGGAGAACATATATATGGCTGAGTGGAAGATCACCCTATTTCAAAATATTTTTCAAAGACACCCTCTATCCGAACACCTAATGTGAATAAAAAGTCAATAAATTTTCAGATAAGATACAGCGTTTTTGTAAAATATTCTTAAATAGTTAGGATGTTCTTCAACCTGATTCTAAAATAGGACGGCTTTGAAAACACTTTCACTCAGCCTTCGTCGTCATAGTCATTTTGTGTCCTGTATTGACTTTTCTTTTTTCTTTCCTCTCTCTCAATCCTTCTCTTCTCTATCTCACTCTCATTCAATATAAAGGACTGTATCAAGAATTAGGGATTTGCAACTCGTTGGCTATTCTACGATTATAGCACTTATCAAATCTTTCTTCTTTAAGGCGAAGAACTGCTACCGAAGGGTCACATACTACGAACGGGGAATTCAGATTTGTCGATTGTACCTTTTGCCACATAATTTCAATACATGCGCTATACGACTGCTATCATGAAGACTGCTTGTTTGATTTTCTTGAGGCACCGTTAGCAGCAATAAGTCGGCCAGTTACGATCCATTAACAGATAATCAAATCAAAATAGCCTTCACACAACTGCGGCCTTAACGGCCTTTGGTGAGAACGAAATCGTCTATTCAGGATCAGCAAGCATTAAACCAGGCTTTATCAAAGCGGCCCTAAATCAAATTTTAATACAAAAGCTTCCAAGATGACATTTAGAATGTTTTATTATATCTAATCTTGGAACATCTAAGCAATTTGGCAAAATATTATTGTATTATTAAGCGATTTAGAAAGTAGCTCTAGAAAAGGCACAAACAAAAACCTTTTAAAATAACATGACTCTGAGGATTTTAGTTCTTCCATTAAACTGAGAATGCCTTAAAACCCTTATGAGTACCTCGCTTAGACCAGCACTTGGTCTCTGATGCGCAAATTTATTTCATATGCCATATGTATAAAATACACTTGGATAGATTGTAGAACGACACTTGTCTCCACATAAATTCTATTTAAATTAAACCATCACGATAAAATCCTTACATCAAATGTAAATAGAACCCACAATAAAGGAAAACAAAAACCTACATTAAGAAAATGTCTTTCAACAAGGGACCACAAGTCAAGAAAACAATGCTGGTACAAATTTTAGATAAACAAATGCTAAACACTTGAAATGTGAAAAAGCAATGATATGCAATGCAACTGTGAGCGTGAAGAGTTAAATTGATAAGCCAACGGGACAAAGAAATTGGATGAGCAAACAAGCAATAAGATCATAGAACTTGAAACAGTTGACAGGCCAACGGAGCGCCATTAGATAATCGGACTATAAAAGGCGTTCTGAGTTAGTGTGCTTAATACTAAAAGACCTTATGTCAATTATAAAGCGAGTAGAATATTGTTTTAACAATCAAAAATTAAACAATCATACATATGAAATCCCATATGTACGTATGTACGGGAATGCTGATTACAATCAAACCCCAATTAAGAGAAGATAAACACTCAAAACAAACCAGACAGACCAAGCTGTTAAACGAAGAGTTTTAGACAAACAGATGTGGCTAGACGCCGCATATGAGACACAAAAACCCCAAAAAAAGTAAAAGAACAAACTATTTGAAATAAGCGACACAAACGATGATATGCAACAACAACAATTACGGCACACTTTGCAAACAAAAAAGTAGCTGAAACGGTTGAATTAGTAAATGCACTTGAAAAATGTAGCCAGACGTGCTGAATAGGGAAGAAATGGATGTTGCTAAGGGCAATCATGACGATTTAAGTTGAATATAATTATAATGGAAATTATGACTATCAAAAGAAATGTTGCGATGATAATCTAAAAACAAGCAAGAATAAATTTAAAAGAGTAAACAACGCCTCGTAATGTACAGCATCATTGAGAGCTGCCGGGACTATTTAATTGTGACTATGGTTGGCAAGACTAATTGAAACTAATAAATATGCAACAGACGAATAAGTTGTATTTATGAATTATATTATACCCATGTGCATGGTTTCAAGGACATCCCTGAATATGCATATCAAATGGAGTAAAAAGCAGAAACTCAGTTCACATTACAGCGTAAATTGTTTAGTTTCATATAACCAGGTTGTAAATCGAATGGATAATAATTTTGTCTGCTTGAGATAAAAGATCCAGCAATAACTAAAAAACAATGCTCTGTCAGTCTTAAGAAATTGTCACCAAAAACGTTCTTAGTAAACCAGCTATATTCGGCTTTCATACACACAATCGGGTCTTACACGAATAAACGACGGACATAAATGAAAGCGTAAAAGAACCAATCAATCACATACAACCTCAACGCAAATATGGAATTGACTAGCACTCAAACTTTTTACCTTTACACGAACTAACTACCGGCTACGTAATATACAATACTAAACTTCAAAATGTTAAAGAAATTTACCTAAGATAAGAGAACAGGACAACAAATTTTAGGTCTTCTACAACAGCTTAAGACAAAAAAAAAATATTGCAGCTGAACATATAGTGAAATTCAGGATAAAAGCGACAGAAGTTCTGGGTCTAACCTTCACGTCTGTCCTTTCAGAGATGAGTTAAAACAAGTCTTATTTACAGTCGGCCGCCGTGGTGTGGAGGTAGTGTTGCCGGCCTACCACACCGAAGGTCCATGGTTCGAGCCCTGGTACAGGTAACATCAAAAGTGATTTGAAAAAAGTTTTTCAAAACGGGGTCGCCCCTCGGCAGTGGTTTGGCAAACTCTCCGAGTGTATTTCTGCCATGACAGGCTTCTCAGCAAAAATTCGTCTCCTTTGTAGATGCCGTTCGGAGTCGGGCGCCATAAAGAGAAAAGAGAAATACAAATAACCATCCCGCTACCTCAATGATTTCCCTCTTTGGTCAACAGTTTTCTGTATTGCGATTCATTTATCATAAGAAAGCTCTATAACAAACATTCTCAGCAGGGATAAATCTATTAGGTTAAGATTGTCCACCGTCAACGTTTTCACCTGTTCTTATTCCTCTTAGCTGAATATATATGTAAGTTTCATTCGTATTCCAAACTGACTCACATATGTGGGTACACGATAATAAGAACATAACAAGGATCTAAATATTTAGCTGAAAGATAAAATTAGAACTTCTTTGTAGACAGTTCTAGTGGAATTTAAATCATAACGGACAAAACTGTGTAAGGAAAGTGCGCAACCCCTACGTTTTCGCTAATAAAAAATATATAAAATAGAAAAGTAATAAAAAATATATAAAAAATATGTAAAATAGGAAGGTTATATGAAAAGTTTATTCCACATGTTGAATTGAATCGGTAAAGTAAGCAAATTCTGTGCACTACCACTAATTCATTATCACAAATACATAATCACTTCAGGGCGTCTCTTTTTGGCGAGCACTGATCTACGGTGATGGAGTGAAAAATAGTTTCCTTCTTAACGAAAATAAGTAAAACATAGTCGGAACTCAATGAGCTATCAAACAGTGAGTAGCAAATGGACGACGCTGATTCCGCAAAGGGCTAAATAATGTGGTATCATTTCCAAAAATGTTTGAGTATGAAGTGGAAGACAAGGCAAAGTACATGAGGCAATTTACCGATACAAAGAATTTTAATTCTATTATTTTGAAAATATTTTCTGTCATGCCTTGACAGTTTTGTTGGAAATTTTTGAAAACTTAACATGTTCAGAAAACTTGCTTTGGCTATAAAAAGCTCAGTCTGGCTCGCACTTGTGCCATACTTGTGAGATTCTTGATATTATCATAACATGCTAATGTATTGTTTTTGTTATTGCAATTGCACTTAAGCAGCCGCTAATAAATAACACAAGTCATACAACTTGTAGCAATTAAAATATAAAAGAAAATCAACGAGCAGAAGTTCTTTGAGGGGCTAAGCCATGGAAAATTAGAAAATAGGCAGAAATTAAAAAAACTGTAAAAGAACAATATTTGAAGTGGCGATAGAGCGCATTTATTGGATAATTAAAAACTGAAAAAGCAGAGCAACAAAGAGCACCTTATTATGCATTTTTAGTTTTCTTCTAAAGCGCTAAATTAAACAGCAAACGCAATGTTTTGTTCAAAAAAAAAGAAAACAGAAAACAAAAATATTTTATGAAGCTTGTGGTAATGAAAAAGAGGATGGGCAGTTATTAAACCAAAACATAAAAGTGGAAGAAAAGCTACAAAATAACCTCGAGCAAACAATCCCTCCCTGTTACAGCATTCTCTGCGGCAATAAAAATGCCAGCCACAAAATTTTAATGCACTCTGCGTTGCAGGCATTGCATAATGCAGAAGTGGCAATGATTTTCAATAACGGGAAAAAAATTTAAATTTCAGGCAATGCAGTCGAAAGAAAATAAGAAAAAAAAAATATTTTAAATCCAAAATAAAAAGAAAAATAAAATTTCAAGGGCAATGATTAATTGTGCCGGCTGGAGCTTGGGGCATGATCAACAACAAAATGCACATCACGCAGCTTGTACGACATATGTAAGAAATGACAGCAGAGCAAAATTCTTAACTAGCTATTTGTGAGTACTGAGACAAATGCCACTTGGGGAAATGACAGGCGCAGTCAGAGAGATGCAAGCACTCACACGCAAAAGAGAAGCGTATAGAAACTACAAGATTTTATAATAGTTTTTATATGAGTCATTCCAGCTTAAATAGTCCATTGCTGGTTTTGTTAAAAAAAATGTTTAACCTCTAAAGAAGTTATTGAAAATTCTAGTTTTATCATTTTAAATTTATGTTTTACGAATGTCACATTTCAAACGTTCCAGACCATAGTTTGTTATGAGCTTTGGGAGAAAATGTTCGTTGAGGATACGAGAGCTTAAAATCTTTCTTCGGCTTGGGTCATTTTCAGCAAAAAAAATTAGTGAAATTTCGGTTCGTCTTTGGCCAAAAAATGCGAACTTAGCTAAGCATTTCTCACAAAAAAAAATGTTCTTTTCTTTTTTTTTACGGAAGCAAGGGAAAGTGCCATCAACTTTAGTGCATGTATCATCCGCAGTTACTCAAAAGGGTCATGGAATCTAAAATTATGGAAGAGCCAAAAGACAAAATTATATGTATACTACTAAATGAAACATTTGTTTAAAAAATGGGTGTTTTCCACTGGCCCGTGGTTGTAAAAAAACCCTGGTGGTCCCAGGGCTAACATGTTCAGCTCAGTTTATTGCATAAGAAGCTGAACTTTGGCCAAATAATTCTAACATGCAATTTTTTGTTTCTGGATAAAATTCCTGAATTTAAGAAATCTTTTCGTAAAGAAGAACAGTATTATTTTCTTTCCCTTCTGAACCGTTTCAAAGACCATAGCAATTGAGTAAAGGTATGAACAATTTTTATACAAAGAAGAAAAGGTGCAGAAATTTCATCAGCATAAGATACCTTTGCTATCATGCACCAAAGGTTGACGTGAAAGCTTGCTGTTCTTCATTAGCAATACTGATTGGGATAATTTTGTGATGCCATGGTGTTCCTCTTTCACTTGGTCTCAGTGTGGCAGACATTCCTATCTACATACTACATACTCTCTACAACACATACATATATCGTGTGCATAAAATTAGGAGCTTTACAATCGATCTCCAGATTTGGAACTTATCTTTTCATGACAATAGCTTTTCCATCAATCAAAACAAAAGTTAATATAACCCACACGTATGTGACCCAAGCAGAATTATATAAATCTACATACAAAACAAAATTAAGAAAATATAACGATTTGGTTTATGCGATATTAAAAATCACCAAATATCGTATTTCTAGAAACGTTCTTATGTGTTATTAAAAGGAACTCAAAACTATTAATGTATACGACCAATTACCTTAACATACATCAAGTTCTCTTCGCTAGCACAAAGCCATTGGTCGGCGTGATATGGAATGCCCCAGATGCGCGTATTTATGATACCGCTTACTCACCTTTTTTGTTTTTATAAGATGATTACAGATTCAAATTTTTCTCTTTCTATGTAATTACAATTAATTTTGTGTTTCTATTTTTACCGCCTTCATCTTTTCAAAATAGAAATGTGTTAGATAAATGCACTTTTGACTGCTTACTTAACACACTCGCGTGCAAACAAAATCTAAAATTGATTAAAATGAATAGCCTTAAGACTCACTGCCGATGAGACACATTAATCTTTGCAGCAACTGCATTGTGTTAATCACATTCATATGTATTTGTGTGTCTGTATAGAATCTACATAAAGACTTGGCTAGGTAGCATTTAAGCAACTGGAAAATGCATTTCATCAGGGCAAACAGTTGTCTAAGGCACGCGCCTTTCAGTTCTAGACAAATGCTGCTGCAACGATTCACAGGAGCATAAGCTCGTTTAGCGGAAAATTTATTGTCAACAAATGGGCTGGTGTATGCGTATAATGTGAGAAATGATTTGATTTGATCTTTTTAAGGGTATTTTATTATGAACAATCTAACTTAAACGCTTTATGGTATACAATTTTATTAGAATGTTTTAATTTAATATTATTTTGCTGTAAAAGAAAGTATCACTCTAAAGATATAGGGTACAAGTCGTTATCGAAACAAGCAGACTCAAAATATTATTTTTATTATTATACACAGTTTATTCAGAAAATAAATTTTACAAATAAGCTTAAAACTAGGCTCTAACGACCTATTCAGATTGAAGACATCCTAAACTATCCCAACATACCTTCAGTCCTGCAGTTATGGTCAGTGGTGCAATTCACCAGCTTATAACGATGCGATTTTTCGAGATTTTAACTAACGATTTTTCCGCCTGCATTATCGGCTGCTATTCACTAACTATAACAATGGTTAGCTATAACGATTGGGACTTAGGTTTCCTTATCAAATGCCATTTATTTTATTATATTAATATTGATAAAATAATAATATTATTTTAATTTTCTCTAACAACCTCAAATTATTTGTTGTTTATTTAGCGACACAATAAACGAATTGTGATAAAAAATGGTTAGTGAATGCCGAAATCGTTCTAGTCATCGTTAAGATCGATTGAAAATGTCGTTACAGAATATAGTAAAT
The DNA here is from genome assembly GCA_949987695.1 of Merzomyia westermanni. NCBI lineage: Eukaryota > Metazoa > Arthropoda > Insecta > Diptera > Tephritidae > Merzomyia > Merzomyia westermanni. The sequence continues at coordinate 20,901,616 of OX465291.1, forward strand.
TCCACTACAGGTATACTTAGAACCCGAACCCGACTTCTGGCATCGATAACGGAATAAAAAATGAACGTTGAGTTTATTTTCAGGGCCTGTACTATAGAACGATATCTAATATTTATTAAATTTCATTAGCTAAACATAATTTTAATGAGCTTGCTATTCAATACATATTATTTATCTAAATTCGATTATTTAAAAAATCGATGAATATACGACAAATATTTCTAGGTTGTAAGCGGTAATGCCGCCTGTGTGCTGCAGAGCCGGAACTACTATTCGGACTTCAATAAGTAGATAATAAAGAATATTTTGCTCAAACACAATCGATGTAATCGATAGTATACTTTTATTTCAGTTCTAGCAGCATTATCTGCAATCCCAAAGGAAACAAAAAGCAAAAATTCTACTAGGGACGGAAAGTAAAATTAACTTTAAATTTATTTATTTTTTTTTTGATCTTATAAAACTCTGAGGTCAGATAGCGTCCCTAAAGAAAGTTATCAACTTTTCTATCAGCATAGGACTTCCAGAATCAAAATTCTGGCCACAATTAATTTTGCTGACTATTTCGAAAACAATGGGATAATAACTTAAAAATCTGGACATTTATTTTTTTCGCCCGCAATAAAATATTTTTTTTCGGACATTTCGATAGCAAACAACCCGCTAATTAAATTGGCTATCAACTAATAATTTAGAATAACGGCTTATTAGCTATCAAAAACTACTTTTATGTTGTCCTTAAAAAACATCTCGCCAAAGATAACTTTTATAGTTGGCTGAAAGAAAATAAAAGACCTTGTTGACCTATTTTTTTGTCCGAATAAAACAGAGTTTCCGAAATTAATTCAATTAAAACTATTTCTCGAGTCTACTTTGAAAGCACTTATCCTCAAGAGAGAACACACAAGTGTAATTGATCTACATATATGGCAAAGATATGGCAATTTGGGGTGTTTTTTGCTTTAAAACCAATTTTGAATGGTTTCAGAATTTAATTAACCATTTGGGAGTGACTTGACTTTCCAGTCACTTTTTGTGAAGCTACTGGAATGCTTCCTGTTTTTAGTTATCTTGTCATTTCTTTAAAAAAAAAATTTTATTCAAAATGGAAATCTATTTTATTCATTTACATGGTAAAACAAGAAAGACGGTTTCTTTCCGCATACTGGTGTCTGTAAGACTTCCACAGCAGTCATATAGGGTTAACTGCCTGATGAAACAATCAACTGTTTATGATAGAAACTCCGACGGGAGAGAAGAACAATATTCGATGAAAATATAGTGGGATCTGAGTAGTCCACAAAAAACTACATAGTTGTAAGCTAAGAGAGACCCCACTACTACAGGGACTTCTTAATAGTATTTTCTTTTTTTGCTTTTCCTAAATTTCCAAGTAGCTCGGCGTTGGATATCTTTCCTCAACAAAGAACGTGCCTCTGTGATTGCTAATTAGACTTATACCACTCAGTATTTAGTCCTCAATAAGCTCCTCGGATTGCTTAAATAATGTGGAAGCTTTATGTATCTACTACCCGTCTTACTATGTTGTCTCAAAGTTCAGTATTTACTCTGAACATCTCTGAAGAACACAAATAAATATTATAGACTCAAAAGGAATGATTCTAATTTTACTTTAGAAAAACAACAAATACAGTTAGAAGTACAACAACTAGCTTGTTTAAGTATACTCTAATGTTTGACTAATGCTAGCAAATGACACATTTCTTTCCCATCTACGGTATTTTCTTACACGCAAAATGCCTTAATTTTACAGCAAGAGCAAAGTTCAACACCCATTTAAAATAAGAGCTTAAGTGCAAGACAGCGCTAATGTTAAGTTGCTGTAAACACGAATAACGCACGCATAAACGTAATTGATTCTATGTTAAAGTAAAAATCTTAGGAAAATGGTAGCAGTATGGAGTCATTATCATACTAATCAATATCTCATGGCACATGTTCCTCATGGAAAACATTTTTTTAGCGGAAACTTCTCGTCTATGTTGAAGTTATTCTGAACATACATTTACATTTGTTCTGCCCATTTTAAGCCCTCTGCATTGTGCGCTCACTGGATTACATTAACATGTCAGCTCATTTCTTGTGTTAAATTTAAATGTCAGAGAGAATACACAAAGCGAGCTAGGCAAATGTCGGCGCCAAAGTTGACAATCGATAGAATAAATGCAATATCTATTATTGAGCGCTATTTTGCTGCGCCATCGAGACGGTTTGTTGCAACTCGTGCAAAGTGAAATAAAAAACAGCTACTGATATAATTTTAGTTTCTGACTGAAATACGTAGAAATCGACTAGTGTAAAAAATGCAGACACCAACTTTCTCTATCAAAAACTGCATTTCTACTCTTAATTGTTACAGATAGCGCACCACTGCCACCCACTTTACCACCTTTCTAGTACGTCTCCATCTGTCTATGTATATTTAAAATGTGTTGTTTGAATTTATATTTCTGTTTTGTTGTTTGGCTTTTGTATATTATTTCCTTAATACTTCGCAGACAATCGTATCGATGTTCTATTGTCGTCTATTCGAATACTGTCTCATATGGCTTCCGTAGGGTTTTTGGTTTGCAAAATTGAACAGTATTGAGCTTACACAAAGCTATTGACAGACAACATTTAATAATATTGTATGTGACATTCCACCATGCATATATGTACACAACACATGAAGGGTGTTACAGTTGGACTACGTAGGGGTTGGCTGCCATGAGGAAGAAATTTTTCGCATGCAAATATAAGTGAGGTGTAATACAAAAAAATAAGGCTTTGAAATGTTTTTACTAAAGTTTGCCGAACCTTACCTAGCATCAAAACAGGATCGTCAAAGTAGTACGGCTAATGGTAGGCACTTTATATCCCTAAAATTATCGAATACAATTTTTAAAGCGCATATTACCGGAATCGCCCACTAAAAATTTGTAAAGTTCAGCGGAATTACCTATATCATGGGCTCTTTTGGATCAAGGTGGTCCACAACAACATCATTGAGGTCTTTTTGACTCCGAAAAACAATGTTTTGCAAGATAAAAGTGATTCATTTCAAATTCAATGCTTGCTGGTAGACCGCACGCACCAAAAAAAATGTTATACAAAAAAGTGTGTAATTTGGTTCGGAGATGTCTCACTTTTTTTAATTGACCTGCATACTTTTAGGCGCTGGTTGTTTTCTATATAAATTTTACAAATATTCGCAAACCAACTTCGGAGCGCTCTTAAATCTCAGCTTTAATATGAGTTTTTGAAAGAAAGAAACTGTGTTTATACGAATATTTTATGCTCTGCCTTGAGAGCATGGAAAAAAATCAATCAGAAAATACACTTTCATTCACCGGTTTAAGAGCTCATTCAAAGAAGACTCTTCTGTGCGACTGTGAGCTCTTTCATCAATGATCAGTTTCATAGAAATGGTGACTCAGCATTTTATAACTGTTTGTGCCTAACAGTTTTAGACTTTCTAAGAAAGTGAGGATTTTATGGAAAAAGTGCAGTGGCACCTTCCATACACACCAGAAGTTTTGTATCGTATATCTCTAGCACTACGCACTCTGCAATGAATCCCTTAGAAACAGTAAGAGGTATAGGAAAGCTATACGTGCCCTGCCAAAAACAGAAATACTGCTTGCAATCATCTAAAGAATACTCCTTAAGAAGTATCCGAGTGGTCCAATTTACATTCCATTTCAGAGTACTCCATTTATTTGCTTCTGAGTACTCCATGGATCACCTACGTGAGAGGAATTTCCAAAAAAATTGCTCCAACCAGTCTTCAACACCAAACCTAGAGAGGAAGTAGATGATCCTTAAAAGAAAACCAACTCCCCTTCTCAAGTTGCTCTCCTTGAAGTAATTTTTTGGGACTTTTTGGAAAGTACTATCCCTTGGATGTTCCATGAACTACTCAGAAGCAAAGAAATGGAGTACTCTGAGCTTGAATAGGTGATCCTCTCATCGCTTTGTAAACAAGACCACCTTTTTCATATCAAAAAATATTTCTTGTGAGTATTCTGATACTCCATCGTTTTTCGCAGGGTGGTAGCTTCAAGAGAAATTAATATTTTTATTGATGGTTTTGCTTTCATTTCAAATATCGATGCTAATTTTTGGATGTTCTTGTGTTCTATTGTCATAACTGGAAAACTTCTAGCATTTTAAACAACAGCACAAAAAGCTATGCTCATAAGCACGAAGATGAATTATATCATATTTCGAGTTGATTTAAAAGCCATAGAGGATTTGTTTTTTGCGTTTGTGAAGTCAAAAAACTCTTTAGAAAAATCGTTTTTTTCAAAAAATCGATACCTCGATATTTTATTACAAGAAATAACGAACCATCGAAGTGCGGGAATATGGATGTGCTTTCCAACACTACTACTTATATTCAATTCAATTTGAGGTAGAGGAAAAGGACTGGTGAAATCTTCCATTAGACTATAATTTTTATTTGTTGATTGATATTAGAGAAAAATTACAATGATATGCACAGCGATGGTATGGGATGACATGTTTCGAAGAGCCCAACTTCTCATCAGACCCCTTCGAGGACACTGGGATACGAACCCAATTGTCTGCACCAAAGTTCCTGTTAGAGTACTCTAACAACTAAGCTATGAGGCCTTGTAGAGTCACGATGCATTTTCACGTTTATTGAAAATTGAGGAAATTGGAAAACGACGAGCTGAACTGCCTTTAAATAAAGCTATCACTCATTACACATATATTTCTCTTCATTTATGGGAATATGTCACCTATTCGCAAAGGCCTCTAATCAGCGCAAGAATAAAAATATAAATAAAAATTTCAGAGATGTTGCCATAAAGTCAATAAATATAAATTGGATGAGTATTGCCACAACCAAAATGCCCCAAATTTATATAAAAAAGTTGTTATAGATATAACTTAATTTTCCAAGTTTTTATACCTTTCATGAACATGAAATGGTATATTAACTTTGGTCCGATGTTTGGAACGTTTAGAAATATAAGAGATAGACCCACCATTAAGTATACAAAATTGATCAGGACGATGAACTGAGTTGATACAGCCATATCCGTCTGTCCGTCCGTCTGTCCATCCGTCCGTCCGTCCGTCTGTTTGAACGCAAACTAGTCCTTCAATTTTTGAGATATTTCGATGAAATTTGGCACACGGATGTATTTTTGTATTACATAAGACATTTCTCGGATCCGGTATAATCGGGTCACTATAGCATATATCTCCCATACAACCGATCGTTCAAATAAGAGGATTATGACCATTTCTCCCTCATTTTTAAAGATTAAAACTTGAAACTTGATGAGATATTTTTTTTAGAGAACTTTAAGCAATGCGTATTTAAGTTTGCACGTATTCATGAAAGGTATAAAGCCTTCGGCACAGCCGAAGACAGCACCGTCCTTACTTGTTTCAATTAGAGCTGTCTTTAAAGATATATAAAATAATTTCAGAAAAATATAATAAAAATTTGAAAAAGTAGTGTATAGGTAAAAGGCTTAGTACGAGTCCCATTGCAATATCAAATAGAGTATGTAGCTGTGGTTGGGTGGAACTTCTTAAAAAAAAGAAACTAAATAAAACTTTAACTAATTGAAATGCACCAAACCGTTTTTATGGTCAATAAAATTTGATTTGAAAATTTAAAATGCATTTGATAACGCCAAGCAGTCAAAGTAGCAGTGGAAACAAGAATATAAAAGCAGAGCCGCATATAAAATATTCTTGAAAAAAAAATAAATAAAACAGAGAGCAAATGAATTTGTGTACATACTATATTTGTTTTATATACATAAGTTTATATGTTTGTCTCGAGCATCTGTTCAAATAGAGCGGAATAAGAATTTACAATTTTTTGTGATGTGGCTGCGATTAAATCTTAAATTTAGTGTGTAACCACATGAAAAGCATACTAAGTCACAACATAAAGAGATTTGATAAAAACATGAAAGGAAATGAGCGAAGAAAGGCGTGAAAAGTGTATCATAAACTTTTTTTACGACACTTGAGCAATACCGTATATAACACAGCACATTGGCTGTTGTGGTAGCTAATATTTACATCGAGAATAGTTGAAGTTATAAGCAAAATGAAGACATAAGAAAGGCAAAGATTTTTTATGGCGAGAAACCAAAATACGAAAGCGCACACAGAGATGCATTGATAAGCGACATAGAATGAGTTTTTTTTTTATTGTAAACTATTTGAACTCGTAAAAGCGCGCGGGATCATATAGCATGTTTACATGTAAGCTTGTGTGTCTTGCTATAAACCCGTGTAAGCTTCCCTGTGGGGAAGTCAGTAACTAAAGATAAAAGAGATAAAGTGGTTAATAAGAACTAGTGCGGTAGAAACTAGACTCTCACTAGTTCGAAACTGGCAGTTGTGTAATCTTTAAAAGGCATTTGGATTCCCATTTGGAAAAATGTTTTGCTCTTATTTTTCTTTAAAAAAATGTTTAAATTTAAAACCATAAAAAAAAGGTATCAGTTGGTAGGATTCGAGCCGACGCGTCCCGCATCATAGTCAAGTGCTCTACCTATTGAGCTACGGCGCAGTCATCAGTAGTCCGAGAAAAGTATACATTTATATACATTATGAATGAATGGTTTGAAATGTTGGCTCAAATTAATAGTAGTGCATGAACTAACCGGCATGGTGTGGCGGTATTGTTGCTGGATTACTAAACCGAATGTCCAAGGTTCGAATCCTGGGAAATTTAATATCAAAAGTAGTTTGAAAAAGTGTTTCAAAATGGGGTCGCCCGTCTGCAGCAATTTGGCAAACTCTCTAAGTGTATGCCTACTATGGAAGGCGGCGCCTTCGGAAAATATTTTTTTTATTTTTAACTTACCACGTCCAAACTGCAGAATTTGGAAATGGTTTAGAACTAGAGCAATGGTAGTAATAAACGAACTACATCCAAACTGTCGAATTTTTAACTAGTTCGGAACTGTCTAAAAGGTAATGCAGCGGGGACGATTTTCATCGCCTGGGACATCGGCATGTTAAATTCGCCAGTTGATTACATAAGGCGAACTAGTAGGGGCGCACCAGTTTAGAACTAGAGATTTTCCCAAAGGGTTACGCTTTTCAATCAATACATTTGGAAGCGTGCGAGTGTTCAACATAACTCATACGCCATGCTGCCTTTTGACATGCAAATGTTGTTACTACTCAGCTAAATATAAGTATTTTGAATACATATTCATAAAATATTCTACGACCAATTTCATATAATTTACTTCACAATATTTCTTCACTAAGCTTTTAAGAACACGCTAACATTAGTTATTGCCTACTTTGTGGCATTTTAATATTGAATTATAAGAATTAAGTTGTATGGAAGTAAAATGTGCCATAAACTTTCATTTTAAATGCTTCATAAAATGTGTTCTAAAATAAAAGCAGAGTGATATGAAAACTAAAGGGAAAGGCGTGAGCAAAATTAAGATTTAAGAACTGTGACATGAGTAGAGAGGTAGCAGGGCTGGGAAACAGCAAAAGGACTGTCTCAAGTTTTTAATGGACTGTGAATAATTGCTCACAATTTGTATAGTGTGAACATTCCAAAGAATAAACATACATATAACAGAAACACATACAAATATTGATAGTTTTATTTGTTTTTATTTCTATAAAAAGCAACTTCAGTTGTAGTTCTTGGTAGGTCCATAAATGTGTCATCTTAAATGAAATCTAAATATTATTGAGACTTTTATGGCGCCGCTGAGATGTGGGTGATATATAAAGTTGATTTGATTTTCTGTTTTTCCGACAGGGTGGATATTAGATGTATATTGGAACAATTTTTCGTCATTCCTTGTCAAATTTTGTTTTGTTGTTCGTTCTTACAGAACGGAAACATACACTGAAGATGGCGGATCGCCGAAACCGGTTTTTAAAAAAACAAAAATTGGCAAGGGATGATATATAAAGCTTTATTCTAATGCCTTTCTGATCATGACTATTTTCAACGTATCGTCGCTATTTTGCCTTCAAACTGAAGTCATTCTAGTGTATGGCCAAAAACATTGTTTTTTATTAAAAAAGTTAAAATTTTTTGCCGTTTTATAATTAGTTGAAATTTACAGGGGCCTGACGAAGCACGATGTTTAAAAAAGCTCACATGTATAAATAACTGATCATTACCTGGAATAATATGGTCGGAGCATTATCCTTTACTGTGCTCTACAATGAAAAGTAGGGCGGGAAATTATATCTAGTTTCAGGTGAAACAAAATTTTCCCTCAACATCCCCTCATCAAGCTTACAGCCATTCGTCATGGTACCCTGAATAGTATGTCCGCATTCTTGTTCTAAGCTCACTGTGTTACTGCTAACCAAAACATGATATGGGGTGCAATAGTCAGAAGTAATGATAAAAAAACTGCGTCATTAGTGCTAAGAACCATAACGTGCTTCCTTACTCCACTTATTCAAACCCAAAACTACCCTAACATCTCTTCCTCCCAGATTGTGAAATGTAGACCACTAGACCAGAGCCCATAGAGTAGGATTCCGAGTACAATGGCCAGTGTTCTTCCACAAAAACCAACTGCTCTGTTACTGGAGAAGAGCGAGTTGGCTGTCTTTTCGCTCGCTTTGCTATATTAACATGCCATAGTGGATTTCTCTTTGAAACGACTGACAACTACTTGACTCTGTCGTCAAACACTACATAAATTTGCGTCAGCCAGTTTGAGTTTTGTTCGCTTCGGTATTTTGTACTTCCTTGTGAAACTCTTCACTCGTCTTTAAATTTAGCTTCGTTCTTTTTTTTACTTTCATCTTGGTTTTCATATTCATTTTGCGTACTCTATCTCGGTTTCGTTTTTCTTTTCATAATCGTTTTCGCTTCCGTAAATTCGTTAAGTTTTTCGTTCTCGTATTTTGCATTCCTTCTCATTTTTTTGTTCGTTTTTATAGTGGAGCCCGTATTTATTGTTGTATTCGTATTTGCATAAGTTTTTTTTTATTTTTCGGCTTGATGTTTGTAAGGTTTTTTTTTGTCCTCGTTTTTCTGTTCATTGTCCTATCTGTATTTTTATTATCGACAAGCTGACCCGCCGAACTTTGTTCCGCCTTAAAAGCACAAATCATACAGTCACCCTGGGTCCACATTTAGGTCAATAAATTGGGACCCGGGTAAAATATCGGGGTGAAAGATATCTTAAATTTTAGGAGAGACGTCTAGAGAATGATAATTGAAAGTTTCATTCATTTCTATGCAGTCGTTTTTGTGTGACGCGGGCGTTATGGTAAAAAAACCACATTGTTGGTCACATTTTTCCCACATTTTGGTCAATAACTCGGGAACTGGATGAGATATCCAGAGAAAGTTGTCCTAAATTTTAAGTTAGACGTTAAGTGATAGAATGGTGAAAGTTTCATGAAATTCTATTCAGTAGTTTTTGCGCGATACGCGCACAATCATACAGACGGACAGACAGACAGACAAAAATTCTAAAAATTGTAGATTTGGGTTCCGCTGGTCCAATAACGACCTCTCCTATCAGTTTTTCTTGAATATCTTCAATGTACAGACATCGACCTGTTACAATTTTATTATATGTAAAGATGATCGAGTTCGTTTTTTGTTAGTTTTCGAAATTGATTTCGTGCTCTTGCTAGGTTTCATATATTTTTTTCATATTGGATTCGTTTCGAATTTTTTTATTCGTGGTGGGTTTTGCATTCGTTTTCGTTTTCATATTGGTGTCGAACTGCTTTTCTTATTCATTTTCAAACTTGCTTTTGTGTTAATTTTCGTATATCGTATTTTTGCTCATTTCTTTTCGTATTTAAACTCTAATTTCTATTCGAACTCTTTTCCAGTTCTTTTTCGTTGCCTTGTATATTTTCTCTTATTTCAGCGATGAAGCACAGCATACTGAGCATCATTTTCTGTCTTACTTTTCCTCACTATTTTTTTTTTTTACAGATACTAATTAAGACTAAGCGGAGCATCATAAAATTGATTTTTCCGAGGGATTTTTTATTAAAGTAGCAGAGGCTATTAAGTAAACGCTAACAATAAATTTCACACTTTCACTTAATAAATATTTCATATATAAATTCTTATATTTATTTCAAAGCCAATTAGTGGTTGGGGGAGGAGAGTCAATGGAGTAGGGTCACGTATATTATAAAGAAAATATGTTCAATTTTTATTATTTTATCTTCACTTCGCCTCTTGGTGAATGCTCACATGTGTTTTTCATGTCGCCCAAATCCATTCTAATGCCCTACAAGCAACTCTACGCACTCATATTCCCTTTTCAGATAAAATTTAAGCCAGCCATTCAAGAGCAGTGATTGTCACCAAAGAGGGCAAAGCTGCATTGTATGGTTGGTGCTATTAGAACACTTTGAGGATACACTGAGCCATTCACACAGTCTGTGCAATATTATCAACATTATTTGTATGCAATTGATCCCTGCTAATCCCATTGGCTATATCAACATTGCAAAGTGACAGTAGCAACAAAAGGCAAAAATAGAATTTAATTTAGTGAGCATATTCTGTAGCAATAATAGCAATGCCAAGTTTATGGGTATTAACTCATTAAATTTTTGGTTGCAACTAAAAAAAGGTTTAGTATATCAAGAAAAGGAAAAAAAATTTTCCTAAATGATAAACACAGCCTTTATTGGCATTCTCATGCACTATAGCGTACATGGAACAACCTTGGCTGTATATAATTTATCAGCGTACTAACCGTAAATGACTCAGACTTCATTCGAATCGCATTCAAACGTCTACTAAACAAGGGCATACAGATTCTAGAATACCTTTAAAAATTTTGTTCCTTTCGAACTATCTCTTACCAATTGTTAATTTATAATAAATTGTATTCATTATTAAAATTTTTTATTTGAATACAAATGGAAAATTTAGAGACAAATGCCATAGCTGTTCCTATAGATAATTTACGGAAGCTGCTTCACCTCTTCATAAGAGAAATGTTTTTATGTGTTAAGTTTTATTAACCATGAGGCTGTCAGAACAATGATTTGTTTGTCAGCTAAGCCCATTGCGCAAGTGTTATTAATATATCCTTTGTTGTTTCCTTTTCTGTTCATATAAAAACTTGTTAGGATTAGTAAAAATAATTAAGAATAAAAAGCAATAATAGTTTTAATAAAAATTATTATTCTGGGCTTTGAGACGATTTATAGTAATGAATGCTTTAAAACAGGAATGCACAAACAACGAAAAGATTCTATTTTGTTTAGTCAGTTCACAAAAAAAACTTAACGAAATGATTTTTGTTTCGGTAAATTATTAAAATAATTTCGTTTTGGTAATTCACAAAACTAAATTATCAAAATCTAACCCAAAATATCTCAATTAAACTGTGCTGGCAATACCTTCAAGAAACAAATACATAGCTCTCAGTTAAATCAAATTAGTTTTGGAGACTTGAAAAATCTGCAAATATGTTGATTATATAGGTATTTATATTATTAAAAAATTTTAATTCATTGAAAAACGTACTTCGTATGCTAAGTTTATATGTACGTCATTCGGCCAACTGTCCGCGACGTCATTGCCAGCAGAATAGCAACTCAAAGTTTAGTGTTTTAACGTTATAAACTACGTTTCGTTTACGTTAATTAACGAAATGAAATTATTTCGATAATTTATTTCAATGTCTCCCCTAATAAGACTCGATGGAAGTTATATTTAGCAATGAACGAATATTGCGTGGTTGACCTTGTCAAAGGCTTTTGACAGTTCGAATGTCATGATTATAGTCCCATCGTGAGGAGTGTCCTGCTCAAGGTCCTAATTTATGTGAATATTAACAGAGCAGAGCGGTCGCAAGTGTTGTTGTTGGTGTAGTAACAGTACTTCGCCCTATTCATGGACGCAGATTGAACAGGGGTAAAATGAATTAATAGACCGACTAAGACTAAATCCCGACCCATTGTATCAAGTGAACCTGGCTGCTATGGAAATAAGTATCTTCTTCACTGGTGAGAGGAGGGATATAGCGCATTAAGGCACTACTTGGCTTGCAGATTTCCCAGATTTCTTTAGGATTACTCTTAGACACAGGCTCGTTTCAAATAATTCATGAAAAACTGTTGCATGCTTCAAAGCGTTCGATTTGCTCTTTTCTTCTGTTAACTTGTCAGACATATCCCAGACAGAAATTAAGTTCTTGCAAACGTATAACACAAACTGTAAGAAAATTGTAAGTGTTAATAATATCTCCTTTTTTGTTTCCTTTTATGTTCAAATAAAAACTTTTTATAATTAGTAAAAATAATTAAGAATAAAAAGCAATAATAGTTTTAATAAAAATTATTATTCTGGGCTTTGAGACGATTTATAGTAATGAATGCTTTAAAACAGGAATGCACAAACAACGAAAGGATTCTATTTCGTTCAGTTAGTTCACAAAAAAAACTTAACGAAATTATTTTCGTTTTGTTAATTCAAAAAATAAAATTATCAAAGTAGTTTGATTTCGGTAATTCACAAAACTAAATTATCAAAATCTAACACAAAATATCTCAATTAAACTGTGCTTCAAGAGACAAATATATAGCTCTCGGTTACATCAAATCAGTTTATGCAAATATAAACTTGATTTTCGAGCATTGAAAAATTTGCAAATGTGTAGATTATATAGTTATTTATATTATTAAAAAAATTGTATTTAAAGAAAAACTTACTTCGTATTCTAAGTGTATATGTACGTCATTCGGCCGACTGTCCGCGACCGCATTGCCAGCAAAACAGCAACTCAAAGTTTAGTGTTTTAACGTTATAAACTACGTTTCGTTTACGTTGATTAACGAAATGAAATTATTTCGATAATATATTTCAATATCTCCCCTCATAAGACTCGATGGAAGTGATATTTATAAATGAACGAATATTGGGTGGTTCGAATGTCATGATTATAGTTCCATCGTGAGGAATGTCCTGCTCAAGGTCGTAATTTGTGTGAATATTAACAGAGCAGAGCGATCGCAAGTGTTGTTGTTGTTGTAGTAACAGTACTTCGCCCTATTCATGGACTCAGATTGAACAGGGGTAAAATGAATTAATAGACCGACTAAGACTAAATCCCAACCCATTCTATCAAGTGAACCCGGCTGCTATGGAAATAAGCATTTTCTTCACTGGTGAAAGGAGGCATATGGCGCATTAACAGGCTCGTTTCAAATAATTCATGAAAAACTGTTTGCATGCTTCAAGGCGGCCGATTTGCTCTTTTGCCCCAGACAGCATTTTTGCTATATTGTAGAAACTAAGTTCTTGCAAATGTATAACACAAACTGAAAGAAAATTGCCAGTCACTGTTATTTCCTTTTACTTTGAATAGTTCTTTTGACATATGTTAGAAGGGCATGCACAATTTACGTAACAACAATAAAACCGAAAATTCCTTGAATGCTTCACAATTGATTTTCGTAACCATAGACTCCATAATACAGTTACACATACTGCTGCCCAAAAAAATTGTACTTCAAATAATCAAAAAGGCACCAGCTGTTCGAGTGGCAAACCTCTTCAACCGTTTGCGTATTTACAAAACAAGAAAATCAACCCTCAGCAATTTTATTTTAAAACGTTATGCACACACCTCCGTTTTTAATTCAGCGTTCTTGTGGTTGTAAAGAAAAAGTATTGAGAGCTAATTATTACGGCAATTGTAAATTGTGCAAAGTGAGGGGTTGGCAAGTACTTAAAAGTTGGAAAACCGCATGCGAATACTTTCGTAAATAGAAATAATGAAATATTCCAAATTTTTATTGTCATAGAAGTGAGCAGTGAAAAACAAGAATCAAGCACAATGCAGAGGGTTCTACAAAAAACTAGGTAAACATCTGTGCGTATGTCAAAATAGGTATTAGTCAAAAGATTTATTTGTATGTATAATTTGTGTGCAGATCCTGATTTTTGTGTCCTTAGTGAATATATCGTGCTAGGCACATTGCGCTCTGGTTCGCAGGAAAAATGACGCTGAAGATGGCACGATGATGAAACAGGTTTGTCTTCACACCACATTTGACAAGTTATCTAAACTTTTTATGAAAGACCCAAATAGTCTAGCATAAATTTAAAATATTAATTTGGGAAGTTGACTAAAAAGAAAAATTAACAATCTGTAGATTATCGTCGTACAATTAGGTTAACGAAAGCAAATTTCGAAAATTCGGTTGAAGAACGCTCTATCTTAGTATTTGATTCCGAAACCCCCATGTCAGCTGAATGTGTATTGAAATCTCGTTCAGATGGAGAATTTTTAAAACTACTTAGTTCTGAGATAGATCGTTCTGCGCTATTTAAAAAACTCGTTCATTTAACAAAGCAGCTTTGGAAATATTTATAAAATTTAAAAATTTTTTCACAGAATTTTTAGAATTTCTTGGAGTATGCAGTTTTGTAGGCCTTTAAATTTTAGTATAATAAGGTGTCAATCTTAAGATCGTGACACATTTTGTTGATGTTTGTTCTATATAAAATAAATTGCGTTCATAAAAATGAATGGAGAAAAATACAGAAGTCCCCAAGAAAAAACAAAACTGCATCATCCAAAAAATTCTAAAAATTCTGTGAAAAAAATTAAAATTTTTAAAAGTTCCTTGGAATTTCCGCGAATTTGCGTACATTTTTAAAACAAAATTTATAGTTCTCGTATTAGGCATTGACAAATGCTTTTACATAGTCTTTGTTAAAATAATTTTATAAAGACCAAAATTTGTGAAAATTGCAGAAAACGACTGTGCCAATACTTATGTCTGGCACTGTGTATTCTTTTTATTTTTTATTTGAATAATAATTGTAATTACATCATCGAACTTGTTCCTGATTGGCATTGTGTGGGCTTCGTTTACATTATTCTTGCTGGCTCGATTCATTTTGAAATATTTTTTTAATGGATTACCTCCGAGACGTTTCGTACTTGTGGAGAGGCATACAATGGTGTATTTTTATGCACGAACAATGCACATTTCACTGAAAAAAGGATTTTTTCAAACAATGGTTCAGGTATCTTTCCCCAATTCTAGTGTCCCGATTTCAATGCCAAAAAAGACGTAATTACAAGCCCAAAATGTGCATTTTATGAATTTTGTAGTAGTCACTCTAAAAATGCTTCGCCAATGAGTATTTTTTGAGTCCAATAAGTGCCGGTTATAAGAACAAAAAGTGTCATATATGATTCTAATTCAAGCTCATATGATGTATGAAATTAGCCTCATTTCGGACTCACAAATGAGCTCATAAATAGTGTATGACTCCTTTTTGACTCATTTATGACTCCGGCGAGTTGCTGGGAAGCTATTTAGGAAGAATTTTACAAGCATTCTTAAACATTTGTCGAGATAGGGCGTGCGTATTTTTAATGAAATCAACAAATAGTGAATAAAATGAGCAAAAAGAATGTGAGTAATGAAAGGAAAAGCGCGTAATCAACCAAATTTAAAAAAAATCAACTAAATTTGGCAAGGTACCACCAACAGTGGCAACCGTGAGACAGGCCAATCTCACTAAAAAGGTTCATTTTGACTGCCACGTTATTTTCCTTTGTGTCATGTGTTTACCCTTAAATGAAAGATTTCCTGACGTCAGCTTACCGGAAATGGGCGGACATGAATCATATATATCTAGTGTATAAACCCATTTACATGCGTACATTCAAATTTTAATACTTTCATGGTTTCTTTGAAGTATTATATTATTGTGAATGTGTAGTAAACATTACCACGAATCAAATTTATAATTTCTCAAGTAATGCATTTAAAAAAAATTAATCAATTTCACACCTTTGGATTGCTATTAACCGAAGAAAGAACATATGTTTCTGTAATTGTAACGCACCTTGAAGTGGTTCTATTTTTATTTTATTGTTCTTATTTCGTTTTTGTTTTTCAAGGGCGCAGAACAATGAATTACCAGATTTGTGATGTAACACATGTGCGTGTGTATGTTTAAGTGTATGTGTGTGCCCCTGTAGACATGTATAAGGTCTGAAGAGTATGACTTCTTCTTACAAATCTTACATTTGTTACCTTTTATTTGTAAGGTTTCTTCTTTGATACATACGTACATATGTTTTCTTTTGAAAAACTTCTGAAAATACAAATTTCATTAATTCATCAAAAGATACTCTTACAAAGAATATAAAAAGGTACATCAAACTCGTCAAAAAAAATGGCCTCTTTAACGTACATACATACTCATTTACCACTCTACATTAGACCGTTGCAGAATATCTATAATCTATTAGTCAGTTAAAATCAAAAGTTCTGCGATTTCGATTAGGTATTGTATGGAATAGTTCACTGTTGACTTCTTTGCTATTTTCAGGGTCGGTTTCGTTACTGGCCTTTAATTTAAAAAGTCAACGTAAATTTATCGGTCACTCTGTCCTCCCTTTAAAAGGAACGGTAAATGAAGTGGCCGTTGATTTGAAGTGAACTTTAAAAGTAAAAGGAAAATGAAAAAACAGCCCTCAGACAGGATATTTTTGAAGAAAGACGCATTTTACATAAGTCTTCGAAATTGGTTGAAGGAGGTCCTATCTCAACTAAAAGTTTATTGCATTTATGTTGGGACTCTATATTAGTTGAAAAAATGCAAAATAAGGCGCTTTATAAACAAATTTTTAAATAAGTAGAACATTTTTTCAATCAAACTTCCACCCAATCGTTGATATCCACTTTTGTTTATAAAAACTTCTTTCTATTACAAATCTACATAACAAATACAAATACAAATCTACATTTGAAAACCCCGACTTCGAGGTGTTGTTGTTGTTATCAAGACTATCTTACATGCCTTGTTGGAATGTGATCTGAGGCAAAGGAATGTTCACATTCAGTAGGTATTTACATTAGGTTTTTCAGGGTTCAAACTGTATAAGTTTGATTTGATTGTATCTATATAGTGAACCGATCTTTTCTTTTTTCAACAGAGAAATTGCCCGAAGAATTGGCTGAATAGACTGTAGCACTACTGTTTTATGAATTCCCGAAAATCATAGTTCTGCTTCTGAGGACTCTCTACTTAAGCAGATGTATGTTTAGGTGTGCTGGTCCACCAGCCATACGACTATACGAAGCGGCATGCATATGCCTTTCTGACTTCACACAAAAACATCCTGGAACTGTGGGTACTTTAGTAATCTGCTATACTTAAAACTTCATATAGTTCGTTTTCTCAAAATCGATCAACAAGTTTGCTTTTAACAAATATCCTTTTATTTTAATCAAATCCATATTGCTTAAGCCCATGTCTGAACGGGGTGTCTATAGCGTTCAAGAACGTAGTTGTTATAATTACTTGTTTTAATAAGTGCTGGCTTTTGGCAAATACCGAATTCGTATTTTCATTCTGGAATTCTCCTATACTTTTTGTACTGGGTAAAAAAAAGTAAGCCTAAAGGTATAACTTTTATTATTTCACTGACTTATCTATCTTCAGTAGGGTGGCCACTACAAGAGAAATATTTATAGGGAGGAATTTCATTAAGGACCGTTATTCAACGGTCACGAGAGGCTTAAGAATAAAGATAAAGAGACCTTTGTTGAAATTTATTTACAGACTTGTTAGTATTTTTATTCGTTTGAAGGTCCCTTACCTGTTTATTCTATCTACAGAAATTAAGCTAGTCGCAGTAGATGTAATATCTATACGAAACGTTTTCTTTTCATGTGGGACAACTGGCTGATCGAGCCTTAAAGAACTCTCTACGCATTGTTTTTCGATTTCAAAGCTTAGCTGCAAGCAATTTCGACTACAAAAATATTTGTCTCTTTTCTTTTTTAACTAGCTCAATAGAAATGCCTAGACAACTAATAATTTGGTTCGAGGGTAGAATATAGAGAAGTTTGGCTTTCTTTTCATTTAATAAGAACAAACAAAAATATAATTTTCCCTACTAGATTTTCATTTGGAACGATAAATATATTGAAATATTGAAATAGTATTCAGCCCTGATATGCATTTGTATATGTATTGATGTCAGTGGCGGATCCAAGAATTTGGGAAGAGGGCGGTCAGCATTTTTTTTTTTATTTCGAGGGCACCTTTTATCCACAGTTCCTTGAAACTTCTTATTTTTCATGAACATGAAATAGTATTATAACTTTGGTCCGATGTTTATAAGTATGAGAAGAAGAAGAGATAGACCCACCAATAAGTATGCCGAAATGATCAGGGCGATGAGCTGAGTCGATTTAGCCATGTCCGTCTGTCTGTTGGTACGCAAACTAGTCCCTCAGTTTTTGAGATATCTCGCTAAAATTTGGTATGTAGCCGCCATTTTGCATGAGGTTAATCATTCGTCGGAATCAGCAAGATCGGACAAACACAACATATAGCTCCCATACAATAGGTTGTTCCGATAAATGGGGTTTGGGCTATGCATCTTTAAATTATCAGTTTTGCAGAGTTTTTACTAATTGTGAGTAAGGATCGGACACTTAACACCGTGATGCGTATTCATGAAAGGTATAAAGTCTTCGGCACACTCGAGGACAGCCCTTTCCTTACTTTTTTTCAAATTAAATATTTGCTGATATTAGCAATGTCAAATTCAAGTTATCATGTATGTACCGAATGATTTGACTGAATACGAGATCCTGAAAGAATTTTTTCCAAACACCCCGAAAATTTTAAAATGATTATATATGGGATGAATAGATTTTGGAACACAATTTAAATTATTTTAAATTCATACAAAACATTTTGCTAACATGAAATAAAATAACCGTTATAATTTTACGTTCCAATACCACAACTTTTTTTATTCTTGAATTGAATTGTATTTGTCAACTTCCAATGATAAATGCGTATGGAAAAATGGCTGTGAAAAATATAACTTTCTTGGTTCGGGTCGGAACCGAAAACCCCCCGTGGATCCGCCCCTGATTGATTTAAATACCTAAAATACCTACACAATAGTTTTCGTTATTGAATGAATGAAAAATAAATAGGATTGCACTTACCTAAATATTTTTGTATCGATAAGCAATGAAAAAGCAACTTTTGTTATACTTTTCAGCAGCGAGTATAGAAGTAGCAAAAACAAAGGCCAGTTGAAATATCATGTTTAACACCTCGCCTTTTCTTAACTGAAATAATACCCAAACAATTAGTTTCCTCAGTTTATAATTGATACAAGGCATGGATATAGGAACGCGTGTACAAACGCGGAGAAGAAAAAATATGCTTATCTTTGCTTATATGCTCTACACGCACCTTTTTGATCCCTTCACAGAGTTTATACACTTTAGTCCATCTCCTGTTGGATGATCACTAACATTATTGCATAAGCGTTAGTTTATTTGGAATTTTCGTATGCCTAAGTGAAAGCGCTATTACATTGGTTGATTCTACTACAAATTGATAATAGAACCTTTTTCGTTTTTGTTGTAAGCACTTAAGTAGATGCCGAAGTTGCTCTTAAAATAACGAATAAATCTTTCAACTTTATGGCTGCTCTTTTCCATATAAAAAGGTCTAGAAAAGTATAAGATAAAAGCAGCCGATTGCACAATGTTGAATAACAATGCAAAAAACTAGTGAATTAATTAGAGCTAGAACCAGAAGTTTAAAAAAAAATATTTTAATGTAATTTCAAGTCTTTTATAAGCATTACTAACACCTTTGCGGCCAGCTAACGAGTGCACGCATGCGCAGTAACAAATATAGATAAACAACCGTCTATATGCACTAAATATGCAAGGCGTAATATATTCTTGGAGAAGTGCATTTACATACATACCTATGAGACACCTATCGTTATAATTTTTTTTTGTTTTGCTTTGTTTTTACTCATTACATATTCAAATGATAAGAGCGTTAACTCTTTGTTGGTGTAAGGAATTCAATTAAAAGTGACGGCTTTTATTTCTTTTATCTAACAAAGGTGCACCTCTTCCTGTTGTGTTTATGGCTCACGAGTGCATATTTCTCTCGTAGATAGGTTTGCTTTTCTTCCCAAATGCGAGCATTTATATGCACAAGTAGGTACTCACGCATGCCGGGCAAAGAAGTGCGTAGAAATTCACGCATTATTTTCCCCTTCAAATCTCGCTTGTTTTGTTTTTGTTTTGTCAACAGGAAGCTGTTAGCGCATAGAATATTCCATATTGTTAGATTTTATGCATTAAATGGGCGTGTAATGTGCGTTTTACACATTTTATTGCTTTAGGGTGCATTAATTACAATAAATGTAGGTGCATAAGCATGCGACTGCACATAAGCAATAGAGCAGCAAGTCTTTTATGAGACATCTTTGGAAAATGTTGAAGTGAAATTTTTTTAAAAGTACGCTCCATTAAGCACACACAAAACTGTAGAAGGGTAGTTGCATTAAAGGTAGTAAAGTACTTAAGTATTTGCGTAAGAAAAGTGAGCATAATAAGTTTATTGAATTTATGCCTCAGTGCGCAGATTGTCAAAAGTATTTTTTGGGTGTCTAAGTAGTATGTTTAAACTAGGGATGAAAATTCTTTCGATTTTTATAATGCCGAGAATTATGGAATCTGTATTTACAATCTCGGAATCCTTTTATTAGTGGTCTAATTCGGGCATCCGCTCTCTCCAACAGCGCAGTTCGAAAAAAGTAACGAAATTATTTGAGAAACTTTGTAAGTTGAAAATATTTAACAAATATTTAAATTGTTAACAGAATTTTTTATATAAAACTAAGGCTATTTCATAATAGTAAAGCAAAATTAAATAGTTGCCACAAATTTTCTTGGTTCGAATATTTTAAAATTTTCAAGCAAATTTTTCGAACTGTTTATAACGAAACATTTTTATCTCTATCTCTATGGCGCGATATACAACAGGTATATCATCATAAACCTCCTAAGAGATTTTTGCGCCAAGCTTCTCTTCCAACTTGTGGTGTGCCGATTTGAATTTTCCCTACAAATTGGTGGGACCTACAGTTTTTTGCCGACTCCGAACGGCATCTACAAAGGAGACGAATTTTTGCTGAGAAGCCTGTCATGGCAGAAATACACTCGGAGATTTTGCCAAACCACTGCCGAGGGGCGACCCCGTTTTGAAAAACTTTTTTCAAATCACTTTTGATGTTACCTGTACCAGGGCTCGAACCATGGACCTTCGGTGTGGTAGGCCGGCAACACTACCTTCACACCACGGCGGCCGCCATTTTTATACACACCATTTTTATACTCACCATATTTTTTTAAGAAACATTTGGTTCAACAGACCGTTAAATTTTAAGATTGAAATGAGAAAATGTCACTTTTATAGGTTTATTGTATATACTAAATCCATGTTAATTTTTTATAGACGTAGCTACACTTAACCCTTTCGCACCTGTTGGGACGCATACGTCCCAGAAAAAGTTTTCCTATAACTAAAGTCTGAATTTTCCACTACCACTAATTTAAAAATTATCTGCTCTAGTATATTCGAGTTATGGCAATGGTTCTGTGTTCTTGTCGCTATAAAAGCACAAACGGCAGCGGCCCAGTTTTTTTCTAAATGTCAATATGCTTGCATCAATTGCTAGTTTTTGTTCATGGGATCTATGTGGCCGGTTAGGTCTAGTGATTGATATAAATATGCCCCATTTAGAAAATTAAATACAGAGGATACGACAATCTGCTGACTACTTTCCGATTCGAAAGGGTTAACAAAAAAATCATATATTAAAAAAATGTATTCAAAGTTGTCAATTGACGTGGTGAATTGACGTATTTTCTTTTCACTTCACGATAACGCAAAACCAGAATGGACCCCCTGGTCCCACTATATAAATTCCGTTGAAATTAAATATCTGAGAAGCTTCCCCCAATTGACATCCCTGATGTCTATTAGGCTTCGAGTCGGGTTTTCCAATCAATCTAATTTTGATTCGACAGCGTGCTTGATAATTGCATATTAGGGTTTCCACCATTACGAATTTTCCGATGAATAATGGGTACCGCAAATATACTTGAAACATCCATTCTGTTTTACTTTTAATAAAGGCAACATATTGCTGGTCTGCATAACTGAAATATTGGCAACTTATTAAAGGTCTCTTTAAGCCAGTGGTTACTAATTGTTTCCTCTTATCTCCAATATGAAACACATACATAACAGATGTCACACTGTCCACACACAATTCCGATTTTCAAGTTCCGGTCTTCGTGGTAAAGCAAATTCTTAGCCCCGCAGTGCCAGAAGGTGCTAGTACCCGAGCGTACCCGACGCATATCTAATAAGACTTGTCTCTTCCATTAAGCTACCCAAAATCTTCTTGGAGTATTTTTTCTGCTAAAACTAACTTTAACTTACTAGAGGATTTTAAAGAATCTTGAATTCATCTTGCAGGTCATATTCTGTACATCTTCGAAAATTAAAATCTCTGAGCAAATTTCCTACATTTCAATTGAAATACTGTGATAGGAGGGATGTAGTACATTATTGGTTTGCTGAAGAAGATCGTAACTATAAACAGAATACAATATCACCCGAACATGAAGTCCTCTCAATCGTGGCATGCCGCATAATACATTCGGAGCCTTCATAGGGCACGGTAGCTACAGTAATCGAAACTCAACCAGCCCTAGCATAACAGTCACACATTTATTTAGTAGAAATACCTTTTGCTACTTAGAATAAAATCTGAGATCAACTTTGAAAAAAGGTAAAGCTTTGCTTATCGTTGTAAAATATCCTAAGTTTCCATTAAAAATATCCTAAGCTTTAATAAATGGCGTAAGGCAGGGTGTGAGATCAAAAGAATCGCTTTTATTCATATTCAGATAGATACCTGTTTCAAGAATACGCTCTCGAAATTTCAAGTTGAAATCTGTTAAATTACGTAAGTTATCGGCCACTTGGTGGAGCGGTGCCAAGCGCGCTGGCCCGCCGCGGACTTTTTTCAAACGCGTTTTTCTCAAAACCATAATTTCCGAGTTGGTGGAATTCCTGCAGGGCCAAAATTGAGCAATCGCGATGTTTATCAGGAACTTGTGCATCCGTGGATTTAGGATTTTCCAGAAATATTGAAAATTGTTCATAAAAAAAAAATAACTAAAAACAAAAAAGAGCCAAAAATCGATTTTTTTTCAAAAGCTCATAATTTTTGCATTTTTCATGTTTTCTTTTTCGTTCTAGTTTCACGGATGCGGAAAAGTGTACAGATTAAGAAAATATTTTTTGTTTGCGTTTCAGATTATATTCACGGACGCTAGGACTTCCACTATGAGGACGAGTCGCCGCCGACCTGCCGCCATTGTTCGGCACCCCCTCCCCCCTTTACTTGGATCAACAACAAAAAATTTGTGAAGCTTCATTAAACTTTTTCCGATAACTGTGCGAAAATTGTATCCTTCTACCTATTATACTTTTCGAAAAAAAAACAAGGTAGAAACCTGCCTTAAATGAAATCTCTCGACACTGAAAATCAAAATATGTACCTATTCAAGTGATACAGAGTGTATATCGACACTATGAAATGATGCATCCCCTCTCACAATTCATATGTTCGTCAATGCTGTTGTAACTGACAATCTCTGCAAGTAGTCTATTAAAATGGTTGCTTCATAGAGTGCATCAAAAAATAATTTCCTTGCGTCAGATGCAGACATTGACAAGCCAAACCACGAGACGCACTTGCGATTGACAGCAAACATGCATTTCTTTGTGAAATCTATAATTCATAAAATTATTCACATGCGAATATAATGAAAGATAAGTGAGTAGGCACTGCAGTGTAATAACAAAGTAATCACAAAAAGTTCTAGTTTGCAATTGGAAGTTTGTTAATAGCGGCATACTAGTCCGAAAAAGGTCAAAGTTGTAAGCAGAAAATTTGTAAATTTTGTAGAAGTAGAGTTCGCCCAGTGGTTGAAAATCAACCAATAAACTTTATTTTATTTTATTTTATTTTGTTGCTGTAGGTATGTTTATCCGCCTTTTTCGCTTCCTTTCTATGTTGTTCCGTTCCTCTAACATATTTTTATTTTCCTTGATTTCTTTTTTTACTCTCTTTTTTTATTTTGTACTTTCCTCAAACTTCTTTTCCTTTCCCTTCCCTTCCTTTTATTTTCTTTCTTTCCCCTTCGTTTTCTTACCTTTCCTTTAATTCCCTTCCCCTTCCCTTCCTTTCATTCCCTTCCCTTTCCTTCCTTTCCTTTCCTTTTCAGCTCCTCGGCCATGCTCACGATTCAGCATAGTACACAAAAAGCAAGTACACACACACACAGCGTTTCTACAGTGTGAATAAGTGAATGTGTAGTGGTGTGACCTTTATGTAAAATTTTTTATATTAAAATGATTTTTAAAATTTTTTTTATTTACGGATAAAAGTACACCTCAAAATTTCCTATCTATACATAAATAATTTGTATACCTTAGAACTATAGTTCTACATTGCATTCATCTTGTCTATTTATATATAAGATATTGATTTAATGAGTACCTTTAACCCTAGTTCGGCCGACGAGTCACCCGGGTGACTTTTTCATGTTTTAGGCTCAAAAAAACACATTTTTAATAAACTCTGTTAAATTATTTTCCGTGGCATCTAAGAATAATGAATTTCAAGTAGAAAAAACACAAAATAAAGTTTTAAGAATTTATTCATAGCCAACTGTAACAGGTTAAACACTTTTATTCTTGTTCTGGCCGACGTAGTCACCTGGGTGACCATGAGTAAAATCCCATTCAGAAGTTAGACCGATATGAAAATGTACGAGTATGATAGTTTAAAATAACGGAATTTGGAAATAATAGAAAACTTTATTCTCTGCACATAACACATTTGGCAATAGATTGAATGTGCTCGTGACATACTGGTCGTTTACAAACTAAGCAAAGTTTCCGGGAGTTGCGTATTCTTTTTGTCACTTGCTTACAAACATGACATTTGCCTTTGATTACCATTCGACCAGTTTCATCACGGCGCTCAATTTGCGGTTCTGATACGAAAGACGGAGATAAACGAGTATTCAGAACAGCTTCCATAGCGGTACGTACGTGTAATGTTGCAGAATACGGGGGTTTGATGCTCGGAGATTTATAGCTACAGTGGCCAATTCACGAGCAAGTCCATTTTGATAAGTTCGGCGGCTGATATTAGCATGAATCGTATGTTCCCGATAAATAATGTGTCCAGCTAATGCCATTACATCCACCATATTCAAAAATAGAGCCAATGGCCACCGATGTGACTTTCTTTTGCATGTGTAAATTCCGAGCATTTGATCCATCGTATCGACACCACCTTTTGTACGGTTGTAGTCGAGTATTATTTCAGGTTTGTTTGAGGCAGGATCGATTGCTGCATCATTGTGCAAAGTAGAGAGCAAAAAAACATTTTTGTTGGCTTTAGATTTGTAGTTCAGGAGCACATTTTTCTCGCGGAATACAAACTTCGATTCACCAAAAAGCGCAGACTTATCAAACTTCAGCTCTCTAGGAATAAAGCGCTTGTTTTTACGGACCGTGCCAACTAAACTGAGGTACATTTTTTTTAGCATATTGGAAAGCTGCAGTGACGTGAAGAAATTGTCGGTGGTAACATTGCAACCACTATTTTTCCATGGCTGCACGAACTCAACCATAATTTTTTCACCTAAATTAGAAGCTATTGCCTGTCCAGGCTGCCGGCCTAAATACAATATACCATGCAGCGGATAGGTAGTTTCCGAGTCACACGCCCAAAATAGTTTTATGCCGTATTTTGCTGGCTTTAATGGGATATATTGACGAAACGAAACTCGACCACGAAATGGATAAAGTTGCTCATCAACTGTTATATTACCGTCTGGCCGATATGACTTCCGCAAATTGTCGTTCATAAGCATCCAAAGCTCTGATATTGGAGCTGCCTTATCAGTTTCCTTTCGAGCCTCACGTCTTGTGTTCTCATCAAAGCGAATAGTACGGAGAATAGCCTTGAATCTATTTCGGCTCATTGCTGCACGGTAAAGTGGAAAGGAATAAGAAGCCCATAGCTCATCAATCGCCTCCATGCTGGACTTATGGACACTAGAAGCTAAATTCCATAAAATGCGTCCATTTCAATGCTATTGGTTTTCTCCCATACTTTTGGCGGCGATTGTGGATGTTTTTCGTTCCAGTTTTTGGCCAGCTGCTCGCCTTTTCTGTTTGCACACAAAAGAAAAAATAGAGAGTAAAGCTGCACCTATATTTCATTGGCTCACCTCTTTGTCTAAGTATATTGTGAGCACGAGTTTGGGTTAATGGTGGTGGGTTTTGAAACCACTGAGTTCCGTCAGGCGCATCGTACATTAATGGTGACCCCATTGTAGTAACCATAGCACTTTCAAAATCATATGAATCGTTGATATCTTCATCGCTATCTTGCTCATCCACCTCGTCCACGCCATCACCTGTCTCCGCATCCGATTCCATTTCACCATCTGGTAACCATTCATTATCTTCAACGTCATTGTCATCGCCAAATTCACCATCATCGCCATAATCATCGAGTAACGTCTCAATATCCGCGTCCGATAATGCTCTATACAGCATAAATGTACTATATATCTTTATCTGAAATATGCTTACTTACCTTCTATAAACGGTCTGCCGTGGTCGGTTATGGCTGGAAACCGCTCTTTCTGCAGTAATTTCAATCCCACTTCCCATATTTTCCTCAATATTTGTTGAGCAGACATCGTTTTCGTATTTTACACGCTTAGGATAACTCATTTTTAACAATTAATTATCTGAATTTAATTTTTCACAATTGCAATAAATAACAACTGTCAAAATAATCAGCTGATAATGATACCAGATGTTTATTTTCACTTAATTCCACTATTTCCTCAAGTTTTCTGCAAAATTGTTTTCACCACCCTGCATTTACAGCTGACTTTTGATCTTATTAAATAGAGTCACCCGGGTGACCCCGTCGGCCGAAATGAGTTATAAAAATCGTCGGCCGAACTAGGGTTAAATTATCTTGAGTCTGATAAAGGTTAGTCTGAAATCTGAAAAATTTTAAATTCTATTTTCTTTGATAAAAATTCGACTACTATCGAGCTAGTTTATTTGAGAATCATAATACTTGTGTGGTAGTTTACAACTAGTTCGTTTGGCAGCAGCGCATCAATACATATGCGTAGAATTTGAATTGAATGAATTTTAGGGTGAATCTTTTTTGAATGGACACAAATTATTGTTGATATGAAAAGTGGCCTTTCTTCTTCATCATATACTTAAAATATGGCTTGAGAGCAATTTTTGATGTGTAGACATCTTCGGGCTCGGTCGGGGCTGTCCTGAAAAGTTACGCGTCGCTGCCTGTAACCGTGCCTCTACCGCTGCTTGTAACCGTGCCTCTGTATATGCCTTGTGTATAGAAATCTTGTTTGACTGCTTAGCTGATATGCATGTGACGCTCTGCTTATGTGGGTGTGTGTGTATGCAAGTGCTTTGCTGATTGTTATTATTCGGTAATCGTGCCAAAACACGATGAATGCTATTAATCCGAAAAAGATGAAAGCATCCCAGTTTATCTTAAATATACGCAGTGTTTACAAAAACAAAATAATTTAGTATTCATGTTAAATTTATTTTAGCTCAAAATACTCAAGACTGTAGGAATTTTAATTTTATTTTTTTGTGTAACCTTTGTAGTTATACTAATGGAATGAAACGCAAAAAAAGTAACTAATAACGAAAAATAAAAGAAATAAAAAAGATAATAATAATAAAATTAAATGAAATTAAATTATTTAAGAGGAACTATGATAAAAGGAAGAAATGGAAAGGAAAGGATTAGCAAGAAAAGGGGACAATAAATATAATATAATAAAATAAATTAAAAATAGAGACTATTGAAAGAAGATAAAAGCAAATAAAATAAAAATATATTAAAGTAAAGGAACAACATAGAAAAGAAGGGAAAGAAGGCCAAGAAAGGAGTAGCTATAACTAAAATAAAATAAAGTTTTCAGGTCGATTTTCAAGATTTTTTTTTTTTTTGTTATTTGTGGCTAGATGGACAGCATTTTATATACTTACAATTATTAAATGATAACTTTGGCTATGGCGACAAAAAAAATATTTCTTAAGATAATAATTAAAAGTTACCAAACTAGTATATAAGGTAACTTTTGCATAAACTTTTTGCTTAGCAAAAAAATAACAATTAATTTCAGTCCCTGGATGTTTTCATTCTCCTTGCTTCGCTTAAATTAGTTGATGATTATGTTCAATTATTAAGAACTAATGGCCTCTTATTTTCGTGGGTTATAGAAATTTTAGCCTTAGTAGTACAACCTCTTTCTCTTTCTTTGTTGTGCTTTGTCAAAAGTTACAGTTCGACCATGCTTTTCTAGAAATCCTCACATGGTGGCTCTGGTATACGACTATAAAAATGACGAAATTCTTTTTAACCACCTTGATGCACATTAAATTTTTTTTTTTTCGAAAATAGACACGTTAGTCAGAATAAACTACCCATTTGAATTATGGCCTGACAGCCATAAGTATGACATGTGCTCAAGCCAACAAACGTCTGTCATAAGGTGATGTACTATGTGCATTTGTATAAATATTTGTACAATAAATATTAGAAATATATATACATAAATGTATGTGGCACAACACATCATTTTGCCTCTAAGCCGCCAAACTACTCATTCCAAAACAGACAATTGAAATCGAATCGAATCGGCGCTCTCAATGCTACTCAAACACATTATGAAAGGATACAAACCGGTCGAATATTGATGACTGAATAAAAAACTATAAAAGGAATATATGCAATGCAATATCAGCTGGCATTGTTAATGTGGACTATCCTTATTGTATGCTCATTATTTTTTCATTTTTCTGTTTATGCGCTTGACTGATTCCATACATAAATCGATATGAAAGCATGAACTTCAGCCTCACAAATACGCTCATACGTACCTACAATAGATCATATTCGCACTATCATGTCAGACTTTTTGTTGTCTACGCTATTGATGAGTTTTAACTGAAGTATCCTTTTACGGTTTTCATTCGCCTACTTTCAGTTCAGAGACTTGTCTGCTTGTTTCTCTTTGTTTTTGAAGTGAAAATGTCTGTAGTGTAAAATAGAGGCCTTTTCATTTGATTAATGAAAAATCGGTTTTATATAAATATAAATGGAAAGCGAGTACATACAAACATACAAATTTGCAATCATTCCTTAAAAATTTACTTTCCATTTTATATTTAAAAAAAAAAATTTTAATTTGCTTAATGAAGGGTGACTACTCCTGCATATTGTATCAGTTCCAGATTGAAGACCGGATGTTCGAAAAAAAATGTTATTGTACCTTTTGTGAAGTACAGGGTGGTTTTCTGGGAGCATAATAATTCCTATACAGGACTGAAGGCCCAGATTGATTGAAAGAAAACTTCAATAGTTGTCACTAAGCAGGATTGGGTTCTTGAAACAATGAGCCCGAGGTCTGACCATTATAATAGATAGCAAAGAAAAATACAAAAGGGAGTCTTCATTAGAGTAACAACAGCCAAGTAAAAAGTGTTTAGAATATTTGTATATCTATCTGAATTTTAAAATGAATTTTACAACAATTTTGTATTTTTTTTCTATTCTAAGGACATTCGAATGACTACTTTCAGGCCCATTTATAGAACGACGGGTTATCTCGTTAACTCAGCGTAACCGTCAAATGAGGGGTTAAACTTATACGTGTTTGACAAATTTTCAAATTAACTCTGAGGTAAAAAAAGGGCAAGTGGACCCTTATATACCATATCTACTTCTTCTTTCTTTTATTTATTTTTTTCTCCTCCTCCACATGCTTCTATGTCTCTGCCGCTATCTTTTAATATTACTAGAGATCGCCCAGTGGTTGAAACTTAACCACAAAACCTTATTTTATTTTAAATATTTCCTATACCCTTTTTTCCTTCCTTTCTCTGCCGTTTTTTTCCTCTAATATATTTTCGTTTTCTTTGATTCCTTCTTTTAGTCTCTACAGTCTGTATTTTAAATTAATTTTATTCTTTGCTCTCCTTTTCTTTCTTTCCTTTCCTTTCCTTTTCTTTCCTCTCCCTTTCTTTCCCTTTCTTTCCCTTACTTTCCTTTCCTTTTATTTTATTTCATTTCCTTTCCTTTTCTTTCCTTTCCTACGTTTTCTTTCCTTTCCATTCCTTTCATTTCCTTTCCATTCCCTTCAATTTCTTTCCTTTCCTTTCTTTCCTTTCCTTTCCTTCGTTTCCATTCCTTTCCAATCCCCTTTCTTTCCTTTCCTTTCCCTTACTTTCACTTCATTTCCCTTCCTTTATTTTACTTTCCCTTTCTTACCTTTCCATTCCCTTCCTATCCTTACCTTTCCTGTCCTTCCCTTCACTTTCTTTTAATAAACTTTGTTTTATTCTATTTTATTTTATTTTATTTTATTCTATTTTGTTTTATTTTATTTCATTCACACAAAACCCAACTACAAATAGAAAACAAACTTCGGTGTTGAATACTCTTTATGAAAAATCATTTATTTTGTTTTTGTAAACACTGTTTGTAGGTAGCAGCAATGAAGTTTACATATTAGCTCATATTTTACATTGCTTACTTAACGTTTCCAACAAAGGAACTTTTCGTGCTCTTAGGAGAGCAACAACTAAAGCAAAAATTCATGAAATGCTCCTTATTGCGAATACCTGTTTTTCCCTCACACAACTACGCCATTATAGTGTGAATATATGTTTGGCATATGTGTTGGTGCATTTTAAAACAAGTTTTTCTATATTATAATTAATTTTTTTTTAAGTTTTTTTGATTGACGGTACTCTAGTTTGGCCATAGCTTTTGCATACATATGCAATTGTTATTACCTTAAATGTATAGTTTGGCCCTAAAGTGGGACAATTTCTCCCCAACTTGCGCATTTATATTATAGATTCCTATTTAACTTCTTAATTATCTTCTTTATTATTTTCTCCTCTCTGCTTCTATTCTTAAATTCACTAATACGCCGACGCCACTCTTTTATATACAGGATCACTATACCAAATATTAGGTAGCTGGTACACAAAGTTTTGTATATGTAGCGAATTTAAACTCTACATTGCCTAAATTTCTGAAACTATATATGGTCTATGTTGTACACCGTGACTAACCAAATCTTTTTTTTATTAAACTATTTTAATGTATGTATAGTCATAAATGAGCTTAAGACCAAGAAATTTGATTTTTATAAAGTTCCATTTTGGAACCTGGTAGACTCCTTCATCAGATAAATTTTCTGTAAACCATTAGGTTGTCAGAACGAGGGTTTTTTTCTGTTTTTTTTTTGTCAACTAAACTAATATATCGATATAGTTTTACAACGGTTTGCACAAGTGTCGACATTTGGGGGCAATAACATTGCTAATGATGGACTCACTTCAATGCGTCCATTTTGACACTCTGATGTGCTCTTCGGGATGTTCGGTTTGTTATTTGAATTTAAAATATAAAGACTTATTTTCTGTTTGCCCCGCATTTATACCAGGTCTGCGTATATAAAAACCTATTCAGTTAGTCGGATTGAAAATCCTTTATTATTTCGACTCTCTAACTCATTTGCGGCCGCCGTGGTGTGAAGGTAGTGTTGCCGGCCTACCACACCAAAGGTCCATGGTTCGAGCCCTGGTACAGGTAACATCAAAAGTGATTTGAAAAAAGTTTTTCAAAAACGGGGTCGCCCCTCGGCAGTGGTTTGGCAAACTCTCCAAGTGTATTTCTGCCATGACAGGCTTCTCAGCAAAAATTCGTCTCCTTTGTAGATGCCGTTCGGAGTCGGCAAAAAACTGTAGGTCCCACCAATTTGTAGGGAAAATTCAAATCGGCACACCACAAATTGGAAGAGAAGCTTGGCGCAAAAATCTCTTAGGAGGTTTATGATGATATACCTGTTGTATATCGCGCCATAGAGATAGAACTCATTTGCAGAAAAAGTCGCTATTTTTACAACAATAAAGGTTTAGCAATCTAATCCATATACAATACACAGAACAAATATATACATATGCATAGTCATCGGTAATCCTTATGTGCAGTCAATAATTTTTTCACTTTTCATATTTTGTATTCATATTTTTGCTGACTTATCCTTTTTTAAGCCACTATTTCTTCGCCTTTTTTATTGTATCTTCCTAAATCCCAAAAGTTCTTTCATCATTCATTAACTCCTTATGTATACGTTGTAACGTATGTATATAAATAAATACGAATGCACACATGCTGATTCACACTCAATACAGGCTATTCTATTGCATACTCGGTTCTTGTAGAAAAACTCAAAATCATTATAGTCCTTGATATCATTTGTGTTTTTCTTTTTGAGCTCAACATCATTTGCACCAAGTCAGCAAATCCTTTTTGTGCTGCTCTTCTTTATTTAACTTGAAACTCAACACTCGTTGACATTGCAAAAAAAAAAACCAAAAAGCAACTACCAAGTAAGTAGTTCAAACAAACACAAAAAAACATAAGGGAGCAGTGGGAAATATGTTGCTTTTGTTGTACATGTTTCTATACAAAGCAGTTTTCACAGGAAAATGTTGACAGAGATAAGAACTAAGTGCAAATAGTGAAATAAAATCAAAATAATCAAATAAATAAAGTAAACTAGCAGAGAAGCAAATGTGTAAATATAAAAGAGCAAAGAGCGCACATTAAATGCAGGCTGCGTGCTAAAAGGATATTTGCGTTCCTTTTTTCTAAACAAAACATTTAGATGGTTTGTGACACTTTCTTGTCGTTGAATTGAAATCGAGTCGTTGTTCTGGCACTAGAAAGTGCCCATATTTGTATGTAAGTAAGCTAATCTAGCAAAAATATGTAAGCTATATTAAGGTCTTTTATTAAAACACGTGCGCTGCCACCTGCTTTAACTTACACTGTTTAATGAATTTCGGGTCTTAAACTAATAGTAAATTTTAGCTCTAGAAGTGCAATTGTATAGGAAATATATTTAGCAAAATTAATAAAAAACGCTTTATACCGCATTTTGTTTGAAGAACACACTATCCTAAAATTATTTTCAATCAGGCCCTATCTCAGAATTTGGTAGGAATAGAAATTTTTTATTTTGACAGAAGAAGCCATTGCTCATATGTTCTTATGAGATCACCTGTAAGTGAATTCGCCTTGGTCAGTAATGATTCTTATTAGGAGTTGCCAGATTTTTTGACATTTTATTTTTAAATGTGGAAACAAAAAATATATTTTCATAAGGTTCAAAATTTAAAGAGCCCATAATCTGTATGACATATGGAGCTATCTTTAAATTTGATTTTTTTTTAACTTTTCAAATCTGGCATATCCCCTCTCCTTCTCCACCTCTCCCTGGAATGACAAGTTACCTAATTGGTATAAAGGAGTACTTCTATGGAGTACTCAAGCTTCCATATTGCTGGTAATCAAGTTCCCGTCAACCCTATCTTAGTTTCTTGGTTCCCCACATGAATCTTTAGTCTCTGGGATCAGAAACAAAACAACCGAACCTCGACTGTACTATAATGTGAACGGGCGCTTTCATTGATTCGATTAGCTGCATAATTTCTCAAGAATCTCTCCAGTGGTTTTAATTTGAGCTTTGACCGACTAAATCCACGACTAGCATCACTCTTATAAGCTAATGGTAATCTTGCCTTCGCTGCCTAGGTAACTGCGATTTCTAGTTTGTACTCACACTCGATCCTTTTCTTTTTATTTAAAATTGCTCTCCTTGCTATTGTGTTCCTCTTTTTGCATATAATTGACATGATACAGTTCCTTGTCTTCTTTTATAACTGTTTCTGGAGTGAAGCTCCTTGGTCGGATATACAGCGAACTGGTCATAATTATGACTTATGATTATAATGATGACAATAGTAGTGAATAATCAATAGTTATAATGGTGACTCTAATCAATGAATAGTTAGTAGTCATAACGATGACACTAGTCAATGAATAGGAAATTTTAATTATGATGATACAGTCAATTATAATGCCATTAGTCAGTGGGCATAATGATGACACTAGTCAATGAATTGTCAGTAGTCATAATTAGGGTACTAGTCAATGAATAGTATTTTTTCATTATTATGACACTAGTCTATGAATAGTAAGTAGTAATAGTCATAATTATCATCATATGCAGACTCGGTTATAAGAGATACATTATATCTGACAATGCTGGATTTTGTCTTAATTTTCATAAATTTATCGCTCAGAAGAGGTCTTCAAATAAATGAATGAGTCTGTAATAAACCAAGGAATTGAGTATTTAAACATTAGAGAAAAAATTTGCTTGTACAAAATCGTATCAGCAAGATTAAGTCACTTAAAACAAAGAATTAAATAGTTCTGTGAAACTTCATCATCAAATCCCACAACAACCACTCAAAAACTGTTCAACTAATTGGAAATTTTCTTAGCGATTTCCTTGAATTGCCCTTAACTACAAAGAAATGAAACCCATTAAATAAAATGTTTATAACAGTAAAAAGTTTTGCAACAAACAGAAAATTTCAACATTGCCATTTCTATTCTTTTCTGTTTCATTGCAGTCACAACAACAATATGACGCAAATTATCCACTGGCGTACGCCGGCTTATATTCAGATTGTACTTGCCAAAGTACTGAAGCCACAGCAGCGCCTAAAACTTCCAACACAACAGACGTAGGAGCAATAGCAACAACAACAGCAACAATGACAAGCCGCAGCATAGATATGGCCTTGCGCAAATACCAACAATGGAGTAGCAAATTTTTACCAATAACAACTAGCAGCAATACAATACCAGTACCAACAACAACAACACCGCCAGTTGCTACAAATACCAACTCTCTCACTCACTTGTCAACGTCTTCATCACAAAAATCAAACTCTTGCTCCTACTCAACCAACCCTTCTACTGCCACTTCGGGCTATTATAGTCGACAGACAATGATTGGTGGCAATGTGCCAGCGGCAGAATTAGAGGAGCGTGGACAATATTGGAGTGTTGGTGGAGATCGAGAATTGCTCGTTAGCGCTAGTAAAAGACCAAAAGTATATGATTGTATGAAGGACTTTTTGCGACGGAAACTTTTTCACCAGCGACATGGACAGCATGAGGAACAACAGCAAGAACAAATACAGCGGGCACAGCTGGAGGCTACACTTTGTAAAAGTGACACAGAGGAGGATGTCACGAGTGATTATGATGAGGTAAGTAGGCGCTTAGAAAAAACATTGACTGTTTGGGTGCTACTAATTTTGGTTTCATATACCCAGTAGTGCTAGATTGTTTGTCGTAAGCATCCCACTTCAAAATTGACATCTGTGCAGTAACTATTCACTGTAGGGTTGACCCGCACTCTCCTATCCGGGCAGTTATTATGCTAAAACACAGCCAAGATGAAGTTTTTGTTGTTGTAGTATCGGAAAAAAAATCTTAGTCGATGACTGATATGGATACCAGTAGCCCGAATGCAGAGGCGACAAGCTTTCCTGACCCTGTCGAACTTTCGGTTCTCTCTTCTGGCTTATTTGTTCTCCAACAGAGTTAAAGGTACCACCTCATGGGGCTCCACATCCCTCTATCAACTATCAACTATCGATATTGTTTCTATGGTGGTGTCATCGTATTGTCTCCTTTCACCTCGTGTGGCCTAGAGTAAGACGTGGTGTGGCGGTAGGGTTGCCGGCCTACCACACCGAAGGTCCAAGGTTCGTGTCCTGGTACAGGTAGCATCAAAAGTGGTTTGAAAAAGTTTTTTCAAAACGGGGTCGCCCCTTGGCAACTGTTTGGCAAACTTTCCGAGTGTCATAGAAGGCTTCACAGCAAAAATGCATCTCCTTTGTAGATGCCGTTCGGAGTCGGCAAAAAACTGTAGGTCCCGCCAATTTGTAGGAAAACATTAGAAATCGGCGCACCACAAATTGGAATAGAAGCTCGGCGCAAAATTTTCTTAGGAGGCTTATGATGATATACCTGTTGTATATCGCCCCATATATACAATTAAATAAGTAGGAGGTGCCCTTAGGAGCTGTAACTTTTGCGATTGTGTAGACTGGTACGCTGCACGGATCGGTGCATCTATGCTGTTATATTTCTTCCAAAGGGACTGAACTTTCTTACGAAGGTCTTAAACTGGCCACTGGATACTCTAGTTATTCTAGAGGATGGCTGACATGGAAGTTGACCTATCGTAAGGATCTCTAAGAATTAAAACTCATGACGAGACTACTATCAAACGAAGCATTAAATAAGCGTTGTAGCAATCAGAGGACCTATCCACACTTTTGTTTAACTTTCATAACTAGAAATCGCCTTCCGATATTGATGAACTTTTCTCTTTCTGTATAAAGCTAAAAATCGCTACTGGGTATATAATGTTTAATATCAACCTGAACTAAGTATTTCCTAAAATGTTTTGCTTAGCTTAATTTGAAGTCTCATTATCTTTCTTTCTTTTGCTCTCCTCTCCGCAATAGGTTGATATGCTAGACTCATCGTACAATGCTGATGAGGAAGATGCAAGCGATTGCAGTAGTCAATGCACATTTCCATTGGAAAGCGACATTGAGTATGGCGACCAAACAATGCAACAAAACTCACCCATAGAACAACAACAAGAACAACACACCAGCGCACCACAAAAATCGATTAGTCGGCAAAAATCAATGCTCTCCTTGAATTGCTGGCAAAACATCACCCACTACACCGATTCTACAACGGAGCCAGAAGACACGGAGGAGCGGACGTTTAATGAGACCGCATCACAAGCACAGATATTTGACTACCAAAACGTCAACGATGACTCAGATGCTGGCATTTCAGATTGCTGTCAGTTAATAAGCGAAAAATCAAGTCCTTCAAAACAACGGAAGCGTCCACAAAAGCAAAAACCGAAACCACAACGCGCCCGTTACAGCCGTAACTCTCATGGAGATGTAGAAGAAGAAGAGTTGCTCGCAAGCAATTGGTATCAACCGCGCATCACAACCAAAGCAGCGCTTGAACACCTACAACAAGCCGCACCCGGCACATTCCTGCTACGTCGCAAATCGCGTACCTACGAGCTATGCCTGCGAGCCGAAACGAAGGTGAAGCATTTCATAGTCGTAGCATTGGCCGACAATCATTACAAGTTGAAAGGCGCCAAGAAGGAATTTACATCGTTAAAGGCATTGGTCACGCATCATTCCGTTATGGCGGAACAATTGCCGTTGACTTTAACATTGCCGCGCGAATACAACAACAAAAAGTATTTTAAGGCGCCAAGCAGCGGAAAGTGCGCGAAATCATTGGCGTTCGAAGTGAGCGCAAGAGCATTGAGATCGTTACGTTACGCTGATGACTTCGATACTTACGAATCTTTGCAAATTTTGGGTTTATTGCAAGATTGGCAATACGAAGCGAATTAAATTGGCAGACGAAACAACGCATAGGGCGGAAGCACAGGTATTAAACGCTATCGCTAGATGCCCGAAAGTATTATAAAAGTTGGGCTAAGAAAAAATTTGTAAAATAAAAAATATTGTTTTAAGATTTAAGTATGTAATATTTGTATATTGTTATTAGTGTTATTGTGTGTAGCTCGACATTGTAGACGAATGAAACGAGTTTTTGTATAGATTTTAAGCTATCGTTTGTGTTATCTAATTTTAAAGAACTGCAGATAATGTTAAATATGTATTTAAGTTAAGAGAATCATAAAATAAATGTTGAAAAAACTAAACCAATAAAATTTAAACAAAATATTTGTATCTACTGAACGTTTAAGAATGAGCTGGTATTTCCAGTGGCTCTAGGAAGTATGTGCACACACTTTATTTAGCAGGGACTAACCGCCTAGTTACATTTTGGCGTGATCCAGAAAGGTAGAAAGCTTACCTTCTTCCAATTGTAATTCCCAGTACAAAATGTAATTAGTCATCTTAGTTCAAAACGACCAAAGTAAGTTATTTAAATTTTTAGAAGTTTAGTTTGTAATTTAGTTTGTTCTATATACTTATAGTAAAAAAGATCCTGAGTCCCAGCGCTGAGGAGCTTGAAACCTGGCACATAACTTATCTATAAACCTTATTCCAAATGAGTCAAGTAGCTTTCGAGATAAATAATATAAAAAGAATAAATATAATAGGTTTTTACTCCACTTAGATATATTGCCATATCAGCATAATAAAATTCCTTATAAAATTCAGTGAGGTGGTAACACTTCTAAAAGAGACTTAAATAGGAGAGCTTTAAATATAGCAAATCACCCATATTTGAAAGTCCATCTAAATAGTTTGCGTCGTTTTTGAGACATACTAGTAGCTCACCGTGAAAATGATCCGGTGCAGGTCTAAAGACTCATTTATTTTTCGATATTTTTTTACTTGGAATTTGATATTTTATTTCATAATACCCTGCGATTAGTCTAGCATAAATCCAGGATGAGTCGCAAAGGAGCATGCGACCCTTGCCAGTTTTGATCTCTGAAGTGATCCCTTTTGTTTGAGCATGTCCTATGAAGAGACTAATTGGTCCCACTAATGCCCTCAAGACTAGTGTCGGACAGATTCACTATGTTCCCCCTAGGCTACGGTCGGACAAGTTTACTTTCATCACCCAGAAGTAGCCCAGCAAAATATTCGATTTGTCTAGAATGGATCCGGGATGAATCGCAAAAGGAGCAAGCGACCAATGCCAGTTTTGATCTTTTTATATGGGTTGGAGTGATCCCTTTTGTTTGAGAATGTCCTATGAAGAGACTAATTTGTCCCTTTTGTGGCCCAAACGGGTAGTGTCGTACAGATTCCCTTTGTTTCCCTACGGTTACGGTCGGACAAGTATACTTTCAACACCTAAAAGTAGGCTACAGAAATTAAAATCGACTTACCCCAAGTATGCCTTAACGGATTAGGGGGGATCAATTGTAGCCCAATGTAGACGAAAGGTTTTGATCGTGGAACACTCTTTTTAGAGATCAGTAGCACGATTTTTTGCAGGGAGGCTACCGATATAAAAATCGACGTATGCCTACTATACCTATAACGGAATAGTTGGGATCAATAGTAGCCCACTGTAGATGAAAGGTATCGATCCCGGATCACTCCCTACAATATTTTGGCAGGGTTTGTACTCAACGCAGTCTCACCTACTGATCGTTCCCATAATTCCAACTACAGAAAGAGGATAACATACCTGACTAGTTGTATATTCAATATCGAACTAAGCCCTATACCAATTAATGTGACTAGAGAGACAGAGTTGTGTTTTCAGAAGCGCATATTTCCTGGAAATATTTCAAAAGCACGTGAAAAAGCAACCAAGAAAGTTAACAGTTTATTTTCCCTACTAAGTTCAATTGTGCAATGGGGATGATTAAATTTTAATTCTGTAACATATTGGAGAAGTAGAGAGCAGACCTGTTCTACAATGCCCGTACGAAAATCAAGTGGACTTGTGCGACAATACCTTATTAGTCATTAAAATGTAGAATTAGACTATTCATATTGTATGCTCAAACAAAAGTAACAAGTTCATCCCATATAAGGCGATCAAAACTAGAATGCTCTTTTTCGATACGCCTCCTAAACATATTAAATTTTCTTTGGAAATCAAATAATAACCTAAAAGATTACTTATTTACTTTCATTTAGTGTGATAGTTTCAAGGTTATATCAAATTTCTGATTTCAGGTAACGATTTGAGCTTTAAAAACGCTCTTCTACGAAAACCTTCTAAAAATGACTTTGGCTTTTTGTGCTTATTGTCAAAGACCCTGCAAAAAATCGTTCGACTGAGCTCTTAAGAGAGTGATCCGGGATCAATACCTTTCGTCTACATTAGGCTACAATCGATTTTAAATTCTGTAGCCAAATTTTAGATGTTAAAAGTGAAATAGTCCGACTGTAGGCGTAGGGAATCTATCCCACACTACCCGTTTGGGCATGCGAGGGAGCAATTAGTCTCTCCATGGGACATTTTCAACCCATAAAAAGAGATAAAAACTGACATTGCTTGCATAATCCTATGCGACTCATCCCGGATTCATCCTAGACTAATAGGCCCGGTTTCACCAACTCGACTTAACTTAGTTAAGTCGCGATTTTCACTTTTTCAGTTTCACCACCTAACTTAGCTAAGTCACAACTTAGTCAACTTGCCAGCTGACTTATTCTCCACTAAGCAGTGTTGCTGTGGTTCGAAACCTTAATGTCAGTAATCCT
Organism: Merzomyia westermanni; assembly: GCA_949987695.1. NCBI lineage: Eukaryota > Metazoa > Arthropoda > Insecta > Diptera > Tephritidae > Merzomyia > Merzomyia westermanni. The sequence goes on from OX465291.1 coordinate 20,941,781, forward strand.
GCTAATTTGTTTTGTGCAACGTCCCAGTCGGAAACTTGATTATGCTTGACTTTAACGGGGTAAGCGTAGATGCATGTAAACGCTTGTTTTCAAGCATGCAACCATTACGAAACTATCTTTTTCAATTAAGCGCTAATTTTAGTACCTTCCAACTAAAGAGAAATGGATGTAAGATCAAACATGCCCATTTCGCACTGGGATATTGGGATGCGCAGAGTTGTCTGGTATGAAAAAATACTACTAAGCATAAAACAGCTGATCGGGTTGTTGTGCTCAAAATTATTTAAGTCGCTCAGTTGGTGAAACCCAAAATTAAGTTAGTCTCGAATCTGTGCTAACTTAAGTCACGACTAAGTTTTAGTCTTAGTCACGTTGGTGAAACCGGCCCATAGTCTTTTTTTTGCAAGGGATTTACTTACATTCAATATGCAATTTTCAAGTTTATCTCAACTTCCTGATTTCAGATAACGATAAAACAATCTAATATCTGACTTTGGCTGTTATTACGCGTTACTGCAGCGTTAGAGCCATGCATGTTGGCTGTAAATTATGACAGTGACAACCAAACTGTCCATTTCCAGCATTGTGCCTGAAAGTGTGCAACGCTTGAATTTGCAAATCGCATTGTGTCTTGAATATTTTGTGGATCGCGGAATAGTATTGATTCCTATTTCTTTTGAGCGCAAAATATAGCACTCAAAATTTCAGATTTTGTCTCCAAAGAAAAAACAGTTGCCAACTCCTTTTGGACAAATTTTAAAATAATGATTCAATTTAAACACGCAACTTCCCTATGTGACCGTGCAGTGAAATCTTTTCAGTTTCAAACCAAAAATGGCATTTCATAAATTTAAATAAAAAATACTTTTGTATTCACAGTATGCAAATAATTTCGCATCAATTACTATTCTGAATATTTTTTATGTAATTTTTTGTCATTATTATTATTATAATTTTTGCAACTTAAATTTTGTTATACCTATCCCCAATTTCATTTAGAATTCAACTAGCATCAGTTAATTAAGTGCCACTTAGTGAACGTTATTGTTTCAAGTGGTTTTGTGGTTTTGCGTATCGAAACAATGCTGTCAGCCACAAAATTCTGCCGCCCACTGATTGGTTGTTTTGCCTGTGTTTTACAGCCATGTAGTAAAAATCTCTAGTACAGAGCTAGTCGCCGTCTGATGTATTGGGAACATCTACTAGTTCATCATAAAACTCATGGCGATGTAATAGTGTCTGATTTTAAATTCCAGAGTACTTCATATGCAAATAAGTCCTTGCTTGAAACTATTTTGGGACTTCTTTTCTTTTATTTAGGTAGTCTCGTAGGGTATATGTAGCGGTCTATACTTATATTGATTAGACAGATTGACGTTAGATTGACAATCTAACGTTGGACGAACAACGTCAATGTGTTCTGTGTTTTAGCACGTCGGATCACGAAAAACTGGGAAAACCCATTGCTTTGATTTTTTCTGATAACAGTTTTCAATCAGTAGAGGATTGAGTTCACTCTTTTAAATTCTGTATTGAATCCAAACTCTGAGGGCACATGCTATAACAGCCAAGTAAGAGCACCTTACTAATTAACAGCATCGTATTATCAGTACCTACATCTTTTATTACACGAATTTTCATGCGATTTGCTCAAAATTTCCAGATTTAATGAAAGAAAAACAATACAATTTCTGCGAATGTTTTGCGAATATGAATTGTTTAAGCGACATAAGCTACAACTATTTATTTCGTCTATTTTATTTGCGCTGCACTCTCTTGTAATTCGCAAGCAGCTTTGTAATCCCAAAGCGGGGTTTTTCACAACGAGAATTAGGAAGCCAATCCCGTGCAATGCCTCAGAGCCAACAGTGCTCGCCCCCAATTAATAAATACAAGGTGTAACAGGTGCGCCGCACCCCGTTCTATATAGAAAAAAATAATTTAAATAAATAAAATAGTAATTAAATAAATACTAGAAAAGGGCTCCCTATACCCCTTTTCCTCTCTAAACTAATAATATAACAAAATACAAATCAAATAATTTAATATTCCCAAAACATCGCCCCTATGCAATATGTGCAAGGGGGGTTTCCACCACAAAAATGAGGAAGCCAAGACTGCGCAATGCCTCAGAGACAACAGTGCTCACCCCCAATCAATACATACAAGGTGTAAAGGTGCCTCGCACTCCCCATTCTATATAGAACAAATAATTATAATAAAAACAAATAATATTAATCAAAGGTTTTGCCCTATGCAACATGTGCTCCGCACCCCCCGTTCCACTCTCTGAAATAATAAAATAATAAACAATAAATTAAATTAAAAAAAACTACTCGCCCTCCATAAAGCTTAGACATGATCCTTCGATCCGAAAAAAAGTAATTTGAAGATAATACCAAGTTAGTAATTATATGCATTTATTTGCCATGTTTCTTAATGGATCAAAAAGTAACTCAACTAATAATATATGATCAAACTAAAAATATATTCTTCTCTCTTAGAAAATAACAATGAATTATTTTTTTTAACATATTTTTCCAGTTAAGTAAACTTCAGTATAGGAATATAAAACTTTAAAAATAGAAGCTTCGAATTTTAGTAATTTGTCATGGTTTTTTATCCTAATGTTTTTTAAAGTTTATTACATTGGCGGCCGCCGTGGTGTGAAGGTAGTGTTGCCGGCCTACCACACCGAAGGTCCATGGTTCGAGCCCTGGTACAGGTAACATCAAAAGTGATTTGAAAAAAGTTTTTCAAAAGGGGGTCGCCCCTCGGCAGTGGTTTGGCAAACTCTCCGAGTGTATGTCTGCCATGACAGGCCTCTCAGCAAAAAATTCGTCTCCTTTGTAGATGCCGTTCGGAGTCGGCAAAAAACTGTAGGTCCCACCAATTTGTAGGGAAAATTCAAATCGGCACACCACAAATTGGAAGAGAAGCGTGGCGCAAAAATCTCTTAGGAGGTTTATTATGATATACCTGTTGTATATCGCGCCATAGAGAGAGAGAGACAACATAAATTACCATGGGCTGTTTATTTTGCTTTAAATTTCGAATGCTCAATTTGAATAAATGTGAATATTATCTTTTGGTGTGTAAAAGGAAATAACTTTGGAAATGTCGTTTAAAAACCAAAACTTACAGTTGTTTTTGATATTTTTTTGAAAAGGTGGCCAATTAGTTTGCTATTACTATTGTTTTAGTTTGATAAAAATTTCTAAAATTTTGCAGGCAATTGGGGACAATATTCGAACACTACAAATGAAGTTGCATAACCAAAACAACGATAAAAATAGTCAGTGGTGGTAGCTCTTATTCTATACCTATCACTGAGCAGTCACAGTCACATATCAAAATCGCTGCGACTGAGAAATCATAGTCCTAAGCCACACTGTTCTTCAGAAATCGTGGGATCATCTAACTCTAGTTTCAACAGAGCGCTGTCAAGATACACATTTTTGTTCCACTTTGGTGCCACTCTTCGGAAAATTAAGGTGCTACAAATGCTTTATTTTCAATTATATGTGAGTTTTATGTCTTCAGGTTCAATATTGAACTATTTATATCTGTTTGTTTTAATATTGAATGCAAACCAGCGTGTGTTGGTTAGTGTGCGTGTGGGGCTTCGGAGTAAGTTGCGCTACTTGTAGACATATACTCGTACTCTTGCCAGGAGCGACAGAAATACTGGATTGTTACACACAAAATAAAGATCGACAACACTTAATACTTCGACCTACAAATGCTACGGCGCCATTAAAAATGTCGAAAGGGCTATCCAGGAGTCTTGGCAACTTGTCGATTAGCAAACATAATACAAATGAAACGCACATCGAACGAGACTGCATAGCCATACACAATAGGCGACAAATTTGAACAAAAACTGAATATTCGCATACGCATTCGCGAATATTGAAAAAGTGGCATTCGTTACATCACTGTAACCAATTATTTTCAGCAGAACCAAAATATTCAATTGAATGAACTCCCCGGGTAGAAAATGTGATAAATTTTGCCTAGGGCATGGCTAGATTTTCCCTTTCGAACTCAGGCACTTCCATATCACAGTCGTATTCTCTATCCATTGAGCTATTATAATCAATGAAATATTCTCGGCAATTGAACAAATTGAATTAAATGCACATAAATCGCGGGAAAACTAGGCAAGTCCGAGATTGGAAAAACTAAGCTTGCCCAACTAGGAAAGCTAAGCAGGACCTTTGCATATTGCCTGCAAATTGAACGATCGTGGAAAAACTAGTCAGGAATACCTTCGCTCTACATGCCAGAGCCTTGTAGGGAAAATCTAAGGCCTAGGTTAAGTATAGATTTTCCTAGATTATTTTCTAAACGGGACTACATTCATCTCTACAGATTTCAAAATTTATAAACAATTTTTGGAGTTAGCAAAATTTCGTTTTAGCATGTTTTAGTTATTCTGAATATTAAGCACTTAACTTTCTTTCGCCGCCAAATACAGAATCTCCCATCTTTCCAGCAGTACTAAAAAGTTCTTCTGGGTGAATAGTAGGCTTAGCAGCTTTTGCTGCCAAAAAGACGGTATATAAGAAAATATTCAAAAAAAATTCTTCTATATCAACTAAAATCTGTGGCAATAAGTGGAAACAGCCAAAGTCGAATTAAGTCAAAATTGAGATGTCCACTATTGCATTCTCTTTACTAAGTTCTACAACCACACAAATTTTCATGGATTTTGCTACAAGAATGAAGATTCTATAAAAAGGAAACCAACCCTGCCAACCAGCAATGGATAAAAATTTGGGTAAACAGTGAGTCGCGCGTATCAAACAAGTGGATAAAAACATGGGCAATTTTGTTCGGCGGCGTTCACTTTTTAACCATGTTGAAAATGTTTTTCTGTGTAAGTGTGAGTGCATACTTTTAGGCACGTGTTGTTTCCCTCCAAAAAAAGCGATTAGTCTAGGGTGGATCCGGGATGAGTCGCAACCCTGCAAAAAATGCGATTAGTCTAGGCTGGACCCGTTATGAGTCGCAACCCTACAAAAAATGCGATTAGTCTAGGATAAGTCCGGGAGAGTCGCAAAGGAGCATGTGGTCAATGCCAGTTTTGATCTCTTTGTACGGGTTGAAGTAGCCCTTTTTGTTTGAGCATGTCCTATGAACAGACTAATCGGTCTCTTTCAAGCCCAAACGGGTAGTGTCGGACCAATTCCCTTTGCTCCTCTGCGGGATCCGGTCGGACAAGTTTACTTTCAACACCTAAAAGTAGACTACAGAAATTAAAATCGACTTACCCCAACTATGCCTTAACGGAATAGTAGCCCACTGTAGACGAAAGGTATTGATGGCGGAACACTCTCTTTAGAGATCAGTCGCACGATTTTTTGCAGGGAGGCTACAGACATAAAAATCGCCTTATCCCAACTATGCCTATAACGGAATAGTGGGGATCATTTGTAGCCCACTGTAGACGAAAGGTATTGATCGCGGATTACTCTCTTTAGAGATCGATCCCATGATTTTGCAGGGATATCATAAGTTCAAACTAAAATGCTACTTATTTATTTACATTAATGGACACATGCATACAAGACGGTTGACGCTTATAGGCGGCTGATTTGACAGTTTCGCGAACGATTTAAGTCATTTAAAGTACGTTTAGCATTAACCAAATATTCTGGAAATGCCACATAGTGTGGTAGTTTAAAGTTGATATCATATTCCTGATTGAAAGTAACGATTTGAACTTTCAAAATGCTTTCCTGCATCGCATACAAAAACGAAATATCACTTCGAAAACCAAAAAGTTAGTTTTAATTTTTAAATTTTAATGCCAAGTTCATGGGAAATCTTTGATTTTATACTTAAAAACTGTATCCAAAAATTCTAAAAATTTACTTTTTCTGTTGCTCCTTGCAAATGCAGAATGAAGTTTTGGGTCGTTTGAATACCAGTGTAGAGTAACCGGAAATTTACTTGCTTTGATCGAAAGTACAGAAGCAAAGTAGGCAGCATTTATTTAAACCTGCATTCCCTAACTGAATTCAGTTCATTGGCACAGGACGAAAAAAGCCAAATGGGAACTAAGACGAAACATAATTATCACCAGCATTGATTTCTCAGTTCTAAGATATATACCCTGCGATTAGTCTAGGATGAGTCCGGGACTAGGCAACCAGTCTTGATCGCACCATATTTTAAGGGATTTTATTTTTGGAGCTACAACAACATTTTTGAGTAAAAGGGAGAAATTATGTTGACTTTCCTAGCCTCCATAGTGCTCCGCACATTTTAATCTCTAAAATATTATTCAAAATTTGTAACGTGAGACGCCACGCCGTCAATACTCAAGTGACCCATTAGAATATTAGTATGTCATATAACTTACTTTATTGAATAAATAGAAAAGTGCCTAGCAAAGTTGATATAATGGACGAGTGTTTTGTTCATGAGTTGGTCAGAGGGTCACTATAAACAGTTGGGCCGTAGCAAAATTATCCACTTTTCGTCGCTATAAAAACTTGTTTATTTTCCAACTCAGTCCACTTGAAGTAGTTATTTGTATTCGAATAAAACTTTTATGTTCTTCAAGTTTTTCATTCATAAAAATTTGTATTCAAATCGTGCTCATATTTCTACATTTGAGCGATAAGAGCGTGAGTTGGCAATATGTACTAGCGCATAGATACAATTTTGTTTGAGTTTGTAATAAGCGTTAGGTGCATGTCAAGGAGAATGGTAAATGTTGTATAGCAAGTACGACAACGCAAAGTTTATTGAATAAATTGAAAAGTTTTTAACTTGATACGCATTTGTCTTCTTTTTTTTTTGTACAAAGTTTGAAGTTTTTATTTGTTCGTCACATGCTTACTTAGTTACTCCTGCCACTTGGACGTTGTCCTTTTTGCTTCTAATTTTGCTGTGCTTTCTTTATATTGAAGTATAAAATTATGCAAACATGTTTGTCCATTTCTCTATTTCTACAATCTTTCACGCATTGTTTGCTGTTTTTTTTTCATATCTATTTTTACAGTATTTTATTCATTTCCCTTTTCTCAATAGCAAAGTTTCTATTTAGAAAGTTAAATGGGCTGATTTCAATAAGAAAATGAGGCTAACAACTCACAAACTTTACGCATCAAATATAAAATTGTATAGGACAAGTAGGAAAGTATGTTAGTGTTGCAGTGCATAGCACAAGTATAGATACTATATGTGTCACATAGTCTTTACATTAGGGTGTTTTGATTTTCTGGTGATACTTTTTTATAAAGCTTAAAATTTCGCGCTATATAGAAGATCAGCAATTATAGGTTTTAAAAACACAAATAATTACATATTTTTTCTTAAGGTGAATTTTGTTTAAAAAGGTATTAAATCTATGGCAATAACCCGAAACAGCCAAAGTCATTTTGTAAAGGTTTTCAGGAGAGCGTTTTGAAAGTGCAAGTTATTTCCTGAAATAGGCGATTTTAGATCAGTTTGACACTAACACATTGAATGAAAGTAAATAAGTAAAATTTTAGGTTGTTATTTGATTTTCAAAGCAAAATTAATATTTTTGGAAGATATAGAACAAAATGGTTATTTAGCTTTTTTTTCAAAATTTTGATTTGAAATTTATGGATACTATTTCGACTTATTCCAGTTATTTTAAAATATGTCATTATTCCAAAAGCAAACAATATTATTTATTAAATCAAATTTTATTTTGGCTATTACTACAAAACAAATTAAAATCTGATCAATTATTTAAATAAATTTTCCCTACCAGTATTGAGTTACGTTACTATTACAAATTCAAGCAAGCAAAAAACCTTCAAAAACAGTTTGTGACTTTAGCTATTATTGCTTGTTGAAGCAGAAACAATGTTTCAGCCTATCTTAAACAGTTACTATGTTGTGCTTTGATTACCATTATATTACATTTTATTTATTGCAATTAAAAAAATAAAATAACAGACAAAAATAATACTTCTACTGTATGTTATATGAGCTTTACGGCCGTTTTGGTTTTTAAGGCAAAAACAAAGTTTTCCTTCTTCCTCCTACGCGTTTCGGTGCTATTTTGCACCTTCCTCAGGGAGTCTGTAAATTTTTTTTATTCAACAAAACATAAAACAATTACAATTGAATTATAAAAAAGACATTAAATAATTAACTTACATTATATCACATTCAATTTATCTTTTCACATAATTAGTATAAAGCTAGCAGTAATACAAAAGAAAACACACAAACAACATTAAAAACAACATTCATTTTTGTGTTTTGCGCGTACATCTTCTCCGTTCTGCTATCGCTGTTGAATAGGCACAATTTATATTGTCTACGTCTTCCTTAAAATTGACAGCATCTTTTATTCTTTGTTGTATCCTCAATCCTTCTAGTGTCAGTCGAGTTTTCGTTTTCTTCTCTACATCCAGTATTCGTGCATTTTCAAAGTCTGCTGTATGGTTGTTGTTTGTTAAGTGTTGGGCTAATGCTGTAGTCGTTTTACCATTTTTCGCATCTGCTTTGTGTTCATTGATTCTTCTTTCAAAATTTCTTTTCGTCGTGCCCACGTAAATCTTGTTGCATTTTTCGCCAACTTTTCCATTGCAATGTATTTCATATACGACGTTGTGTTGTTGTCCCTTGTCTAGCTTGTCTTTTGTTTGTGTAAATATTTTATTTAGAGTGCAGTGTGGTTTGTATGCAAAGTTTGTGTTGTTATTGTTGGTAATGATTTTATTTAATGTTTTGTTGTCTGTTAGGCCGGGTATATATGGGATACTTCTGTAAATTTTACTTTCCCGTTCTGGGTTTTTTTCCATCGTTCTGTGTTCCTGTTCTATTTTATTCATGGTTGTTGTTATTAATGTTTCGATCACGGCATTAGGGTATGTGTTTTTTTGTAGGATGTATTTTATTTTTCTCTTGTTATCCGTTCTGTACTCCTGATCACTTAGAGTTAAAATTTTCCTTATGAGGTTTGTTGCTGTATTTTTCTTCTGGGTCCACGGGTGGTTGGAGTGATAATTTATCATTCTCGAAGAAGCTATCGATTTACAGTACCAGTTAGTTTTTAATTTTTTGTTTTCTCGGATAATTTCGATGTCTAGGAAGGCTAGTTTTTGGTTATTTTCTCTTTCTGTGGTGAACTGGATTTTTCTATGTTGAGTGTTTAGTGTTTTAAGAATGTCTTCCACGTCCTTTTTCTTAACTATTGCTAATATATCATCTACATATTTTTTAATGTATTTAATATATATGTCCTTGGATTTAAGTTCAGCAATGCTGTCGTCAATGATTTTGTCTAATAAGATATCTGCCACTGTTGGTGATAAGGGATTACCCATTGGCATTCCAAAAACTTGTTGATAGAGGGTTCCGTCGTAAGTAAAATAATTATTGTCGCGTAGGCAGAATTCTAGGATTTTGCGGAACTGGGGTTTGGTGAGCGATGTATACTTTTCTAGTGTTTGCCATTGTTGCATGATGGTGCAAATTGCTAACTGTGTCGGTATGTTTGTAAAAAGAGAAACTACGTCAAACGACACCAGAATCTCGTCGTCATTTATCTCTATTTCTTTTAATTTATCTTTTACTTGAAAAGCATTTTGAACATTATAATTTTTGGATACAATTTCTTTCAATGTATGGCCTATGTATTTTGAGAGATTAAAACAAGGGACATTTACGGACGATGAGATAGGGCGAAGCGGAGTATTTTCTTTGTGAATTTTGGGGAGACCATACAATCTAGGTGCCGTTGCTGCAGTGCATAAGAGTTTAATCTTTGTTTTTAGGTCTATGTTCTTCTGTTTATATATCTCGTTTACCATGTTATTGTTTTTTCTTTGTAATTGGAGTGTTGGATCCGCACGCATGGTTTTGTATGTGGTCTTGTCGTTTACTAATTCTTTCATTTTTTCTTTGTAATCCGTTTTGTACATCATCACTGTTTTATTTCCCTTGTCGGCATTTGTAACTACTATGGAGTCTTTGTGTAGATTAAGAAACTTTTTTGTTTGTTTGAACCAGTTTAGAATAATTTTCTCTTTCGGATCATTTTTTATTTTGTTTTTATATGTATTAATTTTTGTTGCAAACTTACAACGGATGGTGTCTTTCTGTCTTTCATCTTCCATAGCCTGAATAGTCTGTTCAAGGTCTGCAATTAAATGGATAGGGGAAAAAGTGTCTCTTGTGATGGGTAGGGCGAATTTTCTCCCCATTGAGAGTACCCATCGACACTCATCCGGTACCTGAATATTAGTAAGGTTTATGAACCAATCTTCATTTGGTTTCAAGCCATATTTCTCGACGTTTTTATTAATTTGGGTTTTTAATTTGTGGTTTAAGTTGTTTTCTGTGGTAGTTACTGTGTTGTTGTAGAAAACAACTTAAACCACAAATTAAAAACCCAAATTAATAAAAACGTCGAGAAATATGGCTTGAAACCAAATGAAGATTGGTTCATAAACCTTACTAATATTCAGGTACCGGATGAGTGTCGATGGGTACTCTCAATGGGGAGAAAATTCGCCCTACCCATCACAAGAGACACTTTTTCCCCTATCCATTTAATTGCAGACCTTGAACAGACTATTCAGGCTATGGAAGATGAAAGACAGAAAGACACCATCCGTTGTAAGTTTGCAACAAAAATTAATACATATAAAAACAAAATAAAAAATGATCCGAAAGAGAAAATTATTCTAAACTGGTTCAAACAAACAAAAAAGTTTCTTAATCTACACAAAGACTCCATAGTAGTTACAAATGCCGACAAGGGAAATAAAACAGTGATGATGTACAAAACGGATTACAAAGAAAAAATGAAAGAATTAGTAAACGACAAGACCACATACAAAACCATGCGTGCGGATCCAACACTCCAATTACAAAGAAAAAACAATAACATGGTAAACGAGATATATAAACAGAAGAACATAGACCTAAAAACAAAGATTAAACTCTTATGCACTGCAGCAACGGCACCTAGATTGTATGGTCTCCCCAAAATTCACAAAGAAAATACTCCGCTTCGCCCTATCTCATCGTCCGTAAATGTCCCTTGTTTTAATCTCTCAAAATACATAGGCCATACATTGAAAGAAATTGTATCCAAAAATTATAATGTTCAAAATGCTTTTCAAGTAAAAGATAAATTAAAAGAAATAGAGATAAATGACGACGAGATTCTGGTGTCGTTTGACGTAGTTTCTCTTTTTACAAACATACCGACACAGTTAGCAATTTGCACCATCATGCAACAATGGCAAACACTAGAAAAGTATACATCGCTCACCAAACCCCAGTTCCGCAAAATCCTAGAATTCTGCCTACGCGACAATAATTATTTTACTTACGACGGAACCCTCTATCAACAAGTTTTTGGAATGCCAATGGGTAATCCCTTATCACCAACAGTGGCAGATATCTTATTAGACAAAATCATTGACGACAGCATTGCTGAACTTAAATCCAAGGACATATATATTAAATACATTAAAAAATATGTAGATGATATATTAGCAATAGTTAAGAAAAAGGACGTGGAAGACATTCTTAAAACACTAAACACTCAACATAGAAAAATCCAGTTCACCACAGAAAGAGAAAATAACCAAAAACTAGCCTTCCTAGACATCGAAATTATCCGAGAAAACAAAAAATTAAAAACTAACTGGTACTGTAAATCGATAGCTTCTTCGAGAATGATAAATTATCACTCCAACCACCCGTGGACCCAGAAGAAAAATACAGCAACAAACCTCATAAGGAAAATTTTAACTCTAAGTGATCAGGAGTACAGAACGGATAACAAGAGAAAAATAAAATACATCCTACAAAAAAACACATACCCTAATGCCGTGATCGAAACATTAATAACAACAACCATGAATAAAATAGAACAGGAACACAGAACGATGGAAAAAAACCCAGAACGGGAAAGTAAAATTTACAGAAGTATCCCATATATACCCGGCCTAACAGACAACAAAACATTAAATAAAATCATTACCAACAATAACAACACAAACTTTGCATACAAACCACACTGCACTCTAAATAAAATATTTACACAAACAAAAGACAAGCTAGACAAGGGACAACAACACAACGTCGTATATGAAATACATTGCAATGGAAAAGTTGGCGAAAAATGCAACAAGATTTACGTGGGCACGACGAAAAGAAATTTTGAAAGAAGAATCAATGAACACAAAGCAGATGCGAAAAATGGTAAAACGACTACAGCATTAGCCCAACACTTAACAAACAACAACCATACAGCAGACTTTGAAAATGCACGAATACTGGATGTAGAGAAGAAAACGAAAACTCGACTGACACTAGAAGGATTGAGGATACAACAAAGAATAAAAGATGCTGTCAATTTTAAGGAAGACGTAGACAATATAAATTGTGCCTATTCAACAGCGATAGCAGAACGGAGAAGATGTACGCGCAAAACACAAAAATGAATGTTGTTTTTAATGTTGTTTGTGTGTTTTCTTTTGTATTACTGCTAGCTTTATACTAATTATGTGAAAAGATAAATTGAATGTGATATAATGTAAGTTAATTATTTAATGTCTTTTTTATAATTCAATTGTAATTGTTTTATGTTTTGTTGAATAAAAAAAATTTACAGACTCCCTGAGGAAGGTGCAAAATAGCACCGAAACGCGTAGGAGGAAGAAGGAAAACTTTGTTTTTGCCTTAAAAACCAAAACGGCCGTAAAGCTCATATAACATACAGTAGACATACAAATTATTGGCCTAACAAAATATTCTAATATTACAATATCGGAGAGCTAAACCGATAAACCATAATTTGAAAAAACATAGAACAAGACACAATGAAGCACTATTTTAGACATATAAGGTTTAAATATGACAAGGACACCTGCTACATAATAAAACAATTCAACAAAAATCACCAAAATCTTGCGAAGCAACAACAAAGATTAAAGTTTTTACTAAATTGCAAATCCTACAGTATTACACCTCCACATCTAAAAGGTAAAACAAATAAAATAGTACATGGCTTTAAATTAGATACAACCAAAAAAGAGCTACATAAATTAGAAACCCAATTTTTGACTAAAGTCTTAAATTTAGAAATAAAAGAAGCCAATATACAAATCAAAATAATAAAAACAACAATTGCCCACATCAAAAGTACACTGCTCAACAAAATAGATGAAACTGATTTTGAACAAATAATAGAACACCAAAAATTTTTCTACAACAACACAGTAACTACCACAGAAAACAACTTAAACCACAAATTAAAAACCCAAATTAATAAAAACGTCGAGAAATATGGCTTGAAACCAAATGAAGATTGGTTCATAAACCTTACTAATATTCAGGTACCGGATGAGTGTCGATGGGTACTCTCAATGGGGAGAAAATTCGCCCTACCCATCACAAGAGACACTTTTTCCCCTATCCATTTAATTGCAGACCTTGAACAGACTATTCAGGCTATGGAAGATGAAAGACAGAAAGACACCATCCGTTGTAAGTTTGCAACAAAAATTAATACATATAAAAACAAAATAAAAAATGATCCGAAAGAGAAAATTATTCTAAACTGGTTCAAACAAACAAAAAAGTTTCTTAATCTACACAAAGACTCCATAGTAGTTACAAATGCCGACAAGGGAAATAAAACAGTGATGATGTACAAAACGGATTACAAAGAAAAAATGAAAGAATTAGTAAACGACAAGACCACATACAAAACCATGCGTGCGGATCCAACACTCCAATTACAAAGAAAAAACAATAACATGGTAAACGAGATATATAAACAGAAGAACATAGACCTAAAAACAAAGATTAAACTCTTATGCACTGCAGCAACGGCACCTAGATTGTATGGTCTCCCCAAAATTCACAAAGAAAATACTCCGCTTCGCCCTATCTCATCGTCCGTAAATGTCCCTTGTTTTAATCTCTCAAAATACATAGGCCATACATTGAAAGAAATTGTATCCAAAAATTATAATGTTCAAAATGCTTTTCAAGTAAAAGATAAATTAAAAGAAATAGAGATAAATGACGACGAGATTCTGGTGTCGTTTGACGTAGTTTCTCTTTTTACAAACATACCGACACAGTTAGCAATTTGCACCATCATGCAACAATGGCAAACACTAGAAAAGTATACATCGCTCACCAAACCCCAGTTCCGCAAAATCCTAGAATTCTGCCTACGCGACAATAATTATTTTACTTACGACGGAACCCTCTATCAACAAGTTTTTGGAATGCCAATGGGTAATCCCTTATCACCAACAGTGGCAGATATCTTATTAGACAAAATCATTGACGACAGCATTGCTGAACTTAAATCCAAGGACATATATATTAAATACATTAAAAAATATGTAGATGATATATTAGCAATAGTTAAGAAAAAGGACGTGGAAGACATTCTTAAAACACTAAACACTCAACATAGAAAAATCCAGTTCACCACAGAAAGAGAAAATAACCAAAAACTAGCCTTCCTAGACATCGAAATTATCCGAGAAAACAAAAAATTAAAAACTAACTGGTACTGTAAATCGATAGCTTCTTCGAGAATGATAAATTATCACTCCAACCACCCGTGGACCCAGAAGAAAAATACAGCAACAAACCTCATAAGGAAAATTTTAACTCTAAGTGATCAGGAGTACAGAACGGATAACAAGAGAAAAATAAAATACATCCTACAAAAAAACACATACCCTAATGCCGTGATCGAAACATTAATAACAACAACCATGAATAAAATAGAACAGGAACACAGAACGATGGAAAAAAACCCAGAACGGGAAAGTAAAATTTACAGAAGTATCCCATATATACCCGGCCTAACAGACAACAAAACATTAAATAAAATCATTACCAACAATAACAACACAAACTTTGCATACAAACCACACTGCACTCTAAATAAAATATTTACACAAACAAAAGACAAGCTAGACAAGGGACAACAACACAACGTCGTATATGAAATACATTGCAATGGAAAAGTTGGCGAAAAATGCAACAAGATTTACGTGGGCACGACGAAAAGAAATTTTGAAAGAAGAATCAATGAACACAAAGCAGATGCGAAAAATGGTAAAACGACTACAGCATTAGCCCAACACTTAACAAACAACAACCATACAGCAGACTTTGAAAATGCACGAATACTGGATGTAGAGAAGAAAACGAAAACTCGACTGACACTAGAAGGATTGAGGATACAACAAAGAATAAAAGATGCTGTCAATTTTAAGGAAGACGTAGACAATATAAATTGTGCCTATTCAACAGCGATAGCAGAACGGAGAAGATGTACGCGCAAAACACAAAAATGAATGTTGTTTTTAATGTTGTTTGTGTGTTTTCTTTTGTATTACTGCTAGCTTTATACTAATTATGTGAAAAGATAAATTGAATGTGATATAATGTAAGTTAATTATTTAATGTCTTTTTTATAATTCAATTGTAATTGTTTTATGTTTTGTTGAATAAAAAAAATTTACAGACTCCCTGAGGAAGGTGCAAAATAGCACCGAAACGCGTAGGAGGAAGAAGGAAAACTTTGTTTTTGCCTTAAAAACCAAAACGGCCGTAAAGCTCATATAACATACAGTAGACATACAAATTATTGGCCTAACAAAATATTCTAATATTACAATATCGGAGAGCTAAACCGATAAACCATAATTTGAAAAAACATAGAACAAGACACAATGAAGCACTATTTTAGACATATAAGGTTTAAATATGACAAGGACACCTGCTACATAATAAAACAATTCAACAAAAATCACCAAAATCTTGCGAAGCAACAACAAAGATTAAAGTTTTTACTAAATTGCAAATCCTACAGTATTACACCTCCACATCTAAAAGGTAAAACAAATAAAATAGTACATGGCTTTAAATTAGATACAACCAAAAAAGAGCTACATAAATTAGAAACCCAATTTTTGACTAAAGTCTTAAATTTAGAAATAAAAGAAGCCAATATACAAATCAAAATAATAAAAACAACAATTGCCCACATCAAAAGTACACTGCTCAACAAAATAGATGAAACTGATTTTGAACAAATAATAGAACACCAAAAATTTTTCTACAACAACACAGTAACTACCACAGAAAACAACTTAAACCACAAATTAAAAACCCAAATTAATAAAAACGTCGAGAAATATGGCTTGAAACCAAATGAAGATTGGTTCATAAACCTTACTAATATTCAGGTACCGGATGAGTGTCGATGGGTACTCTCAATGGGGAGAAAATTCGCCCTACCCATCACAAGAGACACTTTTTCCCCTATCCATTTAATTGCAGACCTTGAACAGACTATTCAGGCTATGGAAGATGAAAGACAGAAAGACACCATCCGTTGTAAGTTTGCAACAAAAATTAATACATATAAAAACAAAATAAAAAATGATCCGAAAGAGAAAATTATTCTAAACTGGTTCAAACAAACAAAAAAGTTTCTTAATCTACACAAAGACTCCATAGTAGTTACAAATGCCGACAAGGGAAATAAAACAGTGATGATGTACAAAACGGATTACAAAGAAAAAATGAAAGAATTAGTAAACGACAAGACCACATACAAAACCATGCGTGCGGATCCAACACTCCAATTACAAAGAAAAAACAATAACATGGTAAACGAGATATATAAACAGAAGAACATAGACCTAAAAACAAAGATTAAACTCTTATGCACTGCAGCAACGGCACCTAGATTGTATGGTCTCCCCAAAATTCACAAAGAAAATACTCCGCTTCGCCCTATCTCATCGTCCGTAAATGTCCCTTGTTTTAATCTCTCAAAATACATAGGCCATACATTGAAAGAAATTGTATCCAAAAATTATAATGTTCAAAATGCTTTTCAAGTAAAAGATAAATTAAAAGAAATAGAGATAAATGACGACGAGATTCTGGTGTCGTTTGACGTAGTTTCTCTTTTTACAAACATACCGACACAGTTAGCAATTTGCACCATCATGCAACAATGGCAAACACTAGAAAAGTATACATCGCTCACCAAACCCCAGTTCCGCAAAATCCTAGAATTCTGCCTACGCGACAATAATTATTTTACTTACGACGGAACCCTCTATCAACAAGTTTTTGGAATGCCAATGGGTAATCCCTTATCACCAACAGTGGCAGATATCTTATTAGACAAAATCATTGACGACAGCATTGCTGAACTTAAATCCAAGGACATATATATTAAATACATTAAAAAATATGTAGATGATATATTAGCAATAGTTAAGAAAAAGGACGTGGAAGACATTCTTAAAACACTAAACACTCAACATAGAAAAATCCAGTTCACCACAGAAAGAGAAAATAACCAAAAACTAGCCTTCCTAGACATCGAAATTATCCGAGAAAACAAAAAATTAAAAACTAACTGGTACTGTAAATCGATAGCTTCTTCGAGAATGATAAATTATCACTCCAACCACCCGTGGACCCAGAAGAAAAATACAGCAACAAACCTCATAAGGAAAATTTTAACTCTAAGTGATCAGGAGTACAGAACGGATAACAAGAGAAAAATAAAATACATCCTACAAAAAAACACATACCCTAATGCCGTGATCGAAACATTAATAACAACAACCATGAATAAAATAGAACAGGAACACAGAACGATGGAAAAAAACCCAGAACGGGAAAGTAAAATTTACAGAAGTATCCCATATATACCCGGCCTAACAGACAACAAAACATTAAATAAAATCATTACCAACAATAACAACACAAACTTTGCATACAAACCACACTGCACTCTAAATAAAATATTTACACAAACAAAAGACAAGCTAGACAAGGGACAACAACACAACGTCGTATATGAAATACATTGCAATGGAAAAGTTGGCGAAAAATGCAACAAGATTTACGTGGGCACGACGAAAAGAAATTTTGAAAGAAGAATCAATGAACACAAAGCAGATGCGAAAAATGGTAAAACGACTACAGCATTAGCCCAACACTTAACAAACAACAACCATACAGCAGACTTTGAAAATGCACGAATACTGGATGTAGAGAAGAAAACGAAAACTCGACTGACACTAGAAGGATTGAGGATACAACAAAGAATAAAAGATGCTGTCAATTTTAAGGAAGACGTAGACAATATAAATTGTGCCTATTCAACAGCGATAGCAGAACGGAGAAGATGTACGCGCAAAACACAAAAATGAATGTTGTTTTTAATGTTGTTTGTGTGTTTTCTTTTGTATTACTGCTAGCTTTATACTAATTATGTGAAAAGATAAATTGAATGTGATATAATGTAAGTTAATTATTTAATGTCTTTTTTATAATTCAATTGTAATTGTTTTATGTTTTGTTGAATAAAAAAAATTTACAGACTCCCTGAGGAAGGTGCAAAATAGCACCGAAACGCGTAGGAGGAAGAAGGAAAACTTTGTTTTTGCCTTAAAAACCAAAACGGCCGTAAAGCTCATATAACATACAGTAGACATACAAATTATTGGCCTAACAAAATATTCTAAAAATAATACTTATTTTCGATTGAAGCAAAAAATAGATTTTACCCACGCAATGCGAAAATTAATTTTGGAAATAATTAGTAAAGCTAGAAATGTACTTAGGCTACGTTTTTAAGTAATAATTTTTGTTTTCTATGAATCAGATTCTACCGAAGAACAAAGAAACATTTATCGCTCAGAAATGAAACACCCTAATGTAAATACACACATACTTGTAGAAATCTGCAATATGTTACGTATACGCCATGTCTCCTCTGGAAAGTCAGCGACACTCGAAAGTTAACAAATATTTATAAATAAGTTCAAAAAACAAAATTGAAAATGGATTTGAACAAATGTGTTTACTAATAATTCCGCAACTAAAATATGAATTTAAAATAGCTTCGGTGTTTTACTTGTTTTGCAGTTTTCATAAGGAACCCGACACAAAATCAATGATAACAACCGGAAAGGCTCAATTATTTCCGCCTAAATATTACTATTTTTTTGGAGTTCGTGGAAGCATGAAATACTTTTTGCACTAACCTGGTTTAAGCGCCTGGGACCGCGTTTAGTATTACTTTAGATACGGCAAAGAACCACACTCAAACGAATAGGCTAGACAGGCGCATCTCCATTCATGAGCAGTATGTTTCTCACGTATCTGCTGACCATCACTTGCGCAGAATATTTTGTGGCCGATACTGCTCGCGGATAATCCGCAAAGTGTCTCTTCCGTACATCTTTGCTTTTAAGTCAATTGTTGGCATTCGAAGAAGATGCGGTGTGCATCGTTTACTTCTCCAGAGTAGAGGCAGCTCGCGCATTCTGTGGAGGTATTAACGCAAGTAACCGTGGCTGGTCAAAAATTGGGTCAGGTAGAATTAGCCTCACCATGAAGCCGGTTGAATCATAACTCTACTTCGGGAATAAATGCCCTAGTCAACCTACCTGCGACACGGCTTCATTACACGGCCGTAAATCCGCTTAATTTCTTCAGCGAGAAGCTCTAGTACAGTCCCCGCAATAAACAGAACAATTTGGGCGGAGACCGTGCTGCATGCTGCGGAAGTGCAGTGAGCACCTCTGTGTTGCGCCACCGTGACATGGGCGCGGTACTCACGGCATTGGTTTGGTATTGGTCCGCCTATGTTTGCCATTAGGCGGCTTGGTGTGCAAAACTTCGAAAGTGTACAAAACGCCGAAATCGTTTTGTTACAAAACCAAATTTGACAAGGAATGGCGTAGAGTCTTTTCAAAATACTTTAACTTACGTTAAGAAAGCATCGTTTGGCTGATTTTTGTAGCACTTTCTTGAGAAAAGTTGACCTAAATATTTCAATTATACTTAGTCAATATGTTTATCATTTCACTTTCCTGCATAAAAGAAATGAATAGTGGCGATAACACACATCCGAGCCTCCATTTAAGTCTTTAGGAGAATCCACATAATTAAATTATGTGGCAAAAAAAAAATGTTAAACATTTGAATAAGCTTTTCTTCTCACTACTCATCCATGAACTATTCAGAGAAGTGTTGAAACCTATATTCACATAGCTGAATCGTTCATTCTTACTAATGAAGCGCCGTTAAAGCACATACAAACACACTCGCGAAGGACTACTCTGTTTCTCATATTTTATTTGCTTGCCTTTAAAAAGAAAATTTATACATTTGTATTTTTTCTTATTTGCTTTTCACTTATACCTTAAACTGCAGACCTTTCGTTGACTTACTTGCATATATTAAAGCACACAAACGTATTTGCATGCATATGTGTGCTAGCCGCACAAGGACGAATGGTACTTTCTGTTTTGAATTCCATTTCTATTTACACTATTTTCATTGCTTATGCTCTAATTAGTGCTGAAAACGGCTGACTCTCTGACTGACTGACTGCCAGACCAACATGTCTTGCTGACTACCTCAGATTTGCTAATGCAGCGTTTGCTTCAAGCTTTTTGAGATTTGCTGCTTGATGAGTGCATATTCAAGTTCAACAAGTTGGCATACATTATGTGCAGTCTAATTGCTCTGCGTTCTATTATCTGAGCAAATGAGACAATATGAACTTGCATTTTCTAAAGTAGTGCATGCATTCATTCTTATTGTATTCATGTTTCAGGTAGTACATATATCCTTACGAATATTCAATACCGTGAATCTCGGTTATAAAAAATAAAGTTTCGATTACGAATTTCGTATATAAATTTCTAATACTTTTCAATAAGATCACAGGAATTATAAATGTAGGATATAAATAAATATATACGTCTGTATCGATAGGTCCGCTCAAGATATTTTGGTAAAAAATAAAGTAAAATAAAATAAAATAAAATAAAATAAAATAAAATATAATAAAATAAAATAAAATAAAATTTGATAAAATAAAATAAAATAAAGTAAAATAAAATAATATGAAATAAAATAAAATAAAATAAATTTAATCATATAAACAAACCCGTAACATACTTTTCCTAATCATGTTTCCAGTTTCGGTCTTCAGGATCTTACTGGACTCAATCCTGAGGATGCTTAGTTAGAGTTTAAGGGCCGCATCCACTCGCCCTTTATTCGTTTTGGTTTGCCCTGAGTATTTCATTTCCTCAGTGCCACCCATTTCTGGGAAGCGTTCCTCTATCCACCACCCGAGGAGGCGCCCGGTAGGGGAACCGATACCCCGCCGGGAAATTAAATTCAATTAAATTAAATTAAATTAAACTATATTAAATTAAATTAAATTCAATTAAATTAAATTAAATTAAACTAAATTAAATTAAATAAACTAAATTAAACTATATTAATCTAAATTAAATTCAATTAAATTAAATTAAATAAACTAAATTAAATTATATTAAATTAAATTAAATTGTATTAAATTAAAAAAAAAATTAAGCTAAATGAAATGTAATTAAATTAAATTAAACTATGTTAAATTAAATTAAATTCAATTAAATTATATTAAACTAAATTAAATTAAATTAAATTAAACTAAATTAAAAGAAATTAAATTAAATTAAATTAAATTAAATTAAATTAAATTAAATTAAATTAAATTAAATTAAATTAAATTAAATAAATTAAATTATATTAAATTAAATTAAATTGTATTAAATAAAAAAAAAATTTAGCTAAATGAAATGTAATTAAATTAAATTAAACTATGTTAAATTAAATTAAATTCAATTAAATTAAATTAAATTAAATTAAATTAAATTAAATTAAACTAAATTAAATTAAATTAAATTAAATTAAATTAAATTATATTAAATTAAATTAAATTAAATTAAATTAAATTAAATTAAATTAAATTAAATTAAATTAAATTAAATTAAATTAAATTAAATTATATTAAATTATATTAACTTAAATTAAATTAAATTCAATTAAATTATATTAAACTAAATTAAATTAAATTAAATTAAACTAAATTAAAATAAATTAAATTAAATTAAATTAAGTTAAATTAGTATAAATTACATTAAATTAAATTAAATTAAACTAAACTAAATTAAGTTAAATTATATTAAATTATATGAAACTAAATTAAATTAAGTCAAATTTAATTAAATTAAATTAAATTAATTTATGGTGATTTTTGTTGAAGCAAAGCTCGAATTTTTATGTTTGGTTTGTTAATTGATATTAGAGGAAAAATCACAACGTTATGCACAGCGATGGTATGGGATGACATGCTTCGAAGTGCCCAGCTTCTCATCAGACCCCTTCTCGGACACTGAGATACGAACCCAAGTGTCTGCACCCAAGCCGCTGTTAGAGTACTCTAACAACTAAGCTATGATGCCCTGTAGCGTCACGATGCATTTTTTAGTTTAATATAATTTAATTTAATTTAACTTAGTTTAATTTAATTTAATGTAATTTATACTAATTTAATTTAATTTAATTTAATTTCATTTCATTTAACTTAATTTTTTTAATTTAATACAATTTAATTTAATTTAATATAATTTAATTTAATTTATTTAATTTAATTTAATTTAATTTAATTTAATTTGGTTTAGTTCAATTTAATTTAATTTAATTTCATTTAACTTAATTTTTTTTTAATTTAATACAATTTAATTTAATTTAATATAATTTAATTTAGTTTATTTAATTTAATTAAAAAAATTTTAAAAAAATTGTATTTAATTTAATTTAACATTGTATAAATTAAATTAAATAACCTTTAATTAAATTAAATTAAAATAAGTGAACTTAAATTAAATTAAATTAGATTAAATTGAATTAAATTATATCAAAGCAAATTGAATTAAGTTTAATTTAATTAAGTTATACAAAATGAAATAAAATAATATAAAATAAAATAACATTAAATAAAATAAAATAAAATTGAACGAAGAATATTAGCGAGGGTGATTTGATTTTCATGTTGTGGCGAATTTAAATTCTGTATGTGTATCATATTCGTTATTTGCCTGCGGAAGACGCCATCTGTAGGCCCATAAAATCCTAATATATTCTTTGAAATATAATTATCAAAAATAAGAGTTTTCACTTTAATTTGAATACGAAAAAACTGTAGGAGGTATACTGGCTGCTCAACCGTTGAAAATAACTTATATTACATGGTTCATTACAAATATTGCTCACTGTATTAGAGAATTACATCTTTCAATGCATAACTACTTAACATTGCAGTAATTGGTAATCATATAAGGACTTTTGCCTTCATTCACCTTTCACATACTTATGATTATGCACACATTTGCATCTTATGTATGCATGTATATAACACATACTTATATCACTAATCTTTACAAATCAGATACATTGAGTAGCTCTCGAAACGTTATGTATGAGTGACTTTGAAAAGCTTATTAAATATGCAGAGCGAATATTGCTACTTAAGCTATCGATTTTCTTGCTAAGAATTGTTACATAGCATTCGGTTTTATGCAGCAAGGTTAATGAGTGAATGCTGTGACTGTTGAGAAAACTGTTATAAGTCTGCGTTCTACAAAGTTACTTTAAATCAGATTTTAACAGGACGGATAAGTTAATCAACTTTTTAAAATGGATGACTTTATGTTGCACAAACTTAGATATGTTATAAAAAAAGTCACAGTTGTTGGCGATAGGGCTGCAAATTCCCAGGTATGGAGCAGTGTGAGTGGATGTATACTTGAACGAATATCAATACTAACTTTAGAGCTATATAAGGAGTAATATAATAATTTTAAAATTTTGAATTTTTTCTCGTAAAATTGTGTACTCAGCAATACAAGAATGCTTAGGTAAAAGCCAAGTTGCTAGGATATACTTGACAAACTCTGGCTAACGCTTGAGAATATTCAAGGACCCATATCTAAAGCCAGATTTCTCTGAAAATAAATGCACTAAATTGACGACTCAGCAGTTAAATATTAAGAAATTTACAAATATTTATGTGAAGTTATACTCTGTTAAAATTTGTTATGTATGTATGTTATGTTATGTTCTGTTATTTACAAATATGTGAAGTTATACTCTGTTAAAATTTGTTATGTTATGTGTTAGGTTTTGTCATGTTTTGTTAGGTTATGTTATGTTATGTTATGTTATGTTGTGTTGTGATATGTTATGTTATGTTATGTTATATTATGTTATGTTATTGTATGTTATGGTATGTTATGTTATGTTATGTTATGTTATGTTATGTTATGTTATGTTATGTTATGTTACGTACTCTTTTAATAGAGTTATTATTACACTATTCGTACTCTTCTGAATAGACAGAAGAGATAGCATAAATGGATCACACTACGAATTACATCTTACCTATGTATGTCTCTATCATCTCTCACTAGCCTATTGCTTCTTCTCCAGGTGGGCATCAGACTAACCCACTTTAATGGACTTCAAACAGAACTTCTCTAACTTACAAAGTGCTCAAATGGTATTAATACACGCTTCTATGATTTCGGAAAAGTCCCCGAACAAAGTTGTTCCTAATGCTGGCAATTTGTGATAAAAAACTTTGGCTATTAGTTTTTTTGTAGGGAATGGCATTCGGTTGAATGTGGAAAAAAAATTAAATAACTAATAACCAGTCATATACCTATATATTCTGTTTGGGTATGAAATTGGTTATTATTTCGGCATCATTGAAGATTATGCGTAATTCTTTCTTCTTTAAATGGTCATCTAACAGCCTGGGCGATTTTGACCGTCCAACATAGCTCGCCAGTCGTTTCTTCGTTGCGCCAACTGGCGCCAATTGGAAACACCGCGGGATCGCAAATCGGTCTCCACTTGGTCCTTCCATCGGAGTGATGGTCTCCCTCTTCCTCTGCTTCCACCGGCGGGTGCCGATAAGAATACCTTCTGGGCTGGAGCATCTTCGCTCATTCGCACTACGTCGCCTAGCCAGCGAAGCCGCTGTGTTTTAATTCGCTGAACTATGTCGGCCTCTGCGTAAAGTTCATACAGCTCATCATTAAATCTTCTTCGGTACTCGCCGTCGCCAACGCGTAGAGGTCCACAAATCTTTCGAAGAACCTTTCTCTCGAATACTCCCAGAGCTGCCGCATCAGATGTTGTTAGTGTCCACGCTTCTGCACCATAGCAGGACGGGTGCGATGAGTGACTTGTAGAGTGTTATTTTCGTTCGTCGAGAGAGGACTTTACTTTTCAATTGCCTACTCAGTCCGAAGTAGCATTTGTTTGCAAGAGTAATTCTTCGTCGGATTTCTAGGCTAACATTATTGTTGGTGTTAATGCTGGATCCCAGGTAAACGAAGTCCTTTACTATTTCGAAATTATTGCTGCCAACAGTGGCTTGGTTGCCAAGGCGCGAATGCGCTGACTCTTTGCATGACGACAGAAGGTACTTCGTTTTGCCCTCGTTCACCACCAATCCCATTTTCTCCGCTTCTTTTTCTAATTTGGAGTAAGCAGAGGTTACGGCGCGGTTGTTAAGGCCAATGATATCAGCATATGCCAACAGTTGCACGCTTTTATAAAATATTGTTCCAGCGCGGTTAAGTTCTGCAGCTTGTATTATTTTCTCCAGCATTAAATTAAAGAAATCGCACGATAGGGGGTCACCCTGTCTGAAACCTCGTTTAGTTTCGAACGGCTCGGAGAGGTACTTCCCAATTCTGACCGAGCTGGCGGTGTTGCTCAAGGTCATTTTGCATAGCCGTATAAGTTTTGCGGGGAAACCAAATTCAGACATAGCGGCATATAGGCAGCTGCTTTTCGTGCTATCGAAAGCGGCTTTAAAATCAACAAAGAGATGATGCGTGTCGATTCTTTTTATTATTTTAAAAATCTGGTCGATGGTAGATTTACCAGGTCTGAAGCCACACTGATAAGGTCCAATCAGTCTGTTCATATCAGGCTTCAGTCTTTCGCACAATACGCTTGATAGGACCTTATATGCGATATTCAAAAGGCTGATTCCTCGATAGTTGGCGCAGTTTGCAGGATCGCCCTTTTTGTGGATTGGGCAGAGAACACTTAGATTCCAATCTTCAGGCATGCATTCATCCGATCAAATTCTGCATAGAAGCTGATGCATGCGCCTTACCAGCTCCTCGCCTCCGTGTTTGAATAGCTCAGCAGGCAAACCATCATGCGTAATTCACTCACTAGAATTTTGACTTTTCAATAACACCTACAATACTAACGTGAAGTAAATATGTAGTAGCTGGTTTGTATATATATGTAAATGTATAACATTGAAAAGTCAAAGTCGTAGTCAAGGGCCAAATATGTAAGTAGGAAGTAGATATGTCTGTAATACTGTTTGAAATTTCATCGTTACGTGCTTGCATTTGGCAAGAAATCAAGTAACTGCACGGCACGTTCGGTATGCACCTTCAGGCATTCGATAGCGTGTAAACGTTCTAGATGTTTGGCAGTAATTTTGCTGACAGCATCTGAGCATTAAATAAATACTTCTCATTAGGTAGGAATTTGGCAAACAAGGATTCACAGCTGCAAGTCATACTGGGTCAATGCGTACGAAAAGGAAACTATCAAATATCAAAATATTGCTCTAAAATGAAATTCTGCTTGAAATAGTAATTTAATAAGAAAATATAATTTAAAGAGTCTGTCTACATTTAGGCGCAACACAAAGCCGTCTGGACAAGCTTACAATATAACTAAGATTGACCTATCGGTATTTTGAAGGGAAAACAGTATTTTAATGCCTCATGCATGATTTGGGACAGTGTTCAAGCAGGCGTTAAAATTTCATATCGAACTAAAGATAAGTCGAGCAATGAAAGTTGTCGGGTAGTATAGGATAATATTTTATAATATTTAAGGCCATTTACTCAATTTCTGATTAACTGCTTGATCAAGACTTTATAAGAGGTTGTTCCAAAAACCATTTAGTCAATGTCTGATTATCGACGATGCGCTGAGACATAGATATAGATAATAGAGTTCAAAAATATAATAATATCCATATAAGGAAATATCACAATCGAAATTTGTACCCCAAAATGGTTCGTTTAAAATTGAAAACAGAGCTGCTGTCCGTTTTTATTCGTTCACAATGCAACTTTTGTGAATTTTTTTCCAGAAACTCTCACAATGACCAACTGTATCATGATAACTTAATCAGACTTTTGTGTAAACGATAATGTGATAAAGTTTATCATAACCAGACATTGAGGCGCTAAGCTAAGTTATGATACATGGGGTATATTTGGGTTTTGTCAGATCAATTTCCACATATTCTGCTCTATGATGGTGCCAAAAAGCTCTGTTCTAAGTAAAAGTGTATTTTCGTAACTGGCTATGCTACGAAAATCATACGAATTTGGTAAGCCAAGGAAAGGAAATTAGTCGGAAGTATTTTATTTTAGTATGTGGCACAATATTCCTAGCGTGCTGTAAAGAACAAGTTCCTAGGAGAATATCTTTTGGTTTCCGCCACAACAGTGAACATTGGAAGGATAAAAACACTCTATCTTCGATACAAAAAAGGAATTTCTACATGAATGGTCACCAGACTTAAAACAGTTTTGAAGGCCGTAGAATGTATTGTTGCTCTTGTTTGTAACGTCTCGGTTATATGGAAACTCTATTCAGATTAAGGTAACGTAGCAATGATTTTTCCTAAACTTAACGTAGCAAATTTGTTAACTTTAGGAAGGTCATCATGAATGAATCATTCACTCACTCTCTTGTTCGTTTTTTAAAATCGCGTTATTATTGGGATTAGTCCCTGAGTTTGCTTTAAAATATTTATAAATATGTCGAAAAAAGTTAAAAACGTTTGAGAAACTATCTTAACTAAAAATAAATTAGAAACATGTGTATTTCCAAAGTGATTTTCAATTTAAAATGAAAAAATTATTAAATAAAAATATTTAATATTAAATAAATTATTGGAAAAATACCTGTAATGAGTCTGGTAAACCCACAGCATGTTATTAGTTGTTACGAAAAAAATTCAAAATATATGAATTATAAAAAAATCACACACATTAAGTACTAAGAAAAAAATTTCAAATCACGAAAATTCAGAGATTGAGGGGAAGAAACCAGAATCCTTAGTATTTCCATATTTCGGTCGAATATGTGTGTATATGTTATTTGTTTTAATGTAGTGCATATCTTCGGGATGGTCACTGATCCCTGCAAAGGAAAGACCTTTCCAAAGTTTGCTGGCTCGAGTATTTTCAGCATTTTCGCTAAGGAACTGATGTTTTCCAAAAATTTTAAAAGGCATTTATGTATACCAATTGGGCTTACAATAACTTACCCAAACTACTACATACAGATCGTCATGAGAATACCCCGTAAACTGTTTAAGTTCACCATGCCTAATTAGCTTCGAGACATATCATAAGAAGAGGTTGATTGAACGAAAGTGCTACGAAGCTATAGGATTTAACAAGGTGTTCCTGGAATAAGTTTGTTGTTAGAAGGCTTTGAGTAGTTAAAACTATCATCATAGTTCTCAGGAAGATGTCGCGGTAACCAACAACTTAGCAAAATCTGCCTTTTTACATAATCATGACATATTGTTCCAAAAGATATCATCTAAGGTGCGATATGTACATTTTGTTTTGAGGATGACATATCGTCCTAACTATTCAGCCATTTTCCTTCCTAAAGTTTCTCACTAAAAAATGTCGGAGACATATTTTCGATAACCAAATTTGAAGACTAAATCTTTTTTGGTTAAAATTTAATACACCTGATTCTCGAGCCGATTTAAATAGAACTTTAACCGTAGACCTTTTTTTTACAAAAAAGCGTAATGCATGCTATAAGTAAGTTCTTGCCACACACAGTTTATGGGACGTGAAACGAAACACAATCTTGAGCACTTCGTCACTAATGGCAAGGATAGACTCAAATGTAAGGTCAAAGTTTCAGAGTTATATGTAAATCTCCTCTTTTCCGACTTGTACATGAAAATCGCCGATATACGTGTATTTTTATTTTTTCTCCCCTTTCCGAAAAAGTATATTTGGTTCATAGGACAAAATGTGTGTAAAGCGGTGTTATTGAACTCTCTATCTTCTTAATATATTTTAAATCTTTATCCTTATTAACCTAAAAAAAATGTCTTTGCCCTGAATTCCAACACACAAAGGAGCTAAGAAATCGCATAGTAGTCGGCAGCAAAATATGTCTTAATCAAAGAGCGGTTTGAGTAGAATAAAGAAAGACATCGAGTAACTCTGCAAATACATACAAAGAGTGCAATCTTAGTTGCTCCAAGTCAACATCGGAACACACCCAGAGTCCTAAACGAAACCATTTCATTCAATTTTCGCAAATTAAATAAATTACTAGAGCAAAAGCGCAAAATTCAATCAACTCGCCTCAAGAGCTTTACGCCCAACCCAAGGCTAGCACACAAACATCAACAACAACAACAAGAGAACCACTGAAACGGAGCAAGCATTAAAGAAAAATTACGTTCCACAACGTTGGTCACTGAAAAATTGAAGAGCGGAAAATACAAAAACAAAAGCAACACAAGACTAGCAACGGATGAATGGCTGAACAAAATGATGCACACAACACAAGGATATGAAGGAATATGAAGCACCACCAGCAGCAGCAACAACAACAGATACATCAGCTGTTCTACGAGTACACTTGGATATTTGATATGATGCTGCAAACAGAAAGTGAGCAGCTGTGCTAAAGGCGTAAGGGAAAAATGCACAGCGAGCTTAATAATAATGGAAAAAGCCACTGAATAGTCAAAACAATGAGAACAAGCAACAAGCTCTTGTATGGCGATGACGTTGAAAGGCGTAGACGAGACGAAAAGTATGTCAATGGTTTCTTGGGCTGGCGGTGCACGTGCCAGTGCCACTGACCGCTATGCTTGTTGGAATGGCCACAGTTGGTACCGCAAACAATTGTACGACATTGTATGGTGACTAACTACTATAAAATTGTTGATTATATCCTATGTACTTTGTGATGTACATCTGTATAAGGGTGTGTGTGTGTTTTATGTGTAAATGCTAATGCGCTTAAAGAGTGCTCTAGTTACAAGGCACGTCCTAGGATTTGCTGGTTCAATATATGGCAGCAGCACAGTGTGTGACTTTTAGATGTGGAGCGATAGAAAATATTTAAACTCTTATACCAAAGAACTGAGAAATAAGAAAGCTGAGTTGGATACTTGGTACAAAGTTCCTCCAAACAACAATAGAATGATAGATGAGAGCTTGAAGCTTCTAACCGATAGTTAATCTCTCATTATTGTAAGATTGGTGGGCCTTGATATGACTAAACATCAACCCAATTAAGACAACCATCGCTACTTTTACATGGAGCTGATCACGCATGGATCACAGATTTTAACTGGGTCAATAGGAACTTAAAACAAAAACAATCGCTTATTTCGTGCAGGGTCTATAAGTGTATGGGTTTCTACTCTATCATGAAACCAGCAGTTCCATTGAGCAAGAGCCTTCGAAAAGTGTAGATTCACGAGAAATTGCCAAACTGATGAGTTCATCAGAAAGACGAATCGGGAATTAAATGATCCCATATATCTTCACCCCACAAACCTGTTCACTGTGCGCTTGGAATGCCATCCAACAAACGCTGAAACAAATCAAACAGCTCAAACTCAAACGAATAATGTCTTACTTACCCACTATAATATTGACTGACCAAATCGTGGACCGTCGCGACTGCCGCAAACGTGCCTCTGCATAACAAAAGTACATGGTCCTGCCAGCGCTGATGTATCCTGACGGACGTTTGCTCATTTTTATGCAATTTTCATGCAATTTCATTATGAAAATAAAGGAAAATAGAACGAAAATGCAGCTGCTGCTTCCGCTGGGAAGCTACGTGATACTACGCCATATCCGTTTGGTCAAGACACAAACTGATGTTACTACTAAGAATTGATGTCCAATACACAGTTCTTATTTGAAATTGTTGTTATCAAAGTGTTTGCTGTTGTTGCTGCTATTTTTTATAAATTTCCATTTACTTGGGAGTATTGAAAAGGTAACAAAGCATGTTATTGGAGATATAAACTTGTGTTGCCGCTGACAGCTGAGAATATTCAAAGCGTTTGTCGGTATGTATGCCCCGCTTCGACTGTGTGTGTGAAGCGATGTAAGTTTTTTGCGATTTTAACCATCCTGGGATTTTCGGGATTAATTTAAGGTTGAGATAAACTAAAAAATTAACCAGACAAACTATCAAGAAAACATGTAACAGAAAATTATATAAGATACCTATTTTTATATAAATGAATCTTGGGCCGACCAAGCTGCTTTTAATAAAATAAAATATGAAGGAAGGAAAAAGGTAATAAAGAAAAAAGTAAGAAGAAGAAGGGAAAAAAAAGAATAATAAGAAAGGAATGGAACTTAAGAAAGAAAATTAAATTAATTAAAAAAACCAAATATATATTATATATAATGAAATATAATATAAAAATAGAAAAAAATAAACAAAAAATATATAATAAAATAAAATATAAAATAAAATAATATAAAATAAAATAAAATATAATAAAATAAAATAACATAAAACAAAATAAAATAAAATTATGTATAATAAAATCAAATAAAATAAAATTATGTATAATAAAATCGAATAAAATAAAATAAAATAAAGAAAATAAAATTAAATTAAATAAATAACAAATGAAATAAAAACAATAATAATTTTCATAAAAATTCAAAAAGTGAAAAATCATTATTCTTGGCCTTGAGCTCGTTTCATGAATACTTTAAATTGGAATAAAATTAAATAAAGTAAAATGAAATAAAATTATGTACAGTAAAATAAAATATAACAAAATAAAATAAAATAAAATAAAAAAATAAAATAAAATAAAATAAAAAAATTTAATTAAATAAAATAATCTAAAATAAAATAAAGTTAAATAAAACAAAATAAAATAAAATAAAACAAACTAAAATAAAATTAAATAAAATAAAATCAAAAAAGATAAAATAAAATAAAAATCAGAAAAACTAAAATTGAATTAAATAAAACAAAATAAAATAAAATAAAATAAAATAAAATAAAATAAAATAAAATAAAATAAAATAAAATAAAATACAATAAAATAAAATAAAATAAAATCCAATCAAATCAAATAAAATAAAATAAAATAAAATAAAATAAACTAAAATAAAATAAAATAAAATAAAATAAAATAAAATAAAATAAACTAAAATAAAATAAAATAAAATAAAATAAAATAAAATAAAATAAAATAAAATAAAATAAAATAAAATAAAATAAAATAAAATAAAATAAAACAAAATAAAATAAAATAAAATAAAAATAAGAAAAAATTAAATTAAGTAAAACAAAATAAAATAAAATAAAATAAAATAAGGTAAAATAAATTAAAAAAATTCAATTAAATTATATATAAAATAAATTAAAATTGAATAAATTAAAATAGCATAACATAAAGAAAAGAAAAAACACAATAAAATAAATTAAAATAAAATAGAATAAAATAAAATAAAATAAAATAGAATAAAATAAAATAAAGTAAAATAAAATAAATTAATATGATGTAAAACAAAATAGAATAGAGTAAAATAAGGTAAATTGAAATAGAAAGTTACGATAAAAGTCAACAAGCTACAGTTTTTGTTACTCTTATAAACATTACTGTTTGTGTTTGAACCCGAAAAATCCTGGATTGAAGCATTCCTAGTGCATGTCTTTATTAGCAGACAGTTAACAATTCAATTGGTTTAATGCTGATAAAGTTGCAATTGCCCTAAAGGTATGTTACTTTTCTATTAGATTTTGCTGAGTTTTGCTATTTTTGTTGTTATTGCAGTAATAGCATTTCTTCACAAAGCAAAATACCTATGGACAAAATCACCATTGAATGGATCAGGTATAATAGCACTGTGCTAGAGCAATTTTGAAACAGGGTTGCCATATAACTTTTCTAAAAAAGGATTGCACATAGCATTTTTGCTTTATAGGGTAATAAATCTGGTCGCCTAAAAGGCTCGTATTTTAGTGGCCAAGGCTATCAATGAAGTTTAGCCATATATAACCGCAATCGTTACTGGGCTAGCCTAGTAAAAGGGAGGAAGTACTGCTACTACAACAAGATACTTAAGAAGAAATGCAGGGCTATTTGTATTTGTTTGCAAGCGGTGTATACTTGCAAGTAAGTAAAGGATATAATTTTCCTAACAGACAACAGTTAATACTAAACTGGGGCAAAAATTATTCCTTTTTTAAATTATTATTTAATTTCTTTTACTTCAATGTTTTGGCAGTTGTTAACCAAGAATGAGATCAGTCCTAAAAAATCGGATTTAGCAGTGACAGCGCTCTAGAAATAAGCATTAAAGCCTGAAACTTTTACAAAATTTTTAAAACAATAATATCAAAACAACTTAAAAAAAATATTTTTGTTGTTCCAGTCTAGTAAATACTCCCATTCTTCTAACAAGAGCAAAAAGCACAGCCAAATAGCTACAATACAAATCCAAAAAACTACCGTTGCACCGATTATATTTCAGTAAACAACTTTCGGCAGTCATAATCGGTGAAAAGCATAAATTTACCACCGCAATGCATCATCCATTGCTGCGCTGACTAGCAATAAAAGCAAACAAAAGAACTACCAAAAAGCGCAACCAAAACGCACAACCACAAAGAGCACGAATCCAGTCACCCCACGCAAACATCGTCCCCAAACGAATATCGAAGTGATATAATTATATCCGTTAGCCAGAAGCCACTCGAAGCCAAATAAACATTAATTATGGTGATAGGTTTAATAAAATAGAAAATAAAAATAAATTTTAATGCCGCGCAATGCTGGCGTTGATTTGGTGAGATAGCATAAAGTTTTTTGGACAACAATATTGTAGTAGAGGACACGAACAGAAAATGCCCAGCAGCAATGCCAACTAAATTTCGGTGAAATTGGACTTTTGTATACCCTGTTGCAGATGGGCATAAGATGATGCAAATATTTTTGTGTGGAATTTAATTAAACAGCGTTTAACATTTCGGAAACTGACATTTTATCGGACAGACACATTTATGCCCCGAAAAAAGCCAATTTTTGGGGCGTGTTACGGATATGGGCAGTCTTGCACCGAGATTAATCCGGTAGTACTAGCACGACTATAGCGGTAGCAATTTGTTTGACTCTAGAATCTTCGGGTCGTATATTTTAGTCACATATTGCGTCACTGGATATATTCTAACAAGCAGAATTCAACCCAAAATCAGGTGTGACAACATCAGAATAAGCAGAGATAGAGAAAAAGAGATTATCCGCTAAATTTCTCGGCTGAAATTATTTTCATTATTAAATCTGATTCCCAAAAAGCCGACAAGCCTCCACACTGTTAAATTTTAAATTGTCGATCGTAATATTGATGCCAAAGCCAACGAGCGACGATACTTTACTTGACGACTGCAAGTACTTCTTCTCGTGCTCAGAAAGCAGTAAGTACGGCTCGACTATTAATATCAAGAATATCAATATCACTAGATTTTCGTATAAGTATTAGATTAATTCCTCCCCTCGAACTATATTCTATAACATCAAGTTAAGAAGCATGTGTTGCACAAAGTTATTTGTCAATACCGTAGACGTCTTTTAAACCTTTTCCATGTATTGTGAAGATCGAATCGATTGTTACCTTACCAGTTTGGAAGGTCCTGTTAGCTTGAGACTAACAGATTTAAACTCCAATCGGCAGGCGTTTTAGTCCTATGTCCCTTAAGCTCAGCGGGATAGCCGTCAAAATCCAGTACTTTTAGTTTTTAAATCATTTTATTGCCTTTTATATTTCTTCATATTCAATAAAATAAAATAAAATTAAAATAAAATAAAATAAAATAAAATCAAATAAAATAAAATGAAATAAAATAAAATCAAATAAAATAAAATGAAATAAAATAAAATAAAATAAAGTAAAACAAAATAAAATAAAATAAAATAAAATAAAATAAAGTAAAATAAAATAAAATAAAATAAAATAAAATAAAATAAAATAAAATAAAATAAAATAAAATAAAATAAAATATCTGTCATCGATTGAAGTATCGAATTCGTCGTCGCCCTCACCGTGAATTAAAGCGAAGTGTTCCTTTCATAAGTGAAGTGCTATTAGAGGAGGAACTTTTTGTAGGTCTCAAATGTAATGGTGAAACTCTAGATAGTTTTTCAAATCAGCGAGGGTCCCAAAGTTCTTGAACTCACCCTTTTCGGCATACCTTTTCTTCTTTCTATCTAGCCGTCTCCCACCCCTTTTTTGGTCACGATACTGGGTACTGGCGCTAATCGTGGCATTCGAACACAAATAATTTTTCAGGCAACTTCCTTTGATTCCCAATCGGCACAATTTTTATCATCCTATAGCTTCCGCACACGCGGTACGGAGTTTGTATTGCACGCTGCTCAAACTGCTCGGTTATATCGTATTACGCAGTTGTTTATATCAGTTTTACCTTTACCAGAACTTTGATATTCTTCCTCGCGGCAGTGCTTTGTTGAGCCCTTTGAACGTGTCGGAGGTCACGCTTCATAACCACAACAGATGAAGTTACATAAAACTCGTTTTACTCCCAGCTAATTTTCGTCCTTTCAACTGTAGTCTGTGTGCGCCATCAAATTTATTATTTTTACGAATTGGCCTACGCTCGTAAACAGTAAAATTGATGGCGGTTTAAAGCGTTGGAGTTGGTAATTTGGTCCAATGGCGTCAGCAATTGCCAGTTTATTGGCAGTGAATTAACGATCAAATGAAGCATTGCATGCCACATTTAAATGAGCGGAAATGCCAGACAGCGCCAAGCTGTGGTCTATGATCTATGGAGGTATTATGTATGTGTGTATGTATGTATATATATACGTAATCAAGGATATAACGACCGTCAATAAAGCATGCATGAATTTTCCAATTTTGACAGCGCTTTAATTAGCTAGAGCAGAACAACAACAACATGAACAGCAGCCACAAAAACAATAAAAAAAATATGTAGATCATCATCGCTGACACTATTGATTACGTTCAATAAAGCTTAAAATAAAGTGAAATTGTCAATTGGAATCATATTTGTTATGCTCAATAGTCGTTCTTCCCATTGTACGTGTTATTGTTGTTGTAGTCAACTGACAGCAGCACAGAGTCTTTCTCCATTGACCGTTTATATTAATTAAATTGTTTAATTGAAACGTTCCCGTTCAGGAGTTAATTCGTTCGTTCCTTGCACGTTCTCGTCTGCTGCATGTCGCTCGTTTTGAAATATTTATTAATTGTCCATTTTCTACGTTTATTGCTATTATCTAGAACGACTCATCACGTTCCATGACCAGTTTTACTTACTCTTCACATTCCCTGCAGGTAAATTTTAAAGAAAAACGTTCAAGAACATTTGTTTTCTAAGGCGAATTTTGCTTGCAGATGAAAGCGATTGTGGAAGTAAAAGCTCAA
This sequence comes from Merzomyia westermanni, assembly GCA_949987695.1. Taxonomy (NCBI): domain Eukaryota; kingdom Metazoa; phylum Arthropoda; class Insecta; order Diptera; family Tephritidae; genus Merzomyia; species Merzomyia westermanni. The sequence continues at coordinate 20,978,209 of OX465291.1, forward strand.
TAGAATAATTTGATATTGATATTGACACATGGGGAGTTCAAAAATCAGTAGTCCATCACAAAAAAAGAAAACAGGATTATTTTACATTTCATCAAGCTGAGTAAAGTTCTTGTTTGAATTGTAAAGTTTGAAACTTGAATCGGAACACTGTTAAAGGCTGGGCAGAAATGAAAAATATTTCTCAAGTTTTTTTATGTATTGTTACCATCAATGAAAGGTTTAATAACAAGTTATTTCACTATTTACTATAAATGAAAAAAAGTCAAATATTTCCATTAATCGATTAATATCGTGTAATTATTTTAATTAATTTTTGCTGTTGCAATTATTCATTTGATCCATTAACCGAGTACTAATTGTTTTTTGCCATCCCTGGCAATTGAAGCTTCCGAACATCTCACCCATCATGTACCTTATTTTCGTTGAGACATTGATATCTCTGTCCATATAGACAAAGCTATCTCTGTGGTGATGTCGTTATCCTCATTGAGGGTGGAAGTTAAAATCGCGTTAGGGATGTGCATTGCTGCTTTAGAATTCGCCACATTCGAAAAATAATTTTAATTCAAAAATAATTTTAACATAATGTGAAACAGGAAAAAAATTATAACTAAATATTCCTACAGGGTGTGCTGTTGATTTTAGTATCTGCCAATATTCCAAGCCTTACTGCCAATAGCAAATTATTTGTGCAGTAAAAGATGTTTATTGTCTCGCTGTATGATGAAAAATATTTATTATACAAGGAATCAATAGATCAATATGGCCAGGATGTTTCAATATACTGCAGAATGTAGGTCCTTTTGTGTGCAAGAGTTAATCGACTGTAAATGTAACCGTTCCAGAGAGAAATGATAAACACGATGCATGTTGCTATACAAACTTATCAGAGAAGCAACAAAGGGCTATTGAAGGAATTTGCAGATAAAATTTCTTAAAAAAACTAATCAGGAAGCCTACTCCGTGAATTGAGAATTCTAAGGGGAAGCATAGTACTTTAAAACTTCGAACCACCATAAACTCGTTGCACATTCGAACTACCAAGCTGGGAGAGAGCTGCTCACTAAAGAGTATTAGCAAGCCAATTTTAGTGAATTTTTCTAAAATTAACTTTACTTGGCCAAAAACTAAATAGACGAGCACCAAAAGTGTTTTTCAATTCTAAATTTTTGGAAAATCAGCTTATGTGTAACACTTGTTATCAACTTTTGTTTGTAGCCAAAGGTTTGACTTACGAATAAGAGGCATATATTTAAAGGCAAGTTTTGCTGAAATGTTAAACTTTTCACGCCTGAAAGTATGCCACTTAGTATGAAAAAAGAGTTCCTTTAAAGGCCTCTTACACGATATGTTTTTGTCTTGTGTATATGTCACTTTTTCGTATGACAAGCAACATAAAGTGTAAACGTAAATTCAAGTTTCCTTTTGTACAAGTCAGAAAAATTAGAATAAGATGTTCTTTAATATGTTAATTTTAATTTTTCTTGATTATTTATTTATTGTCCTTGGATACAGAGCAAGTAAATTAAACTGTTAGAAGTGTTGAAAGTCTTATGTCATTATGTGAGTGCAGAAATAGTGGCAGGGCATAATAATAAATCTGTGGCAATAAGGCAAAAAACCAAAGGTAATTTTTTTGGAATTTTTAAGTAGACCTTTATGAATATTTTAATTGTAGTATGTATGGAGACATAAAGTTTTTTGTCCATAAAATCCACAATGCTAGTAATATATCATTTTCGTTCTATCTTAACATTGGCTGTTGTCACTTCTTGCAACAGAGATATGCCTTTCGGTGTATTTGATGGAAAAACTTGCGAGAATTGTTAAAAAAAAAAGAGAAAAGATAAAATTGCGTAAAACTCTCTCGAAGCCGCAAAAAGTTCCCTGCCAAACAGCACTTTGTAACAACTTGCAAGCAAAACAGTTGTTACTGTTTTCATTGGTTAATAGCTTGAAGTTTTCAGTCTTCGTTGTTGTTTTGCTTAATCACAATCAGCTGTTTTTCACTTGCTTATCTTACTGAGTGAAATTTCCACAGCAGAAACTTGGAACTTTCTCTCCCAATGTCAAAATGTGCTGTCTCCCTATCTGTCACCGAACACAATTCAGCACAAATTCTATAAAATTTATTTATTGTATCCTACATTTCCCTTTAAAGAAATTGCCTAGTTAGGATGATTCTTTCCCTGCAATAAGTGCGATTAGTCTAGGATTGATCGCTTTGTATGGGTGGAAGTGATTCCTTTTGTTTGAGCATGTCCTATGAAGAGACTAATTGGTATTTTTCATGTCCGAAAGGGTAATGTCGGACGGATTCCCTTTGTTCCCCTGTCGGTACGTTCCGACAAGTTTACTTTCAACACCTAAAAGTAGGCTACAGGAATTAAAACTGACTTAATCTACCTATGCTTATAACGGACTAGTTGGGATCAATCTGTAACCCCTTGTAGACGAAAGGTATTGATCCCGGAACATTCTCTTTAGAGTTCAGTCCCACGATTTTTTGCAGGGTTGTAACCCACTTTAGACTCCATGGATTAAACGCGGGTCACTCGCTATTAGAAATAGTCCTTAATTTTTTTTCCTACTATTTACTTCAACAATTCAAAATGTTATCATTGAATTATTAAAGAACCGCTAAATTTAGCTCTACTGATTAATTAATTGTGACCTCGTTCTTGCCCTAACTTTTAAACCTCCAAGCCCTTTAACACTTAGCACTGGCGTGCAAGTGTTTGGAGCTATTTTTGTGAGCAATTTACTTGTATTTATATGCATTACGGACCCTGTATGAAAACAAAAAACTATTCAAACACAGAACTAGTTCACAACTAGTATTTTCTCACCGTTGTTATGCAGCTCTAAAAAGGATCACATATGGACCAACAAAGGTTCCAATTTTTGAGAGCGTTGGATTGCCTAGAGTTGAGATATCCAAATAAAACGAACTTTTTAAATTTGATGTTTCAAGCACCAAAGCTCAATGAGTCCCATGTTGGCTGGGTCACAAACATTTCCGGTACTGAAAGAGATACGAGCTAAACAGGTCTACATACACTCTGGACAGGGTTCAGAGTCTTCTAACACCTACATCACTCTGGTCCAACCCTGTGGAAACTGCGCTTTTCCTCGGACTTCCATTAGAAGAGCCTGATGACAATTTAGAGTGATCGAGCCCATTGGGCAGGGCGAAGCACTGTTAACAACAACAACAACATACACTCTGGTCCTCGCACTGCAATTTTTGCCGACTGGTTCGCAATTTTACTGAGAAATATATATGGTATATATACTTCAAAACTAGCGGGACTTCACATATCCAACTTCAATTACCCAAATCAAATTAACTTCCAACAACAAAATAACTATAATTAAACCAAGCATACCTAAGAGTTCCGTAAAACTAAAAAGAAATAATTAGTTGAAGCTCAAAGCTGTACAATCCATTTACTCTGCAGGTGCATGCGAGGATATTTGTGCATCTTGTGCACACGAGCTCACAGGTGTCATGCAAGTTTCATTTCGAGTATGTGCGTGTGGAGTGAGTTGTGACTAAATGAGATTAACAGCGATTTAAAGCAACCTTTAGTAGAAGCCGGACAGTGACGTATGTGCGACTACTAGGGGCTTTCAATAAATACCGAGGTTAGAAAATAAAAGGTTCTAGAGGAGGTATATAAGATAAGAGATCAAGCATTGGGAAAGTCGCAGCTGTGAAGCAAAAAGTTATATGAGGAAAATCACAATATGATAATTGCTGAGAATGCAATATAACCAAGGACGAAAGTCAAGAGGTTTTGGTTGGCAGTGTTAAAGGGGATATTTCATAATTCTGTAAACTAGTACGACATATTTTTATTTTTTCTTGGAATAAATACATAACGAGAATGCGATCTGAGTGCAATTAAACTAAGAAAGAAGGCAGAAACGGGTGCGAGGAAAACAAAAAGGAGTCGCGTCTTGTAAGTTTTTATTTAATTGCGTGGCGAAACCTCGCACAATTCAGCCCAACTACTTAGTAACTAATAAATATATTTTATAAGCTCATATAAGAATGTCTTAAAACAAATTAAGACAAATAATCGAGCAACGAATCAAATAGTCCATGAAATACGCTAAGTAAACGATGGCCTTAGAAACTCGTTATCTTAATTACTTCAAATGATTCGATCTTTGTTTAAAAAAATCAACAACAACAAAAAAACAATAGCCGCAACAACATCAAGAAAGAAGTAATCCCAACAATACAAAGTAAACGCATATTTCTTCTCCGTGCAAACATTTACTCTTTGCTACTTAGCTAGAAGGATGAAAAATGAGTGCAAGGACTAAGAAATGATTTACAACAGTAAAGTAAAGCAAAGAAGCTGCCGGAGGGCATTTCAACAAATGAGTGAACAACAACAACTAAATGTTTGGTTAGTTTAAAGCAAGAAAAGGCAGAAGATTTACAGCAAATACACATACAAAGGCATACATACATACGCACATTCATACAAATATACAAACTTGTATTAAAATGAAAAAGTGGTTCAAGTGTATGACTTGCAGAGCAGGGTAGTACAACAAAAGCTAAGCGTATAATGAAAGGATACAGCAAAGGAGTTGGTGCAAGCTTTTAAAGAAACTGAAAAAGAGTATGGTGAAGAGGGTATTTGTTGTTAAATAAACGTTAACATCTTAACCTAAATTTCTTACAAGTTTTACTCACTCAGTTTCATGGACATACCCAACTGGCATTTCTGTAAATATTTTCAAAAGTAATTTAAGTAAGAAGCTGTATATATAAATATTTAAGGCAATCAATTAACTTTAAGGTTTAAATAACTATTTTTAAATATTATATTTTTAACATATCGATTGCTACGATCACCCTACTTTAAAATATTTCTCAAAAACGTCCTACACCAGAAATTGGTTTAATAACGAAATATCTAAGAATTTTTTTTTAAAATACCCTATACAAAACTTTTCTAAACTACCCTTCTGAACGATAATTCAATACATTTTCAGCAGAGATATGCCGTTTTTGAAACATACTTTCAGTGGAGTGTTCCTCAAAAGAATTTTAAATAGCGCGTTAGTGAAAAAAAAATTTTTTATGCAGTGATTTTTTAAAACAAATTTTGAAATAGGACGCTTTTCTTTAATATTTCATCAACCGAAAGCCTATGCCGGTAGCGCTATGTTATCTAGTTTGTATAATAAATTGTGTTGGCGGCCACCGTGGTGTGGCGGTAGAGTTGCCGGCCTACCCCACCGAAGGTCCAAGGTTCGAGCCCTGGGACAGGTAACATTAAACTCTCCGTTTGTTTTTATGCCATGGAAGACATCTCTCAGAAAAAATTCATCTCCTTTGTAGATGCCGTTCGGAGTCAGTAAAAAACTCTAGGTCCCACCAATTTGTAGGAAAAATCTAAATCGCCACACCACAAATTGGAAGAGAAGCCCGGGAAAAGAATCTCTTATAAGGCTTATGAAGATATACCTGTTGCATATCGCGTAATAGATTTATTTTATTTTATAATAATTTGTGTTATTGTGTAAGCTTTTATAAAATAAAAAAAGTTTAAGAAAAAAAAAATGTTAAATATTTTAAATTATTTTCAAAAAAATTTGTACATGCATTGGAATGGCTAAATAAATTAAAATATCGTTTATACAAAAAACAACAATTATATTGTTTGTATACAAAATAAACAAACCCGAAAAGCATACCGGAGTGTCAAAATGGACACATTGAAACAGAATCCCTTTTTGGCAATGATAATGCCCCACATACCGGCGTTCGCGCAATAAAGTGGTAAAAATTAATAGAAATACAATCGTTCTGATTGGATACCTTACGGAAAATTAATCCGATTAAGAAGTCTAGCATCTTCTATTGACTCTGGATACATACGAAAAGATGTTGTCTCTAAACGTGCAATAATTAATAAGAATTATTAAAAAAAATAGAAACAATAATAGTTTTCATAAAAATTATTGTTCTTGACCTTGAGCTTATTTATAGTCATGAACAGTGTAAATAAAAATGTATAAAAGCATTACAATTAACGACGCGTTTCGATTATATTAAGTTTTTGAAAATTTACTTTACACTTACGCTTTGCTTGTTGGGTAACCGTTCCATACCCAACAAAAAATTTGCCACTCACTTTGGAAATGAAACCTTCTTTAGGTTTCTTAGGCATTTTTTGTAATGCAAAAAATCATTAATATCACGACACTTTCACTGTGACCGAAGTCAATGGAAATAAGTATGAATTATTTTGGACTTGTTTTCGTCGATAATAGAAAATTTTATTAATCTCGTTTATCGTTTAATAGAATATCTTTAACAGAAAGTTTTGTTTGAGTTCTAATTTGAGGGGTCATCTGAAAGGGTCCCATAAATGATAATTTACTTTTTTTAATTGTTGCTTTAATCTTCTATACTGGGGTGTCTTTTGAAAAGGTCTTGCCAACTGTTTAAAAATTGTTTTCTGATTGGCCAATTACACCAAGACCCAAGAGTGGTCTCGCTTCTTTTTTTTTTTTTGACTTTGGGTTTGTCGGGCATAGGATAATAAGTATTAACCGTAATCAATAAAAAATGTATGCCACCTGTTCACAATTTAATTTTACTAGACATTTAGCTTATATAAATAATATTAGTCTTTGTCGGTAGTCACAGTCGGCATCGCGTTCTACGCAGACATCGATATGGAACACTAAATGGTCTGTATGCAGACATCGATATAGAACACCAAATTTTAACCCTTTGAGATACAGCGTCTACGTTGGCTTGGCCATGTGATGCGAATAGGAGAAAAAAACCCGGAAGGTATATTTTTTGGAGTAAACCTATGGAAACAGAGAAATAGCGGGGCCCGACTTTGTTGGAAAGCCCAATTGGAGAACGATCTGCATTTCTAATTGGCGTCAGTTGGCATAGGATAGGGTTAGGTGGCGCGCTTTGTTGGAAAGCCAAAATCGTTAAGACGGTTAAACAAACATACATTTAAAGGCTCACAAAATTATCACATTATAAAGTTTATCTGTCACCTGAAAAAAACATTTTTACCAGATAAGCATGCCATAAATCAAAATTTTTTGGTGGGTACATACAAATATGTGTGTGTATTCATGAACCTTTCACGTAGTGGTGAATCGTTTACACCCCAGCAAATTTCTTCAACTCATACATACATATGTTATTATACACTCATTTGTTGGTATAAATCAACTTCTAATATATTGGTGTTGGTGTAGAAAATGTAGAAATAGAAAACCGTCTAAGAAAATTAATGAATGAAGAATCTTACAGGGCATATGTGATCTTAACAAGTACGTATACTTTATTTAAGGTTTTTTGATAAAACCAACACAAAATGTTTATCAATGAGTGTATAAGGAAAAGTGTGTGAAGTGTGAAGCTAAGGCGCCTACAATTTATTTAGGTGCTTTTATTTCAGTGGCAGCCTTCTGTTCAATTTTCTATGCATGCGAGCTTATCTATGTCATTATCCATCTAAAAGGAGCTAAGGTATATTTACACAAGCCAGCTAAATCAAGAGCTGCGAATGTATGTAAGAAGTGCTCTAAAGAGTAAATTTCTATTCATGAAAGCTTATCGCGTCCGCAATTAGTTTTATCGTACGATAAGAGTAAATGAATTTTATTTGAAAGGGTGTTGCATACTTTTAGGCAACGCTTTTTACATCGCTTTTTTGTACTTTTGAATGTTTTTGAGTATTTTCTACCTAATAGCACTGACCGCTTCAAGCAATAATGATTCGAGGTCTGCAGTAGAAAAATGTGTGATGTCTTCAGAAGAGACCGAAGTATTTGGTTATTGGGTAGGGGGCCTTAGAACACAGTAGTGTTGAGGTATGTCTCTTTTAAACGAGGGGACTACAATCCACGACCCCAAGTTTGGAAACTGTAAAAAAAATACTAACGCGGCAGGCCTAATGGTACAAGAAAGCCCATATCCCATAGCGGACAAGAAAGCCCATATCCCATAGCGGACTGTTCATTTGCCGTTACAAATAACAACATCAACAACAACATATTTACAAAAACAACAATATAATATATCACTTTAACATGAGCGTCGTAAGATCTGACTTCCTTAGCTTGGATAGAAATGCGAAATGGTTTGCCTGGAACGAGTACACGACGAATTACTTGCCGTCGTCGAAGAGAGAGTCCGCGACCTTCCTCCTGACAGCGGCGCCACGTTTGACGGGTACAATTTAGAAACGGTTTTAAAACTACCATTAATGATAAAAACCATTTCGCCATGGAAATCCAGTTATACTTGTTGGCCGAGTCGGTAATAGATAATTAAAGTTCTCTATCAGCAAACAAAGATCACGCTTTTAAGTCTAATAGAATATCCGTGCCTTTGTATGGATCTAAGTTATGGACACTATAAAACGCAGAAAAAATAAAAGCTCGCCGGAAGATGTACGACCCTTCCGGTTATCCCAATAATAAAATCAAAGCTCGATAGTCAATTGCAAGCTTTAAGGGCGCTCCAGCTAGGTAATGATATGAATGAATTAGGACTATCTGGCCCAGAAAACATTCTCAATGTAATTCGCCTTTGAAGTAGGAGAATGGGCAAACCCAGGCTGAGAAAGACTTGAGCGCATATCAAAATAATTCAGGCAAACCTTTTAGGTAATTTCGTGGTCTGCGAATTTTTAAGGAAACTTGGGTTGAACTTGAGCCGACGCTAATTAAAAACGCCAGTTGATAGCAGATCGCTCTCCACTTTGTCTATCCAACAGAGGTGGGGCTCCCTCTTTTTCTGTTTCCATAGGTGGGTTTCGACAAGAATGCCCTCCTAGCCGTAGCATTTGCTTCGATTCGCATCATATGGTCAAGCCAACGTAGCCGCTAGTTTTTTATTCATTGGACTATGTCGATGTCTACTTAGAGCTCATACAACTCATCATTAAATCTTCTTCTTTAAACGCCGTCAACATCGCGTAGATACCCATAAATCCTTCGTAAAAGGTTTCCGTCAAATATTTCAAGGTCCGACTCATCATCGGATATCATACTCCAAATCACAGGACGACGGGTATTATGAGCGAGATGACAACATGTAGTTTGTTTTGCTTTCGTTCATCACAAACCCCATTTTTTCGTTTCTTTCTCCAGTTTGGAGCAGGCAAAGCTTACGACGCGATTACTTGAGCCAATTAGGTCAATGTCATCGGCATACGCCAGCAATTGCACGCTCTTTAAATATATGGTTCCTAAACGGTCAAGTTTTTAGGCTTCTATTATTTTTTTAGAGCGTTAAAATGAAGTAATGGCACGAAACGGGTCACCCTGACTGAAACCTCGTTTAGTTTCACAAGGCTCGGCGAGGTCGTTCCTGATTCTGACTGATTTTGGTGTTGGTCAACGGAAAACTCACTAGGTACTCAATCTATTTCGCACTAGTTGCTTCCGAAATTTTTCCACTTCTTGCCATAACACCCACGTATGCATCTTAGAAAATCTCACTATGGCATACAAATCAAAATTCATAGGTTCCTCCATATACCAATTCGCTTCCTAAACACTATTATCATTATCTTCATATAATATTATTAAATCTTCGAACTGCATATTTCCAGCTGAAATTGCATCCACCTTCAAATGCAAATCAAACACCAAACATTAAACAGAAAATCAAAAACATTTAGAATGCTTGCCAGCTACCAAATTTGGCTTCACAATGGTTCCCTTACATCCCCCCTACCGGTTAGGTCAGCGTTGTTGCATGACGAACTTTTAACGAGTTTTCACTAAACTTTTCTGAAGCATTTACCAAGCAACACTTCACTTTTGCGCAACGAGTTTAAGTTCAAGTGAAGTTGGCCATAAAGTTGTTGCCATTGTTGAAGCTGTTCGAGCTGAAGTTGCAATTACGTTTGGTGTTGATGCAATTTATGTATTTTGTAGCAATGCTTGCTTTTGTTGTTGTTTATGCAATTTCCTAATGTGCAACTATTAAAATCTGTTTACGGAAGATTTTCTTACATTTTTTTTAAAAGAAGTTAAGTTTTTGTTTAAGCACCAAATTAAGATGTAAAATATTTCAGCCATTTCATTTCGACAGCCCCATTCAAAAAACTTTTGGAAAAAGGCCTGTTTCAGCCTATTGCTCTATTGCAGAATAAATTTCAAAAACGCACTATCTAAAAAAAAATTCAATACAATCTCTGACAAAAACTCAAGAATAGGACGTTTTTCAAAACTCATTTGAAATTAGGTATTCTAACACACAGTCGTCGATTTACTATTTTATTTTGTTTCTCGCATTTTCTTTCGCATTCTTTACCGCCACTGTATCCACTTAACTTTTGGGATTCGTGTGTGAGTGGCACCGAAATATTCAGTATCATTAAATTTAATTGGCAAACAAGTGGCGTAAAAATGTTCGAGTGATACTTCCACTGCGTCTCGCGAGCACAACAATCAAGGACAAAACCAAAAATGGAAATCTATAAACACAATGCATTCAAAAGCATAAAGAATTTATGGTTGTGCTCGTTTGTGTATGTGCGATAGCCTGAGAACCTCTGGCAGACAGGTACTCAGATTTAGAGTAGGAAATAATAAACACAAATTCAAAACACCAAAGTGTGAGTTGCTTGGTTCGAGTGCTGTTCGTAGCTACCTTTTGTGGACTTTTAAGGAGGCTCAGCAGCACTTTTATCGCTAAGTCTTATGCCGTGAATTCTTAAATTTAAAATTGAAGTCTTGACAAAAGTATCTCTTTATTTGCTTTAGTAAACAATTTTTTTTTTATAAATATGAATCAGGATATTCGTTTAATTTCTTATATGCCTCGTAGAGCTTGTATGAAACATTACATATATAGCTTTGCACATTTTACGCGGCATATAAGCATCTAAACGAATACCCCGAATAATTTTATTTTTTATTTCAGTTGATTATTTTTAACTCAGCGGATCTTGATGTAGGAGTTTCCCAGGTATGTTTTTTCCTTAACCAAAAAAATTTAAATGTCTACTATGCAATTGAAAAGCTTCTAAACTTGTTAAAAACCAGACCTGTTAAATTATGATTACTAATCGTAATGACTACCGGTTAGATTAATAATTTTCTTGAGAATTGCTTTAATGACTACGTTCAATTTTTAATGATTATTTCCCAATTAATTAAAAAAAAAATCGAAAAAAATCATAATGTATTATAATTACTAAAAAAAATTCAAAAAACCAAAATAATCAAAAAAGTTATTTTGATTACTTTTGATTATTTCTAGTAATTTTTTGGATTTTTTTTTTTTCATTATTGTTGTAGAATCACATAAATATTCAATTCAACAAAACTGAAAAAAATCTAAAGTAATCAAAAATAATAAAAAAAATTCTAAAGAATCAGAAGTAATCACAAAATGCAGAGCGTTCCAAAATTGCTCCGATGAAGAAGTCTAGCAGCTTCCGAAAGAGATCTATAAGAAAAGCAATGGCGGTTGTTTCTAAAATTTTCCTATTCTATTCTAATAAAAACTTTTAACAATTAATGAAAAATAATTATTAAAAATTAAAAACAATAAAAATTTCCAAAAACAAAAAGAAATTATTATTAATGTCCTTGAGCTCGTTTCCAGTCATGGTATTTTTGATTATTTAAAATTTTTTTGATTTTTCTAATCGTTATCAATTAATAATTGCCGTTTCTTGAAAAACAATTAAAATAATCATGACTAATTAAAAAGCCGTCTAATTAATTGATTACTAATTACTAAACAAATTTAACAAGTATGGTACAAACAAATATAAGAAAAATACAAAAATCGATCAAAGGTTTCCAATTTAAGCCAAAATTTTTAGGCGAGTAAGTATTTCTTGTTACATATTACGATTTTGATCCTAAGATTTTCGAAGCATCAACCGATATGGCGTGGATTTCTACTCAGCTATCGATGCATCGTGTAAAGTTTGACATTAAATAAAAGTTTTGAAAAGAAATGTAGCTTACAAAACTCATTCACAATTTTTTCCAGTGAACGAACCACTGTTTTTCGACTTAGGGGTTCAAGAGGTTGTTAAACTCAATACAAAGGCTCATAGCTGCGTAACATTCTCAAGCAAAGTATCGTACTGATTCCTATTAAAAATGTGAATGAATTTTTATAGCTTAGGCTCTGACGCCTCACATTGCTTAACCCTTTCGGTCCGGTCGGTACACATATGTAATAGCACCTATTTAGGTACCTTAAACGCTTTATATTTATATTTATATAAAAAGCCTACTGGTACACATATGTACCACCCCCATTCTCCCCACCACTGACTCCCTGGAACACTTACGCTAGTCCCCTACTAATGGTAAGTATTAATTGAAATAAGTTAAACAATCCAAGTTTCCTACTCTCAGAAGAGAAATATGAATTCAGGTTCGAAAGGGTTACAGAAGTATGACCAAGATGGATCGATCACCTTTTCTCCTGTTTCCTTTTCTTCTATGTACGGTTAATTTTCTTTCCGTACCACCACCCTATTAATCGGTTCGTTCCCTGATAATACCTTTTCTCTTGCATTTCCCTTCCTCACCTCTCACTCCACGCTTTCACTTATTTCTTCTACAACTTCCTCATCTTACTACCATTCTTATTTCACATTCCATTTCTGAAGTTTATTGTTACCAATAGCATTCATTTGATATCCATATTTAAAAAAACCTTCAGGCTTGGACAGGTCCTCATTTTGGTCGATATATAAAGACCCACTGGTTATCGAAAAAATCAATATTGGCAAAAAAAAAGCAGCGAATACTCTGCTACACATTTAAATATCACTACATTACTTTCAGTAGAATTTTTTAAAAATCTCTAAATTAAAACAACAATTTAGGATACTCCTCGCACTTCGAGTGCAAAATATTCTACGTCAACAATAACAAATTGCTAATGGGCAGCATGCTCGGCTCAATAAAAACATTTTTTCAGAGTATAGTACTATATAGTGCGTTTCATTACCATAGCACTCGAAATATGACTTTTTGAAGAGGTGAACAAGTATAGCCTTGAATTACAAAAATATTGTAATATCATACAAACGACTCAAACATATCAATTCTAAGTGTGATAAAGTGGTGAAACGATATAAATATATTTTTGTTGCTCATAAAGTTCTAATATAATAGAGTGCATATTTTAAATATTTCAAAAATCGTTTCGAATTTTTAGAAATGTTTTGCCTCATTTTTTTGCATATCGACATCTAAGTGAAGGATGAAAATTATTTTGTAAAACGCCTTACTAAAGAATTGTTTTGAAAAACGACTTATCTCAGAATATTTTTCAACAACCCTGTATATCAGTTAAAAACTTATTGAATTTTCGTTCAGATGGGGTCTTTTTGCAACTAATTCTGAGATAGGGAGTTCTTGAACTGAATTTTGAAGCATGGCGTTAATAATCAAATAAAAGAGGAAGGGGTTTTTTTTTTATTATTTGGAAATAGGTGACCTTTCACTTAGCCATCTTTATTATTTTTATATGAAAGAAAATGGATGATGGCTTCAGAAAAAACTTCAAAAAATTCAACCCGATTTTTAAAACATAAAATTTGTAATTTATTACACAAAACTTGTATAGGTTACAAAACTATATTTTTGATTTTCTTATCTCTACATATAATAAAATTGTGAAAGGTCGATTGTTTAACTTTTTTAAGATGTCCACAAAGTGTAGATTATAGACTTTTACAAATTTTAAATGGCAATTCTTTAAGAAAAGTATTGAAAAAATTATCTTCGATACACTGATTTAGACATATAAACGCCGAATGTGCTAGAGTTATGAAACTCACTTATATTATTTGGAAGCAAGCAGTTGCATTAAGAATGCGCATGCATGTCTTGCAATAAAGTTCATATTCATCCCACATGCTAGATTCTCAGGTCACATCGCCGGAAGCAAATTGCAATTTTTCAAAATTACTTAACCATTTTGGTTTGCCACATCGAACGGCTTTCTTTGTATGTATGTGCATTAGGGTGGGTCGATTTGTATGGAGGAAAATTAACCGAAATTGCGCCATCGGTTTTTTGATAGGTTTTGTGCTCAGGAAAAAAAAGTTCCACTACGCATACTAAAAAATTTTCGTTTGATTTTAAAATTTTCATGTACTCGTATACCCTGTCCTACCCAAAAATGTCCACTTAAAACGTTGGCGATAACAGTTTTTTGAAAAAAAAAAAACAATAATAATTTTCATAAAAACTCAAAAAGTGAAAAATTATTATTCTTGGCCTTGAGTTCGTTTCATGAATACTTAAAAAACAAACATTTTTTTGGTTTTGTGGGAAAAAACGACTTTTCCAAAACCCGAAAATAAAATTTTTTTTCAAAAAACTGTTATCGCCAACGTTTTTAGCGCATAACTTTAAGTGAGACAGGAAATATGAGACGTTTCATCAAAAAAATGTTTGCATTTATGCTGAAAACCCCCTTAAAAAAAAACCCAAAAAATATTTTTTTTATTCAAAAAACTGTTATCGCCAACGTTTTTAGCGGACATTTTTGGGTCGGACAGGGTATACATGAAAATTTTAAAATCAAACGAAATTTTTTTAATAGGTCATGAAAAAAACCTTAAAAATCAAAGTCGAAAAAAGTCAAAAAAAATTAAATTTCGCAGGCTCGAAAATTATTTTTTTGGGTATGCGTAGTGGAACTTTTTTTTCCTGAGCCCAAAACCTATCGAAAAATCGATGGCGCGATATCGGTTAATAAATCGACCCAGTCTAATGTGCATGCAGATACAATATAATGATGGTGAGTAAGCTGCTTTTGTGCTCGCACTGTTTGGCGAATTATTTATGAGCGTATTGTCTAGACGTGCAGCGCCAGTGGCGGAAGCCAACGCACAGACACACACACATTGATAGATGCGATTGTATGTGTGTATTTGTGTCTTTATTTCTCTTTGATAACAGTAGTAGCTTTATAAATTAGTTGTCACATGGTATTTGTTGTAATATCATTATGCTACGAAATTGTCGCATTATTAGCTGTCGCACTGCATAAATTAGCATAGATTTGAGAATGTTGCTCATACGCACGGGTGTACTATGATGCTAGTTGATTGCGGTCTTAAACTTGAATGTATTCGTATATACGTTTTTAAGGACAAATTTCATTTTCTTCCTTTCTGCTTTATTGAAATTTGGGTTACTGACTTGGATTGAAAATGAGTACTTAAGAGAGAAATTAATGAAGTCAGAACTGCTGATCGCATATGAGACTTTTATAAAATGCTGATACTATCTTTATAATACTAAAGATCGCCCAGGGGTTGAACTACAACCACACAACTTTATTCCATTTTAATTATTTGATATTAATTTTATCCAACTTTTTCCCTTCCTTTCTCTGCTGTTCATTTCCTTTAATATAATTTCGTTTTCTTTGATTTCCTCTTCTCTCTAAAGTATTTACTTCTATTTTTTTGTTGTTTTCTATTTCGTTGTTTCCCTTACTTGCTTATCCATTCCTTCACTTTCAATTCCTATCCTTTTATTTCCTTTTCTCTCCTTTTCTTTTCTTTTCTTTTCTTTTCTTTTCTTTTCTTTTCTTGCTTGTATTTTATATTAATTCACAAAAGACGCAGCACAAAAAATACAAAAACAAAACTACGGTGTTGAATACTTAAATGTTAGAAAATACTGTTTGTATCATCAATGAAGTTGACATATTTCCTCATGTTTTACATTGCTTGCTTGGTCGCTGAAAAAATAGAAATACTTCCTTCAATCATCTAAAAAAATACTCTCTAAGGAGTATCAGAGTATTCTAACAATTATCCTTCTTCATATAAAAATACTTGGCAATGTCCTATGATTGGATCACCTACGCCATCTCGGAGTACTCCATTTAATTGCTTCTGCATACTCTATGGAGTACCTATGTGAGAGTGCTCTCAAAATTCTCCCAAAAGAATACTCCATAGAGTATTCAACATCAAAGCAAAAGATTGCGTAGGTGTACTTTTGAGAGCCATCACAACAAAGTAATTTCGTGCTCGTAGGAGAGTAGCTGTCACTGAGCGTCGTAGCCAATGATCAATACAACAACAAAAGATGCAGCAAAAATGCATGGCACTTCTACTCGCACAACAACGGCTCTATAGATGCATACGTGTTTGGCATTGGTATGTAGTTGTGTCATTTTTAACTAATTTTTCTACATGGTAATTTTTGTTTTTTAAGTTTTTTTGATTGACGGCCCTGCAGCTTGTCCAGGCCTATCGACGCATGTATAATTGTTTATCCCTTAGACGTACAGTTCGGCCAAAAAGCTGGACAAACGCTCTCAACTTTTGCATATATTTTATAGATAGATATATAGTTCCTAACTTAATATGTGGATGCTAAGAAACTCAGAGGAGTGTGAAAATTGTTTGAGAAACTTTACCGCTTTCCCTTTCTGCCTTTCTTTCCCTCTCCTTCTCACTTGCTCTTCAACTCTTTCTACTTCACATCCACTTTTGTTCCTTTATTTTCCCTTCCTCCTTATATTTTTCTCCTTACTTCTTTCTTGCTCTTTCCATTCGCAGGATCCATTTACTTTATGTTAGAAAAGTTGCAAAAATATAGAGTATTTAATTTTTTCCTTTTATTGAGTGCATCGTACTTAAATACAGGGTGGCTGATGAAAGCCGCTACCAAAAAAAAATTAAATAACTTTTTTTCTATTTAATGAATCTGGTTAATTTTTTTTTATTTTGCAGATTGACTTTTACATTTAACAAAAATGGATAACTGGGACACTGAAACAAGAATTTGGATTGTCCGCCGCTATCACGCACTGGAGTCCGTAGTTTCGGTTCAAAGAGAGTATAGGCGCACGTTTGGCGGCAATCCTCCGAGCAGATGGACCATAATAAGACTTGTAAACAATTTTGCCGAGCATGGGACAGTCAACAGAAGACCTTACCATCGAAACCCTTCAGTTCGAACGGAGGAAACAATCGCTGCTGTAGCTGCTGCCATACAAAACAATCCACGTGTTTCGACAAGAAGCTTATCTGCTCAAATGGGTGTAAGCAGACAGTCATTACAGTCAATTATGCACAAAGATTTGGACTTATTCCCATATAAAATTCAAATGGCCAACAAACGGAACGCTGCAGACTTGCCGATTCGCTTGGAATTTTGCCAGAAGATGCTTCAAATGGTGGAAGAGGATGGAAACATGTTGAACTGTCTTTTCATGTCTGACGAGGCCCATTTCGTTTTAAATGGCAACATAAACAAACAAAATTGTCGAATATGGAGTGCTTCCAACCCACAGATACTCCATGAGACGGAATTGCATCCACTTCGTGTCACAGTGTGGTGTGCAGTTTCATCACGCTGCATTGTCGGGCCCTACTTCTTCGAAGAAAACGGTCACACCGTTACGGTTACTGGAGACCGTTACTTGAGCATGTTGAGAGAGGTTTTCTATCCAGAATTACGCCGAATGAGAATTTCTTTCAACTCTGTGTGGTTTCAGCAAGATGGTGCAGCTCCTCATATAGCCCAACCTGTTATGACAGAATTGCGACGAAAATTTCCCAATAAGCTGATATCCAGAAACTCCACATTCCGTTGGCCACCCAGGTCGCCTGACCTTACTGCACCTGACTTTTTCTTGTGAGGTTATTGCAAACAGGAAGTCTTCAAAGCAAAACCAACAAATTTGAATGAACTAAGGCAATCCATTCGAGAAACAATTGCGGCTATTCCTGTCTCAACTCTCCAAGCAGTAATGAACAACTTTTTGGTAAGATGCCGCACATGCATCGACGAGCAGGGGGGGCATTTAAGTTCCATTATTTTTAAAACTAATTAAGCTATATTTAATAAAATTTAATGAGCTTTAACATGAATAAAAGAAAAATGAATTCCATACACTGAAAAAAAAGTTATTTGAGTTTCTTAATGTAGCAAAATTCATCAGCCACCCTGTATATACGCCTAAAAATTTTAACCTAAATTTAAAACTTTTCTGGGCTATATATATGTCCAAACCAAATTAGGTTTAGAACTTAAATTGTAACAGTTTTCGAGAAAATGGACGTAAAGAAAAGAGTTTAAGTTTTAACCCAGAAATGTCTTAACAATTGAAAAACATAAAAAAACATTTGTATCAGAGTCGTCTGCTGTACCCACTGAGTTACGACGCCCACAAAACTGTAATGAGGGAAATTCAATGACTTGAAAAATCTTTCAGAAGTAAGTGAAAAGAAATTAAACAAATTTTAGATGTTTTTTTTTCATTTCAGTTTTAAATCTAATTTGCAATAAATTCAAAATTGGTGTAGGTTATTTAACGGTTTAAAAAATTGCTGAAACCGACGAATGGTTTAAAATTTAGACTCAAATGTTTGCTTTACTTTTCTTTTTTACACAACATTTTGATTAAAATACAACTTTTGTCATTTACATGACATTTATTTGATAATGCTTACATATATTTAAGTTCAATAGCAGTATTTGCATTTCAGCCGCCTGCATACTTTCATGTATCTGGATAACAATCCCGGGATCCTGTGCGTGAGTCTAACGTGCTCACTATCGAAAATTTTCAATTTATTAATTCAATATCCAATTTGTTTAATTTAAATGTAACATCTTATAAAACAAAAACTCAATTAGTGCGAAGTTTACACTCAATGCAGGCCTCTTTGCTAATGTCAATGTCAACTTCATAACAACAGAAACGCACATTTTTTTTTTACAAATTGCATAAAAAATGCCTTAAAAACTAGAAAGATTATTTTTAAAAATTCTGAATTAAGGAAAGCATTTGGTACCCGTTTGATTTTTCGATGTTGTTAATAAAATGATTTTTTTATTAAATGAAAGAATCAATTAAAAAATTAAGATTCTGACATTTCCTCAAATATTTCAGCCTACCCTGTTGAGGAATAGCGAATACCCAAATCCTAAAAACCCCGAAACTTTACGAAAACAAAAAATATTAATCCCTAGTGTACACACAGCTATCCATGCGGACATTATAATACACACAAATGAGCCGGTTAAATTACTATCTCTGTTGATGTTAATATTATTAAACATTTATTATACACATACTTATTTTACTCATTCATACATACATATGACATGTAATGCATGACACGAAAGCATGTTTTTGCATGAAACTCTACATACTTACTAACATATATAAAATTTAGCATTTAATTACTTGAACATTAGAGTGCGATATCAAATATGATTGCAGACTTCAGTAAAAATTGCAAAATTTTTGTAAGCTAGACTAATAAAAATGAGTAAGGAAAGGGATGTCTTCGACTGTGCCTAAGACTTTATACCTTTCACGAATACGCATCACGGTTTTAAGTGTCCGATCCTTACTCACAATTAGTAAAAACTATGCAAAACTGTTAATTTCAAGAAACATAGCCCAAACCCCATTTATCGGAACAATCGATTGCATGGGAGCTATATGTTATGTAGGTCCGATCTGGCTGATTTTCACTACACACATTATATGTATAATAAGTACCAAACGTGCAATTTTTACGTTCCTAGCTTTTTAATTGCAAAATTTATACGCCAAAACCCATTTATCGAAACTATCGATTGTATAGGAGCTATGCATTGTATCGTATTGCTCTGATCTTACTGATTCAGACGAATTATCAATCTCATGCAAAATGGCGGCTCCATACCAAATTTCATCAAGATATTTCAAAAACTGAGGGACTAGTTTGCGTACAAACAGACAGACGGACAGACGGGCATGACTAAATCGACTCAGCTCATCGCCCTGAGCATTTCGGTATACTTATTGGTGGGTCTATCTCTTCTTCTCATACTTACAAACATCGGACCCAAGTTATAATACCATGTCATGTTCATGAAAGGTATAAAAATACATTCAAAAATTCGGGGTTTCCTAAACAAGGGTTAATAAATCGACTTAAACCTCTTAATAAAACTTATTAATATATTAACTACGCAGAAACACCAATGGCAGTAAAATGACTCAAAGCTAGCTCAAAAGAAATTACAAAATATGATACACCATTGACGCAGTGTAATTTCCAAAACGATGCCAAAATCGAATAATAATGACTCGTTAGATACATTATTTACTGAATTATGATTTTTTGAGCTTTTCCATCTATTTTCAATATATAATAAAGATAATAGTTGTATAGTTGCTTTTTTATACCACCAGTTTTTGTTGATTTTCGGCCTGTCCATTTTCAAGTATTCATGAAACGAGCTCAAGGCCAAGAATAATAATTTTTCATACATTTTTTGAGTCAAATGAAATCATGAAAAAAACCTTAAAAATCAAAGTCGAAAAAAGTCAAAAAAATGGAATTGCGCAGGCTCGAAAATTATTTTTTTGGGTATGCGTAGTGGAAGTTTTTTTTTCCTGAGCCCGAAATCTATCGAAAAATCGATGGCGCGATATCGGTTAACTTCCGTCCATACAAATCGACCCACCCTAATGGTTATGCTTGTGAAATGAGAAGCAAGCGCGCTGACTCTGAAATCTACTATTGATCGGGAGTGTGCCAGTGAGCATTGAGCGTGATCCTGAACTCGAGCTACCATCGGAAAACTCCTTTTAATTACCAGTTTACAATTGTATGTATGGTTCTGCATTATAGTCATTATAGCTTTTAATTTTCAGCGGTTTTGTTTTTTTTTTTTCCTACCTGAAGATCGGATTCCTATTGCATTTTCAAACATTTCGAAGTGCTTTAATGACCTAGGTGACTCGTTACAATTCGATATTACATTCAACAAAATATTCATCTGAAAGTAAATTTAGCTCACCAATAGAACACAGATGTATATCAGTTAAACTAGGGTAAAATATTTCAATGAAATTGCTTAGACAACTTAATCATGGCATTAACTGTAAAAGTATAATTTCCCTATTTGATTCATACTCTAATATTCAATATCCAACTATATAGTATATGCATTTGTGTGCGTGAATTTACATTTTCCTCATCAATCCAAATGTATGTAAATATTTTAATTCAAAATACAGATTCATTAAAAATCAATATTACATTCCCAACGCAAACAGCGAACAAATGACAAGCATTTTTAATTCAATTATTCACTCAGCTGTTTTACACAGTGTTGCCAATGTTAGTACCCTCTGCATAAAGTACACACATATTTACTTACCAATATGAATGAATCGCCGTATTACCGTTTGTAGGGAAAGAAATTTTATTACGTGTATTGGTGTGAAAATTTAAATTAAAATGCAATTACCGTAAGCTCTGCTCTGTGTATTTCTTATTTCCAAATAAAAGTCATTTGAAAATTATTGGAAATTCATTATTTTATTTAATAACTATTTTGAATATGTCAGTGCATGATAAAGTTTACATTTGAGGATTTTAAAATAATTATTTTCCACATGTCAATTATTAATTTTTATATACTGGGTTGGAGCTTTACGGCCGACAAATGAGAAGGCTTTACTTTTTGTAAAAATATATAAATTTTTATTTTTTTATGCAGGTGAGGGTGAAAAAATGTCTAATGCTCCATGGATATTACCGTCGCAATAGCAATGGTTCCATCGACTACAAAACTTCCCCAAAATTTTGGAACCTTCCCTTCAGAGTGGCGTTCCATATATCTCATTCCTTTATAGCCTTCTATTGTACCTGCGTCTAGGTACTAAGCGTAGTACTCTGAGTGTAGTTTCTACAAAGTTGCTGATTTGTTTCCACACTTCTGGGCCAACAAACATTTTTCTATGACGTTATCGGCAGTAAATTTACCGACACTAAGTTCGAGCACTTGTCGCTCCTCTGTATATATTGCGCATTTGAAGAATGTGTGTTCGGCATCGTCTGTATTTTTATACACATTTCGGATCTTCGACTTTTCCCATTCTATATAAGTACTTTTTGAAGTACCCGTGCCCAGAGAGCATTTGGGTTACATAGTATTCAACCTCACCAAAGTTTATAGTGCTCCATACCTTAACTTCAGTGTTCAGTCTTGCTGTCCATCTACCTCGGCGTTCACTTTGACAGCGCTCTTGCCAAATTCTAAACGTTTCCTTGCGGAGTCCTTGGTGAGTGACTCTTGTGAGCTCTTCATCCGTGTGCTTTTAGCTACCCATGCAAAAATATATTTAGTATTTAGTATATGCTCGTATGTAGCGGCATATCTAACATCCCTAGATATAGTCAACGAAGCCGACCTAGAATTACTCAAAAGATAATGTACAGTTATGTTCCGCATAGCTACGTTTATAGGCAGTGGTCATTTAATGGTTTGTCACTTCAAGCAAACAGTCTTGACATTTTGCTTTCCTCCAGTTCATCCACTTATCGAAACACTTCGAGATAGAAAATGTATACTCATAAATCTGAAAATACTTACTAAAACTCTGGTCGTAAATAAGTTACAGACATTTATTCGAGATAATAATAAGCTTCATATTTAAATATTTATATTTCAAAGCAAAATGTAAAAACTAAAAAAACTGTACGAAATGTTTCGAAAAACGACCTGTTCTCTCATTAGTGAAGTTCGTAGTATATTTAGGTACAACAGATATAGTAGTAATAACCTAAAACCCAAAATCATAAAAACATAAACAAAGACTGAACGAAAAAGAAGATTAAAATTAAAAACTACCAAAAACCTGAAACTAAAGCTAAGCATTAAACTAAAACTTAAAATGAAACTAAATCTAAAACTAAAACTAAAAGTAAAACTAAAGCAAAATCTAAGACTGAAACTTAATCCAAAACTTAAACTTAAAACAGGTGAGGAAAGGGCAGTCTTCGACTGTGCCGAAGACTTTATAACTTTCACAGTTTTAAGTGTCTGATCCTTACTCACAATTAGTACAAACTCTGCAAAACTTGTTATTTAAAGATACATAGTCCAAACCCCATTAATCGGAAAAATCGATTGTATGGGAGCTATGCTTTGTAATGGTCCGATCATGCGATGCTGACAAACGATTAATGCATTTGTAAAGCTGCCTCTTACCAAATTTCATCGAGACATCTCTAAAACTGAGGGAGTAGTTTGCGTTAAAACAGACAGACGGATGGACATGGCTAAATCAACTCAGGTCTATCTCTTCTTCTTCTCATACTTACAAACATTGGACCTAAGTTATAACACTATTTCATGAAAGGTATAATAAAACTTAAACTGAAACTAAAAGTAAAACTAAAACAACAACATTGCATATCTCAGAAGCAGTTCGTAAAATAGAATAAATCACCAAAATATCACGCTTTCCTCTTATTAAAGAAATTTTCATTTAATTCATTCTTACGTTACAACAATCTAGCTGAGATTTCAACCGAATATACATTATTTACTGTAGTACTTCGTACTTATATGTACAAGTACTATGTAAAGGGTGTTTTTTTTAGGGGTATAGAACTTCGAATTGAAATAAAACACAAGAAAATCGTTTTAAGGTCCATCAATTTGGCTTTATTGGAAGGATAATTTTATTCCATTAATGTTTAAATATGATTTCGGGCATGTGGCCGCCGCGGCTGGCTCGAATAAAGCCAATTCTACAGGTCCAATTTTCAACCACTTTTTCGAGCATATGGGGCCGTATGTCGGCAATAACGCCACGAATGTTGGCTTCCAATTCCCCTAACGTTTCTGGTTTGTTGGTGTAGACGAGCGACTTCACATATCCCCAAAGAAAATAATCCAATGGTGTCAAATCACACGACCTTGGTGGCCAATTGACAGGTCCATTCCGCGAAATTATGCGCTCATCGAATGTTTCCTTCAATAAATCGATTGTGACGTGCGCTGTGTGGCATGTAGCGCCGTCTTGTTGGAACCACAACTCATCCACATTCATGCCATCTAATTCGGGAACAAAATAGTCGGTAGTTAACGGTAGCTGCCTCTCCAGCATTATTGCGGAAGAAGTATGGCCCAATGACTCCACCAGCCCATAGAGCACACCAAACAGTCAGTTTTTGTGGATGTAATGGCGTTTCAAGGGTCTCACGTGGATTCTCTTCACTCCAAATGCGGCAATTTTGCTTGTTGACGTAGCCATTCAACCAAAAATGAGCCTCATCACTGAACAAAATTTTGCGATGAAAATCAGCATCGAAATCAATCTCATTTTCGGCCCATACACCAAAATCACGACGCATTGCATGGTCTCGCGGCTTTAATTCTTGCACAAGCTGGATCTTGTAAGGTCGCAAGCCAAGATCTTTGCGCAAAATCTTCCATAAAGTTGATGGACAAAGCTCCAATTGATGTGCACGGTGGCGAATCGATTCATTCGGGTCCTCTTCAACACTTTGCTCTACAGCGGCAATTGTTTCTTCGGTGCGCACTGTTCGACGTCTCTGCGGATGCGTATTATCACATAGAGTAAACGTAGTGCGAAAACGATCCATGGTTAACCGAATTAATTGCTCTGATGGACGATTATGTCGACCATAAAATGGACGGAGCTCACGGTAAACTTCGCGAACTGAACCATTATTTTCGAAATAAATTTGCACGATTTGCAAGCGTTGTTCTTTTGTCAACCTGTTCATGATGAAATGGCAAACCAAACTGAACATAAATGACATTAGAATTGCCAGATTTGACCACAAAATGCCAGTTTTATCTCTATTCGAAAAACAAACCTGTAAAAAAAACACCCTGTACATGTAAATGGTGGCAAGTTTAAGTCGCTTTAATAATGCGACAACAAGCAATAAATTAGTTTACATGGTGTTCAACATAATGCAGATTGTCCCCTTGAAAAGCACTCCGCGCAAATTGTAGGGACAACAAAGAGTGCAGCAAACAAATTATTTTCATGCTCCTTGTTCCTTATTTCCTCTTTCGTCCCACTGGCGGCTACAAAATATGCATTGAATTGGGTGCATCTACGCGAACTTTTGCACAATTTACCATGTACAACTTTTTGTTTGGAGAAATACGCACACCATGAACCTCCCCAAAAGCAAAACATAAAAATGTAAACGCAGAGGCGTGCAGTACACCGTTGTATCTCTCACAAAAAATCTTCTAAGTAGAAGCAGAAACCACATATCTAACCAGAGGTATATCGCGTTAACGATTAATATTATTACAGGTTAAAACTGTTACCGAGGAACCCGCAACCACAAGTTGAAGTTTATGTTGCCTTTTTGAGGGAATAAATATAGTTTAAAAAACTGAAAACCCTGCTTTTTTGGTAAATTAAAAGTAATTATTAATGTAGAAATAAATTAATAAACAAAAGATAGTATTATTGCGGAAATATGTTGGATGCTTTTTAAGAAACGAGGCACTGAGCTTGGTAAGCTTTCTACCAACAATAAAAATGTTTGTTAATTAATTTATTACTATTTATATAAATATTTTATTGCCTTCAGACCTTGTTGGGTCAGCTACTCTCCGAGCGTTTTAAGTACGGAAAGGCCTTGCACCCCCTGCCATCTTTGTAATGTTTTTATAAAAATATTGTTTCTAGAACGGATCCTGAGCAGTGCCCACAATTACAACTACATTTTTCCGTTTAAGATGATAAGTCTACAAATCCCGCATCCCCCCTACCTACACCCTCGTTTCGCGTATCAACTTATTAAATTATGGTATAGCCATCGACTCTAGATATGCCTACAATATTTCAATTAAATTCGGCCTTTTAAAGTGGCAACCGGGCCGCCCCTTCCTAACCCCTGGATACACACATGTACTTATTATATTATTGTTGTTTCAGCGGCCCTTGATAAGTGCGAAAAATGTCTTATTAATATGTCTTTAGAAAGTGGGTCAAAAACTAGGCTACAGAGTCCGTTACATATAAAAATTAAGACTCCAGTGTGTTAAAGGTCTCAAATATACTCGAAGGTGCAAGGGGACAAACAATCGTTCAGGCGCCAGTCGTGCTAGTACCCGAAGGTGCTAGTACCGGAACCTACCTGAGTCATTCAGTAAAGCACTGCTCATATCAGTATCACCACACAAAATGTCAGGAAGTGTCAAACAACAATTCAAATTAAAGAAGAAGGTCAATAAGTCTGGAGGAGACCTTTTCAACCGAATATTCACCGAGTGTATTTGAATCCGGTGTCTACATTACCGGTAATATACCAACAATCTTCTCTGACAGCCAGACGGCTTTTCGACCTCCTGGGTCAACAACGATAACATCGAGCATGGTTGGGCAGTACGGGGAGTTGACTGTGAGCCGCTCAAGTCGACATACTGTTTCTCTAATATAGCTGCCGGGGCATACAGGGAAACGAGATGACCGATAACCTGCTTCTGGGTGGATCGGCTCTTGATGTCTCAAAGGCGAAAAAGGTTCTAGTCCTGGCACAATCAAACAGGTAACAATATTTAAATGAAAAAAGTCTAATCAGCCGTTGAAATTATATTACCTGTATAGGTATGCCATGGGTCTTGTATCACTGGAAATTATCAATGGTCATATTTCTCAGTACATGCTTAGCGAGGCTAATAGTCGTTGAAGCGCTTGCAGTCCTGTAGAATGTCGAGGAGCCTATGGCCGTCGTAAAACGAAATGCGATCTTCGATCCTTCTAAGAGTGAAAAGAATGGACATTTCAAGATTAACTGCGGTGCTCACCATTGGACTATTAGCGTGCATGCGGCGCTTATGGGTCTGGAACCAAATACCTTAGTGTCCAGCGCACTTCCGAAGGAGAATGAAATTTCTAGGAAAGCGTGCATCGAGAGCCATTATGAAGGCCGGGAACTTTTAAATTACTTAAACTCAGTGGCGTGGATATAGTGAGACGGGTGCTACACCATAGGCCTTGAGACTATGTCAGTCTTTTCAACAAATTTTTATTGGTTAATTCACGAGGACTCTCCACTCCAAGCCTAAACTTCCTAACACCCTGTTTACAAATTTTCCCACTTACATAACTTTTGCATTTCTCTCTATTTGACTGTGAAGAGTCTTTAGTAAAGTTGCACTCTGCCGGTCTTTTATACACATCCCACGCAAGTATTTCTTGTTGTTGGCCATTACACTTAAGTCCTGCTAGAAATACTACGAGTAGCTTTAAAACTTTTAAAAATTAATATCATGGCAGCAAATGGAAATAGCAATGGCAATGGCAGTGGCAGTGGCAGTGCCAAAGACAAGACAATTCCAGAGGCAGCAGTGAAATGCATAAAAACAACAGCAAAACAATAGTTTGTTGTAGCGAAAATTTTGTAGAAAAAATGCACAAATTACAACATAATGCTTATAAGTATAATGGCAAAAAACAACAACAATGAAGCCAAAGCTCTCTTGCTGTTAATGATGATGACGGTGTTGAAGTTGCAGTTGCGTTTAACAATCGAGTTGATGATGTTGCCGAAATGCATCGCAAAAAGGGCAACAGAGAGCGAGAAGTAAACATGAAAAATTAAGATGATGTGGAAATTTGAACAACATTGTAAACAGCACAAGATAGTGCCAGGAATAAAGAGCTCTGCTGGAGCAAAACTTTGTTACACGAAGAAAAAAGTTTAATGATAATAATATTTTTGGAGAAAAAGCTGTGAAATAATGTTGTAGAACGTCAGTGTACAATGCGAGTGACGGAATAACAGATCACCAACCATTTTTGGTGTTGTGTTGAGCGTTAAAACTTACCAAGAAGCTTTAGAGACACTCATGTTGGTAGTGCTTTGCTGGATATGAGACCGTTACTAGGTAGACACCAGATTTTCAACAGCTCATTCCGTCAAATACGGTTGACCTTTTCTTTTAGAGTCGATATATTTACATACTTACGTGTTTTTAGATAAAATAAAAACAAGTAAGGAAGTCTAAGTTCGAGTGGAACCGAACATTATATACCTAGTAGTGATCTATTATGGCATACCAATTTACGAAGGTCTATTTTAATACTTTTCAGTTCCTATTATAAATCCAGCTGATCGTTTTCAAAAAAAACACTTCTGTTATGAGTTTTGAGAGGTAAGTTGATTTAAAACTAGATATAAAAAAATTAATGTATGGCGCCATTTACAACAGGTATATCATCATAAACCTCCTAAGAGATTTTTGCGACGACCTTCCCTTCCAATTTGTAGTGTGCCGTTTTGAATTTTTTCCTACAAATTGGCGGGACCTACAGATTTTTGCTGACTTCGAACGGCATCTACAAAGGAGATGAATTTTTGCTGAGAGGCCCTCCATGGCAGAAAAACACTTGGAGAGTTTGCCAAACCACTGCGGAGAGTTTTCCAAACCACTTTTTGAAAAACTTTTAAAAACCACTTTTAATGTTACCTGCCACAGGACTCGAACCTTGGACCTTGGGTGTGGTCGGCCACCATTGATTTATTTGTATATAAACAGCTTCCCTACAACAACTGCTAATCACATTTTTTCAAAATACGAATGCATGCACATTTTATGTATGAAAAATTTGCGTTCAAATAGACAGACGGGCAGAAAGACAGATGGACGGAGAGACGGACATTGGAAAATCGACTCAGCTCATCGTCCTTATTATATCAGTTTACTTATTGATGGGCCCATCTCTTCTTTTTCTCATACTTACAAACCTTTCATGTTCATTAGTGGTATGATAATCAAACTAGGTATATAGCTCCCTATTGCAGAGGGGTATTAACAACTTGCCCGGATATTTTACTTGTGTGTAATTCGCTTTACCTAATTTTTGGCAGGAGTAAACAACATACTATTAGGACCAATTAGCTGACCAATTTTGATTGAAATATCTAGTTTGCAAGCAATCGCCTTTGAAATTAGCAGAATTCTTATGCTGCAAAACGGGCGGCGCCACGCCTACTTCCATAAAATTCACAAAATTTTTTATGGTCGAGTTTTGCTTAGAAAGTCTATTATGTGTGCAAGATCTTAATGATATAGCTTGCATGGTTATAAAAATATCTCGTCTTACGTTTTACAAACAAATTTGTCAAAACCATGTTAAAAAACTGGGCATGGCCGTTAACCGATTTCACCCATTTTTACAACAAACATTTACCTTTATATGCACAAGATTTTCCCCAAATATTGTTTCGATAAATCAATTTTTGCCATATTTATGGCATAAAAAGTTGTGTGGAATAATCCACTATAAAAGGGGCGGGGCCACTCCCATTTTAAACAAACTTAGGTTTTTCGAATTTCTTCGTTTACGGACACTTTGAGAGTGAAATAGAAATGATAAAAAGCTTTTGTACGCAAAGTTATTACCTATTAAATATATATATGATCCTTTTAAAAATCTCTCTTATAAAAGTGGGCGTGGACTTTAACCGATGTCGCCCATTTTTCTCCGGAATATTCCTTGCATTATTATAAATATGTGTACTGAATTTCGTTTCGATATCTTGAACGGTTTTTGATTTATAATTAATACTATTTCTAAATTTGACTTAATCAAAAGTGGGCGGTGCCACACTCATTTTCAAACATTTCTTAAGAAATTTGTTTTTTGCCTTAATGTTAATGTGCACACCAAATTGTATGCTTATAAGTGAATTATGTACTGAATAATTACTTTTTTTGTGTTTTCGAAAATGTTCTATATATAAAAAGTAGGCGTGGCTGTCGGAGATGAGTGCCAAGGAACCCGCATATCAAATTTCATTAAGATATCTCAAAATTTACTCAAGTTATCGCGTTAACAGATGGACGGACGGACGGACGGACGGACATGGCTTAATCAATTTCTCTTTTCGTCCTGAACATTTTGATATACATATAAGTCAATATCCATCTCGATCCGTTTATGCCGTTACATAGCACCGTTAGGCGACTAAAGTTAATATACCTTGTGTGCGTAGCACTAATAGGTATAAACAACATTGGGGCGACGGCATCTGCTGGGGCGGGTACATTTTTGTTGAAAAGATTTTAGTACACTCGGAGGAGTGTCTGTAAAGGAACCACAACTTTAAAAAATTATTACATTATTAAAACAATTGAAGCAGGACCCTCGAAATGCTACGGCGTTAAAGTTAGTTGCTGCTATGAGCATTCCCATATTAAGTTTCCCAGTTTTAAAACTTGTTATGATCCAACGAACTTTGTGGTAAAATTTTCGGCATTGCACACTCGGGTTTTTTCTTTTAACTGGAACTTAAGTTTTCCGATTGTAGGACCAAAGACCGCTTCCTTAGTCACTGCGGTTTATCATAGAAAGAGATCTAGTTCGGCAACTTCTTCGGTGTAAAATTACTAGATTCCGCGACTATATTGGCGACGTATAGCTCGAAACCGGCTGGCCGTTGGATTCGTAGCTTGGCACCAGCATTCCTTTCTCTGTAGCCTGAGTGCTGCAAGCTAGTTTATGACATGGAACATGCTGTCCGAGGATTTAGTAGAGGACAATGTCAGGTTCTGTGATGTAAGAAATCCAATCAAGACCGGTAGATGATAGTTTATTTTGGGGTACATTTCATCATCGTTCCTCTGCTCTGAGAGCTTGCTGGGTTCGGTTGGTGACATTCCATACCGGACATGTTGAAACGGTTCACTCTATAGTCCTGTTCCCGGTCCGAAATTATTTGACCATTTTTAACTATTTAAGACCTAGGCTTATCTGCATACATATACATACCATTATTTTCAATTACAGATTCCATTTTATATATGTTAAAATACATTACACTAAGTACTTTTTTAAATTAACCATTATAGACACATACTCGTCGTACACACATATAAAAGGTAGTAATTAAAATTATCAAAATCATCAATCTGTCGCTGTGCAAACATACACAAACTCTTATGATTTTGTGATTGCGCTGATTTATTGCACCACAAAAGGCTTCAACTATTGGCTTTTGCCAAAACCACAACAGCCAATTCGACGCAATGCATAAAACGCTGGTCGATAGTCATAAATCTGTTGTCGACTCATTGCATTCATCTCAGTCCTCAGCCAATTAATTATAAGCTTTGGTTTGGTTGACCGTGGAATTGCAAATATAAAATTATGAAAATATTTATTTTTCAACTAAAAATATTGTGGCAAAAAAAGTGGATGTGTTAATTTATTTTGGATTTAATGAAATGTTCGGGTGAATTAAATAAATTGCAATGCTGACAGTAAAAAGTTCTTTTCAAAGTGTCACACCGATTAAAAATAGTGTTACGGTTTCCATTTCGTGCTTTAAAATTAGTTCGGTTCAGGTTTTGAGAAATAAAAAAAAATAAAAAAATTTGATTTCAAATGCTTGAATGGACCAAATAAAACTAACTAGGATTAGAAATAACTGAAGCGGCATATAGTTTTATAGAAAATCAAATTTACCACAAAAAACTTGTGCATGAAAATTATCGACAGTTCAGCCGTTCCAAAGTAATCAAGCTTAAAACATTGGCGTGACAGATTCTTACAGAAAAGTTAATGCTGAACCCGAATTTCACAACGAGTCGAAATGTTGTCTCTATCACAAAATTTGTACGGTATTTTCTTCCACCATTCCGAAAAATAATATCAACATTCATTTAAAACAACATTTTTTTGACCCATTCTACTTCATACATTAACATTGGAGTCTGTCTCCAATCAATTCATGAACATGCAATGGTATTATAACTTTGGTCCAATGTTTGTAAGCATGAGAAGAAGAAGAGATAGAACCAAAAATAAGTGTACCGAAATGATCAGGACGATGAGTTGAGTCGATTTAGCCATGTCCGTCCCTCTTTCTGTCTGTTTGTACCCAAACTAGTCCCTCAGTTTTTGAGATATCCTGCCATTTTGCATCTGATTAATCATTCGTCGGAGTCAGCCAGATCGGACCAACATAACATATAGCTCCCATACAATCGATTGTTCCGATAAATGGGGTTTGGGCTATGTATCTCTAAATGATATGTTTTGCAGAGTTTTTACTAATTGTGAGTAAGGATCGGACACTTAAAACCGTGACGCGTATTCATGAAAGGTATAAAGTCTTCGGCACAGTCGAAGACAGCCCTTTCCTTACTTGTTTTAAACTAACAAATGGAATTTAATTCATCATATGCTTTAATTAGAGCATTCAGCTGTAATTATTTAGGTTTAACGTTTATAAATAAGCTTCATTATCGCATTAACGCTTTGATATGTTATTATTAAACAGAAATCCTAATTACAGCAGAAGCCGAAATTTATTGAACATTCCCAATTCATACAAAACACACACACATGCAAAATTTTAAAGCCATAAACCTATAAGGTACTTAAATTTAAAGAATTTAGTTCATTAAACATATTTAATAAAAAAAAGTACACATACTTTTTTCTTAACAATATATTTTTGTAGGTGTTATACCTTAAAAAGAATAAAAACAAGTGAGCTAGATATTTCAAACGTGGAGAACCCAAATAGCACATGATTGGAGGAAACAGGCATTGTTACTTGAACGGGTGAGGCTTACGTAACAGTCACTAAAGGCACGACTTTGGGGAATAAGGAATCTAAGCAACGTAAGTACTGGC
Source organism: Merzomyia westermanni (assembly GCA_949987695.1). Classification (NCBI taxonomy): domain Eukaryota; kingdom Metazoa; phylum Arthropoda; class Insecta; order Diptera; family Tephritidae; genus Merzomyia; species Merzomyia westermanni. The sequence goes on from OX465291.1 coordinate 21,010,679, forward strand.
ATGGTAGTTTCTACGACTAGATATAACAACACCGTAATGTAGCATTCAAGTAGAATTTCAGGTTTTGCGGTAGTCTTTGTCATGACTCAGCCAATCTTATAATTTGTAAAACTTCACATTAACAAGTGGAGAAAGCGATAACTAACTAATGCTACTGAGCTGCAAGGTTAATACACTAACGTTGATTGCTAATTCATTGCTTCATTAAATTCCTTGAAACTAAGGTACTCGTTATCTAGATGGACTGGATAACGGTCAATATTGTGATTACCATGGAGTAAAATAACTAACCTGGCTCAGCGTTTTTAAATCCGTAACATATCTTCACCGATCTATTCTGAAAAGCCGAGCTGTTCATTTTCGGGCATCTAGGCTCTAAGACATCACTTGGTTGGCCTCCGCTGTATAAGAAATATTCATGAAAATTCAAAAATAACTATTTCCTTTCAAAAGGTTATTTTTAAATCCTGAAAAATTATTACTTTGCAATAGAAAATTTAAAAATTCTTTAAAATAAATTTAAATTTTTCAAAATGAAATAATAATGAAAGGTTCGTGCAAACCCCCATAAGTCCCAAAATTAGAATTTTACAAGAGGCAAGAAAAACTGTTTAACTCGCAAATAACCGGGAATTTCATAACTTTGTTTAATCTTATACATACTTATATGTATTGAGTGTCCAAATATTGAAATACCAAACAAATCACAGTTTACTATTTTGAGCTACGATAAATAGCAGAGAAGCTACGATGGACTTATGGGATTTTTGCATGAATTAGGATTGATGGTCAACAAATTTGGGCAAAGAAATCAAATTTAGCATTGATAATTATTTATTAACAACTCAAATGGTTATATTTTTAATTTTTGATCACTTTTGTGGTACATAGTCATACTTCTCATCATTATCATCTCCACCTTTGCTGTCGGACAACTAAATACGCTCTGTTAAAATGTAATATACGCTTCGAAAATGCTATCTTGAACTTGCCTCGGATCATTTAGTTTTTTGTTATTTATTTGTTTTTGTTATTAAATCATAAACTTTTCCTGGCGAAAGTAATACATCAATTATTAGTTTCTCTATTAAAATAAATGTTTGGTGAGTCCATCAATAGTAGATTCTTCGGCTACGATATTACCCTTATTACAGGAATTATACTGGTTGCTCATATAGGTTGAAGGGGTAAATCATTTTTTTTTTTTTTTGGGGAAGCATATATATATTTTTTTTTTGTATATATTCCTCCACCATATTCTGAAGTTGAAAACATCTTCATTCTTCAACTCTATCACAGAAAATACTGAGCTGGCCTTAAAACCAGGGATTGTTGAAGTACATACTCGTACAATCGTAATTTCTGATCTTTTTTTATTACTTCAAAATCTCGATCATTAGATAAATATGAATGACCGCGTGTTGGAAAAATTGGTGAATATTTTCAAAACGGTTAGAGTCAGTCATGACAACAGAAATCGCAACTATGTATTACTCTTATTTTTTGCGTGTCATCAGTCAGAAATCCTTGATGCTAAAACAATGAACCCACCATATGCAAACTGTGTGAATTTTTCTTAAAATTCTAAATTAAGTGTGTATAGTCAGCAAGTATGGCGGAAAAAACACCAAAAGTCACGTTCCATTACCGGGTCCCAATTTTTTTCTGCTGAGAGTTTTTATTGGAAGCGCGCTCTGACCGCAATAAAGAAATCAAAAATATTAAACCAAAAGTTATATGCAACCAAAAATGAATATGCCAAAATAAGAAATGCAGCTGGGAAGAGTATACCATCTTATATATATATTCCAAAATTAAAAAAACCGACTAGTCAAAATCAAACTGGTCAAAATTTTAGGTGGCTTACTTCACAACTTGTTTCCCTATTATTAAAGTCTCAGAGTAATAGTTATTTGTTACGAAGGTAGGAACTGCAATAAACATCACACCCAAGATTTTTATTTGGTTGACAGTTGATAGCGTTGCGCCAACAAAGTGGGTGTCTAATTCCTAGCTACCAGAAATAGGTAGGTGGAGGATTTCATCGCTAATAATCACAGGACTCGCTAGTCGAAGAAGACGGATAACAGATGTATATAGTCGTTTAGTTAAGGACAAACGTATCGATTTGAGGGGCCTGTATCTTTGCCATAAGCTAGCAGTCGCCTGCGTGAAAACTTCGGAAAGTAAAATATTTAAAGAAATACAAATTGAATAATAACTAGGACAGTGCACCACCCTTTGTGTAATCCTTCTCAATGGATATCCAATCCTAAACTGCACAGTCGCCGACCGACCACTCAGTTTATTGGCGGTCCATCTCTTTACAAATTAGACTCTGTCATTCGGTTGAGTGAACCATGGATTTACAGTGGACGATAGCTTGCCAACAGCAGATACCCTTGATATCCAAGTTGATATCTCTTAATTGGCGATCTCCGGAGTCGAAGCGTCGTGCAAGATCACACTCTCTAGTTAAGTGTGCTGATACTGCGGGGAAATTCGGGAGATTTCAGTTGTTCCTTTTTTAGAAATAACTGACACCAATTGAAAATACCAAGAAAGGACAAACCATTCTCGGTATGCTTTTTTCATCTCAGTCGTTTATTGTTAACCAGGTTTTATGGAAAAGATGAACAGAGGACTTAACAAATTTAAGGTGCTCAAATATCGACCATGGCAGACAAAAGTTATTATTAATATTATTATAATTTAAAACTTGGCAAATGTTATCAGCTCATTTTCGTAGATATTTGCAATACAAAACTGGATTGAATTCAATTTCTAGCAACTTTTGCATAATCGTAAAATTTGTTTTAGTCTAAAAGACTTATCAAAAATCATTTTATCAAACTTTTCCCCAAAAATATATATTTCAATTAATCGGGTAAAGCGTTGTTAGTCTTGTATATAAAATATTTTTTCAAATATAATACCTGATTACATATACATATATGCGGCCCAGTGTATCTGTTATACTGAGGCAAATGTTGACGTTCCAAATAACTCGATGGTTTGGTTTGAAATGTTAAACGTGAAACTTCCCTGCAAAAATTGGACTAGCTCAGAACTTTCCCTAAGCTAAACCATTTGACAACACCACCAGTTCTAGCTTAGTGGCCAAGCAATGCTTTCAACTGTCAACTGTATATGACGATGCCATTGGCGGTGATAGTTGCCGCCAGTGCATTAATTTGGAACTTGTTTTGAACCGGTTTCCAATCCGATAGTTCTATGATAGTTTGGCATTGGCTAGTTCTTAACCTGTGCCTTTTCGGAAAGTTTTGGGGTAGTTTTGGTTGTCGATCAGTGATTCTCGATATCCGATAATTCAACTGTCTTTAAATTATCACTTTTGTAACCGGCACAGAACGATTCGCAAAGCGCGGAGCTCAAGACTGCAGGGTTATGAAAGAGGCCACTTTGGCCCTACTTCAAAGTTGCGATTTAGACTACTTCAATTTTTTATAGTCAATGCAACTTTTAATTAACATATATTCAGTAAACTTAAGTTAAGTAACTACATAGCTAATGACTGTTTGCCTGAATTGGTAACAACAATACAACTTTATATTGGTAGCGGAAACTAGGCTAAGTTATTTTTAAAAATATTCCAATTTTGTCTTGTAATAACAGCCAAAGTAAACTTCATCTTCATAAGTATTTAAATCTGGTGTTAAAATCTCTCTTAAAATAAGCTAGGACTTTTTCGTAAGCTTTTCGGAATAGCTTTCTGGATTGTTCTATATACTTTTGAGTTGTACATATATAAAACAAAATGCAAAATCTTTTTAGCGATACTCGTATGTCAATTCCAGAAAATCATGTTCTAGTATTCCCTCTGTTGTATATCTCAATGAGACTCAAGCACACTCTACTGCTGAGGCAGCTTATCTCTTTGCTGACTTTTTCAGCTCAAACCTTGATGTTGACTCCGACCAGGATTAGGAGTATCATAGTGACGTCAAATCCTCAATAAACTTTGGATCATTAACCTCAACACATGCTGATGGCATTGAAGGTATTCTTCAACTTAAAACATCGACAAAAACTGATGTTGATGGGTTTTCATCGTATCTGTTAAAAAACTGCTCTAACTTTGTATCTCCATTATTATTGTTCTTCAACCAAACCCTGGAACAGAGTGATTAAATTGAATCCTATAAAGTAATCTCCATAACTCCGGTTTTTAACAGTGGCAATAAAAACAATGTAGTAAATTATCGACCGATTTCTAAACTCTCATCAATTTCAAAATTGTTCGAAGTTATAGTGAAAAATAAAATGTACTTTGCAGTAAAGCGGTTGATCTCCATTAACCAACATGGATTTGTGAAAGGTAGATCAATTGTTTCCAACCTCGCAGTTTTTTCTGAGTACTGTATTTCGGCCTTCAAGAATCGGTTTCAAGTTGATACTGTGTACACAGATTTCTCAAAAGCATTTGACAAAGTTAATCACATTATCTTAATTTCGAAACTGAGAGCCATTGGTTTTCACTCCATTCTTTTAAGATGGAAAATGTTTTGTTAATGTTGATGGATCATCGTCCAAGCCCTTCATTGCAACCTCTGGGGTTCCGCAAGGCCGCATACTAGGCCCGCTCCTCTTTATAATTTTTATAAATGATATATCAAGTTGTTTCAACAATGCAAATTTCCTTTTATATGCCAATTATAACAAGCAATGCTACCTCTCTCAACCTTAAATCGGAGTTGGATAATGTTGCTTTATGGTGCGAGCGGAATAAGTTTCATCTGAACATAGAAAAGTGCTCACACGTTACTTACTCTAGGTCTCGCTGCCCGGTGCCTACTTCGTATAAATTAGGCGGTTCTCAGTTATCTAGGCTTAGTGAGGTTATAGATCTTGGTGTAGTATTCGACTCAAGATTTTCTTTTCAAAGCCATTTTAACTATACAATTGGGAAAGCGTATGCTACACTAGCTTTCATTAGACGTTTTAGCTCCGATTTCACAGATCCGTATACTTTGAAAATGTTGTATGCATCGCTTGTACGGTCTAAGCTTGAATATGCGGTGTTAATCTGGAGACCTTACTATCAATGCCATATTGATAGGCTTGAAAGAGTACAACAGGTTTTGTCCGATATGCTTTAAGGACTCTGGACTTTCTTGAAACAATTCCTTCGCATAGAAGCCGTTGCTTGCTTATTAATTTAAAGTCTTTGGACAGTAGACGGTCAATTCTGTCTCTGACTTTTGTCTTTGAATTAGTAAATGGAGTATTGACTCCCCTTTTTTACTACGCAGGATTGATTTTAATATTCCACAGAGAAATCTGCGGAGTTATGTGATTTTCTGGCTGGACATGGCTACAACGAATTACGCTTCTAATACTCCAATTTATCGAGCCTTACAAGAATTTAATTTGGTCTCTAATTCTGCTAGGCTGGATTTCTCCTCCACAAAATATTCTTTTAAATTGTATATAGTTAGTTTGTAAGCTCATATTCATAACAGCTGTTTTCTAGTAATCTGTGTGCAAACTGTTAAAAATATTCTCATATTTTCTAGATTAAAATTAAATAAATAAAAAATTATCCAGGAGTTCCGAAAATAATTCAAAACATCTATAATTTCTATTTTCTTTGTTATTAAATTTTTTTGAAGCCAATAACATATCACTAGTCAATCAAATTTTCTGAAAATGTCAATCCCTGCTCCTCCCCCAGTCTTAATCAAAATCTGCCAATACTTCAGCAATTTAAAAGGCGCTGATTTGATAGTAAAAATTTATTAAAATAGAAAATTAAAGAAGTGTGTTACTTCTGTGTAATGAAGCAAATATCGCATGCTTATGTATATCTTGCTGAGCGATAAGGCGCAATCTTTAAGTTATCACAAACGATTTTAAAAAATTATTTCATCAAATTTTTAGACAGAGCTACATATAAAACGCAAAATATTTAAGAAAAGTATTCTATAAACCTAACTACATTTGACTAAAATGAAAGTGTTCTTCAGATTTTTATTGGTTGTGGCCACCGCTACTGCAGGTCTAGTTGGCATTACCGATGAAATCGTCCAAAATTTACCTCTTGTTGAAAGCCACCCACACGGTCGTATTACCAATGGTAAAGATGCAGCAATTGGACAATTCCCAAGTGGTAGTTTAATCGCAAAAACTGGATTTTGACTGCCGCCCATTGTACACATGAGTGAGTTAATTTCTTGCTAAATATTATTATTATAACCTTAAACGAGTTATTCTTGAATATTTGTATATTTGTATAGTTGTATATTTGTATATCCACTACTATCTCAGGAACGGCTTAACAGATTTGGATGAAATTTGGTATATGGGTAGTATCCTTTGCTTTAAGATTTTCTACTTTGGTGTTGCCACTTGAGGTGGTTAACAGGGTTGCCATCTATATCAATTTTTTTTAAATATTAAGCAATATATGGGAATATGGGCATCAAATGAAAAGTATTTTAGGCCGTATATCAACCACAGTATTTTCGAGTAGGGTTGCCACGTAGGGTTGCCACCTGACCGGATTTTATTTATTCCTTCAGATATCGACCACTATCTCGGGAACGGCTAAATCGATTTCGATGAAATTTTCTAGATGGATAGTGTGCTTCCATCTAAGACTTTCTACTTGGATGTTGCCACTAAAGGAAGCTTAGGGGGCTGCCACCTTTCCGATTTTTTTTTTAAATACTAAGCAATATATGGGTATCAAACGAAAGGTATTTGAGGCCGTATACCAACCAGAATATTTGTAAGTAGGATTGCCACCTAGGGTTGCCATATGACTGCATTTTAATTATTCCTTCTTATATCGACCACTATCTCGGTGCTCTATCTATCTGAGTGCTCTTGATAAGTAAGATTATGCGACAAATTCGGTCACCCAGGTACTGTAATTTTATACTAAATAATTCGATAATATAATTTTAAACTGTTTTTGATTCTATCATTCCAGCGCCGTAAATGTTACTGTTCTACTCGGCGCGAACGTAGCAATTTTATTGTTTACCCCAATTTCGATTACGAAATTTTACATCAACAAAATATGTTTGCCTTGCTATCAGCTCGACGCCGTACACTTATGTTGATCAAACCGTCATTGCTTCTGGCTGAGGTCTTGTTAGTGACGATGCAAAACAGCTTAGCGAGGCTTAACAATACGCGACCTTAAAAGTGGTTAGCAACAGCGAATGTGCTCCAGGTTTTTAAATAAGAAATAAAGAAAAGATGTATTAACTTAAAAGTATAACTTGTTTGATAAAACTGAGAAGCTGACCCCATATTGAAGTGAGCCTATTCCTCCATCTATCCGGCTGCCCGTTAACTCGCCTCTCTTTTTGAACTTTTTCCATAGCCCCCACGCGGAATGTAGTTGGAACCCCTTTGGATTCCTAGAAATATAATGAGTAAGTATATTATGCTACAGGGAGCCTTCTGTTTGTTGCATCATCGATGGTAGGGCCATTTCCGGCATTCTAAAAATTACCCCCGAGGAATGTTGCACATTTTCCTGCCATCATATTTAACCAAGCAAATTAAGTTGTCGCTGATTGCAATCGCTTCCGCTTTTAGTTTTCATAAAGCCACTGCTCACTTGGCAACCGCAAAAGTTCACTCATTAATTATCAAATTATTCGCAATTACGCATTAAACTAATGGCTAAGTGAACTATCATGCTATGGCAAAAGAAGTGAAAATTACCAATATTTTTAATTACCCACAGACAATATGCAAGTTTGTTTGTATGTGTAATCTTCCAGCAATTTCAAAAGAAGACATTCAAAAAAAAGTAAGGTAGTTTAGTTTGGGTGCGACCAACCATTATATACCGAGCTGTAAGATTTCGCAAGAAAGAAGGAGTTATTTTTTCCGTAAATGCCTCACCAGGCGTCGATAAAAAGAATATGGGCATGGTTATCAACACGAATTTTAATTTTTTTTTACATTGCTTAATTTGGTTTGGCATACCAATTGGCATAACAGGTCAACCACTTTTCTTGTACTGGCTACTGAAATGTTAGAAAAGGTCAAAACAGGAGCTGTGCCACGCTGATTTTCCAAAGATTATAATTATACGCATTTCTCCTGTATCAATTTCATGAATGCTCTTGAACACCTTTAGGCACAATCAATTTATTCCGTAAGCTATACACAAGTGAGTATAATCACAATTACAACAACACAATGCAAAACGGGAGGAACTGGCTTACAGCCAAATGATGGCATTGAAAGACATGCTCATTGTCTAGCATTTTATGAGTTATGCTCCCGAAATGACTACTGCAATTTTGGAACGTGCAGCCAAGTGACCAAGTTGGGACCCAAGTCAGTTGCAGCACAAGCCAGCCTTTGCGCCATGCCCCCTTTTGCAACATTTCCTATTGCAATAGTTTTCAACTGCAATTAGTGGCGTAACGCCACGCAACAACCATTAAATTCGTTGAGTGTCCGCCGAATTGGCAATGACAGACAACGGAAATTGCTAGTCACCACTATGATGTTGCCAAGCCATCGCCTCGTGCCGTACATCACTGCTTCTTCTACTTCTACTTACACTCAACTCTTCCGTTGCGCCTCAAATCACGCCTGCCACGCTCTCATTTCCCCTTTCAGTTTATTTAGTTGGCAGCTGCTCATAATTTTAACGCCTAGTCGGTGTGTCTATGCGTCACTTTTTAAACTCTTTGCAACGCCCACAATTGTTGTTGTTTTCCAACAACTCTTTCTATGACAGAAACTATAACATCTTTGTAAATATTCCCAGCATTTACTGCTTGACTGGCTCACTATTTAAAAAGCATTTCACTTGCTTCTCATTAATGTGTTTTGATTGCAGTCATGCGCTACATCCCCAACGTCCCTGGTTGAAAAGATGAAACTTCATAGTGCATATCTTAGATATTTTGAGTGTCTGTGATATTGCATTTCTGTAAGTAATTCCAATTTTCTAGTCGTAAACGGATTTTTCAGTTATACTACAACTACTAGAATAACTGCACTGAATTCTTACGGTCTTAAGTTCACGAACTTCCACTCTAAAAATATTTATGCTTCTTCTTCTTTAAATGGTCATCTAACCGCCTGGGCGATTTTGACCGTCCAACATAGCTCGCCAGTCGTTTCTTCGTTGCGCCAACTGGCGCCAATTGGAAACACCGCGGGATCGCAAATCGGTCTCCACTTGGTCCTTCCATCGGAGTGGTGGTCTCCCTCTTCCTCTGCTTCCACCGGCGGGTGCCGATAAGAATACCTTCTGGGCTGGAGCATCTTCGCTCATTCGCACTACGTGGCCTAGCCAGCGAAGCCGCTGTGTTTTAATTCGCTGAACTATGTCGGCGTCTGCGTAAATTTCATACTCTCTCTCTATGGCGCGATATACAACAGGTATATCATCATAAACCTCCTAAGAGATTTTTGCGCCAAGCTTCTCTTCCAATTTGTGGTGTGCCGATTTGAATTTTCCCTACAAATTGGTGGGACCTACAGTTTTTTGCCGACTCCGAACGGCATCTACAAAGGAGACGAATTTTTGCTGAGAAGCCTGTCATGGCGGAAATACACTCGGAGAGTTTGCCAAACCACTGCCGAGGGGCGACCTCGTTTTGAAAAACTTTTTTCAAATCACTTTTGATGTTACCTGTACCAGGGCTTGAACCATGGACCTTCGGTGTGGTAGGCCGGCAACACTACCTTCACACCACGGCGGCGTAAAGTTCATACAGCTCATCATTAAATCTTCTTCGGTACTCGCCGTCGCCAACGCGTAGAGGTCCACAAATCTTTCGAAGAACCTTTCTCTCGAATACTCCCAGAGCCGCCTCATCAGATGTTGTTAGTGTCCACGCTTCTGCACCATATAGCAGGACGGGTGCGATGAGTGACTTGTAGAGTGTTATTTTCATTCGTCGAGAGAGGACTTTACTTTTCAATTGCCTACTCAGTCCGAAGTAGCATTTGTTTGCAAGAGTGATTCTTCGTCGGATTTCTAGGCTAACATTATTGTTGGTATTAATGCTGGTTCCCAGGTAAACGAAGTCCTTTACTATTTCGAAATTATTGCTGCCAACAGTGGCTTGGTTGCCAAGGCGCGAATGCGCTGACTCTTTGCATGATGACAGAAGGTACTTCGTTTTGCCCTCGTTCACCACCAATCCCTTTTTCTCCGCTTCTTTTTCTAATTTGGAGTAAGCAGAAGTTACGGCGCGGTTGTTAAGGCCAATGATATCAATATCGTCAGCATATGCCAACAGTTGGACGCTTTTATAAAATATTGTTCCAGCGCGGTTAAGTTCTGCAGCTTGTATTATTTTCTCCAGCATTAAATTAAAGAAATCGCACGATAGGGGGTCACCCTGTCTGAAACCTTGTTTAGTTTCGAACGGCTCGGAGAGGTACTTCCCAATTCTGACCGAGCTGGCGGTGTTGCTCAAGGTCATTTTGCATAGCCGTATAAGTTTTGCGGGGAAACCAAATTCAGACATAGCGGCATATAGGCAGCTCCTTTTCGTGCTATCGAAAGCGGCTTTAAAATCAACAAAGAGATGATGAGATTATGCTAAATCCACATATTTCGATGGACCGCATTTGCCATCAGATCAAAGTGGGTCACATAGAAATTATGTAGAAAATATCGAGTACCCAAAATTAATGTAATTTTTGCTTTTCTACATTTAAATAAAAACCTTATATTTGATTGTAGCTTCGCCAACTGCATGGATTCTGTTTTGAATCTGTTGATATAATTATTTGTTTTGTTGTCATACTTATTCTTTAGCTTTGCATAAACCATCTTCTTAGGTGTTTTTCTTTACGGCGTACCTCCGTATTATAATGAATTTTGGATTTTTTTTTTTTTTTTGCGACCTGTTTTAAATCACGAATTTTGTGTTAGCTGGCTCGAGGTCAAATTTAATAAAAAACGAGTTTTATTGCGGGGTTACCTAATATATTTTCTTTCGTCTTCAGTGGGCTATAACAATGTTTAACAATTTTAACATTTTCATACATCAACACAATAACAAAATAAATGATAAAATAAAATAAAATAAATTAAAATAAATTAGAATAAAATATAATAAAATAAAATAAAATAAAATAAAATAAAATAAAATAAAATAAAATAAAATAAAATAAAATAAAATAAAATAAAATAAAATAAAATAAAATAAAATAAAATAAAATAAGATAAAATAAAATAAAATAAAATAAAATAAAATAAAATAAAATAAAGTAAAGTAAAGTAAAGTAAAATAAAAAAAAAATTAAATAAAATAAAATCAAATAAAATAAAGTAAAGTAAAATAAAATATAATAAAATAAAAATAATAAAATCATATGAAAGTTTTCAGCTACCTTTTTATATGATAAAATGTTTGATGTTCTTACGAAACTCCGCGTCTCAGCATCAAGACGTGTAAAAATAATTTCCCTGAAGACGGTTATCGTCTACTGTAAATATATTGTAAAAGGAAGTAAAACTTCTGTTTTATTCAATAATCTTATTGACCTGGAGACAAAAAAATATCAAATATTTTAAGATAAAATTAAATTAAATAAAAGTAAATGAAACTAAATCAAGTTAAATAAAATCAAATTAAATTAAACTAAACTAAATTGAATAAAATAAAATAAAGTTAAATATTAACTGTCTATGAAAGCAGTTTTTATCACCATTGTAAATTCCGTTGAATATGGGCGAACTGTAGTTAAAATTATAGTGCAACGATTCATTACGATTTAGTCCACCTTAATTAATTCTGATTACTCACACTCGATTAAACATCGAAAAAGGGCTGGTTTTGCCTTTATCTGGAGTAATTACCATGCAAATGACCGTCAACTTAATTACCAAAGAGGAGAAAACCCTTTTTGGTTGCTTGGTAAATAATTTTATTTTTAAATAAATAAATTTTTTTTTTTTTCATTCAGTAGCTCAGCTATTAAATCCAGGCGTAACCGCAATCAATCATTTTAGCCTAACACAAAAACCACAAACGCTACCAACCAACAAAATGGACAACAAAGATATGATAAGGATGACAAAAAAGGGACTCAAAGAAACAAAAACTAAAAGATGAAAAAATACCAAAAAAAAATGTTTAAGATTTAAATAAATAAGACCAACAAAATCAATAGCACAAACCTAAAAAGATGTTGTTATAACAAAAAGCTGTCAGGAAACCAATGAAGGCAAGTGAAAACGACATGCCAAAAAACAGGTCAAAGAAACCAAGAAAGGCGCGACTAAGGAACCGCTACATACAAATAATAAAAAAAGTAAAAGACAAAATCAAAGCCTTTGAGCAGCGCAAAATCGCCAAAGAAGCTCCAGTTTAAAGGCAGCAACCAATTCGCATCGGCTACATTCACGGCTGACCTGATTTTTAGTATTAGCTATGCTGAGCTTTCTTGTGATTGCGCTGTTGTCGGGTGGTTGGATGTTTGTATGTGAGATATTACCTGCTGCACTTGGATAACATATCCGTAACGCTTAGCAACATGCAGCGGTGGCAATTTGTCGTTGGCGCATTGAAGCACAACAACACATAGCAACATGTCAGTACAATGTATTTACAACGCGTTCTTTGCCACTTGACTGATGCTCCGAAAATCGCTGGTAATTTGGTAAAGATAAACGCGCACAGCAAAACCCATTCAGTCGGTTAACATGCAATTTTCGTTAAATTTATGAGGTTTCATTTTGGTGTCAAATGCCAACAGGAGTCGTATATGGTGTTGTATCTGAATTGTCGTTTTAGAGTATCGCAGATGTTGAAGGTACATTGTTGTGAGCTTAAAACTAAGCCGAAGTAGCACTATGGGTGGAGCTATGAGTTTAAGCAAGCTGAGATCAGTTACGGTTTTTCATTTGGTGGAGCTCTGCACTTTGTTCAAGTTTTTAGTAAGATTTCTTGTTGTTTTTATTGTATATTTTTACGAAATGTCACTAAGATTTTGCAATCCTTCGTCGGAATTATCTGGTGCAATCCGTTACTAGAACCTTCTGGTTCAATTCCTTTTGTAGCGGCAACGATTTACTCAACCCTTCAAACCTTTGGGTCTTGAAGTTTAGTAACTTCCTACGCGGATTAAGGCGCATATACTCTAAATCCCTAACCCGTCCTTTAGTCTTTACAAAGTGCTGCCATGAGTGGTGGCGTGTAACTCGATGGCAGATCTACGAATATGCCGTCTTTCAAACAAAGAAGCAAGAAGAGACGATCTAGAAAGCTCGACGTTGTCATATTAAATCTTTCACGACTCGGTAATTACCACGAAGATGATTAGAACCGAAGTGGATTTTTTTGCAAGTAAAACATCAACAAAGGAGCCATCGAATCCAAAGATTCACAAATTTTAAGTTGAAGCAACTGCGACCTACCTTTTATAATTTTTAGCCCTTAGCCTATAGTCGCTCTGAAATTTCCCTTGTACTCGCGAAATATGAATATATCATTTAACACTCATACTGCGCGTAAATTCCATTTTATTATGGGAACAACATTTTGATCGATAACTCGTTTATCGATAAGTATATCGAAAAGTTTAATTGAAAGCTGTGGCCTTGCCCTTTCGTTTGACACCCATATTGAATGCATATATCAAGGTTTTATGGGAACCACATTTTGACCGATAACTCATTTTCGATAAATATATCGAAATATGGATCAGCTCAGATGAAATCGGTAGCCTTTCCCTTTCATTTAACACTCATATTGCGCGTAAATTTCATGGTATTATGGGAACAACATTTTTATCGATAACTCGTTTATCGATAAGTATATCGAAAAGTTCATTTGAAAGCTGTGGCGTGTCCCTTTTGTTTGGCACCCATATTGAATGCATATATCAAGGTTTTATGGGGACCACATTTTGACCGATAAATCTATTATCGATAAATATATCGAAATATGGATCGGTTCAGATGAAAGCTGTGGCCTTTTCCTTTCATTTGACGCTCATATTGCGCGTAAATATCATGGTTTTATGGGAACAACCTTTTGGCCGCAAATCATTTATCGATAAATATGTATATCGAAATATGGACCAGTTTATCCATGAACTCAATTTACTACGTGAGCAGCCCCAAAACTTTACTACGTTCATTCCACCGCCTTCTATACCCTATCCACGAGAAAAGAAGCTATGCAAGAGCAAACAAATCAATTGACCTACGGATTATACTATATCGTATACTTCGCAGTTGGTTTCGATGGATGCACAGCTTGTAAGCTATAGCTCTTTAGGCCCAGGAAGCTTAATAGATGAAGAAACAAAAATGATATAAGTTAAAGAGCTTAGGTATATATTTAACAACCTATCTACTGTGAGATGTTATCTAGTAGGAACTCCACCAGATGCGTTATCATGAATCTTGCCCAGCTTTTTCTTTCACAAGACTTTGCCCTATGAGCATAGTTCTCTGAAAAGACTCAGTGTTTGTGCATTTATTTTTTTTTGCTTCTTTCATTTCATTGTTCATCAGGTATACCAAACAGTTGGACGTGCTCATATCTTTATAAGTTCCACTTTAATGCCTTTGCCTTTTTATTAGCGTTTAGTGTTTTTGATGTAGGTTCGCCTATATGTATGTACATTTGTAAGGCCTTGATAGGGAAGTAGCGAATGCTTAATATTTAAAATCCCCGGAACCAAATGCTTATGTGATACAGATGTGGATGTCAAGTATTTTAGTAGACAAGGCCATATCTTTTGGGCTTCTTTGTATTGAGCATTGGGCCGAATATTTCTCATGAACCGTGGCTTTTTCGTTAGCATATTTTTAATTAGCTTTATTTCAAGTTTTGCAGAATATTCGGAAGGAAAGCTCTGAAATTGAACTTTCAATTATTAAGGCGCTCAACTTTTATGCAAGCTTAAATTTCGAACAAAAAAGTGAAAGAAAAAGAAAAGATCCATAGAGAAAATTCAAATCTAAGTCCTCTCTAGGAAAATGAAAAAAAGGCTACACAAGCCACTTACCTTGTCCGCCTTGTTGTATGTTGCAAAAGCCTAGACGTTACAGCATGGGATTAGAGGGCTCTGGGAGTGTTCGAGGAAAATATTCTTCGACAGGCAGCATCTTTTTTCTCATCACGATTTTGTAACTCTTGTATTTAGCTCGGCTTTGATTTTCGAGTATACGAATATAAAAATGAATGTGTTTCTGTGTGTCCTTTATAGGCGTCCAAAGTACTCACCCGATTTTTATGATTTTTACAATATATTCTTGGGATCACTGGTTAAAGCATAGCCTATATATAGTTTTGGAAAAGTGGGCAGTGCCACGCCCCAGGCTATATAAAATTTAAATTTGTCATAACTCTGAACTTATTTGGTCTTAATCAAAGATATTTTGATTGACTAAAGTCAAGATTTACATTATTTTGGAAAAGTGCAAGCATTTACCTTTATATGTACAACATTTTCGTCAAATATCGTTTCGATAAATTAATTTTTACCGGAGTTATGGTATAAAATGTTTTGTGGAATAATCCGTTTTAAAAATTTCTTGAAAATTTTTTTTTGCCTTAATGTTAATGTACCAAATTATATCCTTATAAGTGTATTATGTACTAAATAATCACTTTTTTTGTATTTTTGAAAATATTCTATATATTAAAAGTGGGCGTGGCTATCATCCGATTTTGTCCATTTTAAACAGCGCTCGAAGATGAGTTCCAAGAAACCTGCATACCAAGATTCATTGACATATCTCAAAATTTACTCAAGTTCTCGTGCTAACAGACGGATGGCTGGACGGACGGGCATGGCTTAATCCATTTCTTTTTTCGTCCTGAACATTTTGATATATATATAAGTCAATATCTATCTCGATCCGTTTATGCCGTTACATACCACCGTTATGCGACTAGAGTTAATATACCTTGTGTGCGTAGCACTACTAGGTATAAAATATGCGAAAGCTCCGAATTTTCGAATGCGAATATTCGCCCAGCCCTAGACAATATTTTTATTCCTAAATTACTTCTGTACTTAGAGATACACTCTTGTAACCAACCAAAATACTTTTTAGATTTTTATCTTTATTTTGTGTTGGCTCGTGCGCGTGATTATTTCATGGTTGTAAAACATGTGTTGACGTATGATTAACATCGTAGTGAGCCTTTATTGTGCGTACCCTTTTTAAGAACATTTACGCTTTTTGACTCATTAAAGTGTCACTTTTCCGGCAGTTAAAAAATTTTTTTTTTAGATAGCTTCATTGTTTTTGTATACCTTTTGATACCCACACCATTGCTAGAAGGAAGACTATCCTATCTACTGTCGTAGACTTGGAATCCAGCAACACAGGTATTCGTGAGTTTAGGCGTTCTTCTGTCAGAGGTGGTTATTGAGCTCCACTTGGTATGTTGGTGCAAACGGGATCTAATGAAAGAACTGACCGAATTTTGGATGTCTCTGATGTCATGTCGATCAGGTTCAAACGCTTGTATTTTGTTATCGAATGCTCTTCCTTACTGCGTTGCTCATCGCCATGACTTCTTACCCGCCTAGTTGTTTTCGTTGTTATATGTAACAGCGAAGTACCACCCGAAGGAATAGGATGGTGTTCCCAACTGGCCTTTGCCGCTAAGCTCCTAAAGTAGCAACTTCTCGTACTGGACCGACTTTCGCGGTGCAGGCACTTTTGGCTAAGCATTCCATTGCGTTCTTTATGAATTTGGAGCCAAAAGTCTTAAGAAATCATTTATGGCCTTGCTGGGAGCCCTTCAACTTCATTCAAATACTTTAGGTTTGCCAACCTTGTGAGCGACGAGTAGCTAAGAAAAAACTACTGTTCGATTCAACACCAAGGTTTTAGCATGGTAGGCGGTGGCTTAATCGTAAACCCGTCTCATTTGGTCAAGTCGCAAATAGTTAAGCAATTGAAGAACTAGGTATCCCTTTGGCGAATAAGGATATATTCGAAATGCAAAAATTAATCAACATTAGGAATGGGGCACCAACTCGTTATTGAAACTTTCTTGACTTATATGTGTTTTATCCATCTTTTCAGACTCGAAAGAGTTCAGGCTTGTGCCTTCTTATTGGTGTGTTGATGGAGATTTTTCGTTATAATAAAAAAAAGAAACAGCCTTGAATGTCTTTCCTATCAAGCGGCGACAGATACTTAGGTTGTTGTTGTTGTTTTTAACGACAAAAACACTCCCCTTTAGGTTTTGATGAGAACTGTCGAAAGTGACAGTCCTTTGCCGGAAATGAGCCCGGTACACACCAGCTCCTACACACCAGCCAGTACACAGCACCTCCTTCCGTAAGGAGAAAGATGGGTATTGAGAGGTTACATAGATCAACCATAAAGTTGCACGTTATTATCCTTTGCGGATTTTAGTCGACATTTTGAAAGGCATACCAACCTCGGGCAAACTTAGGTTAACATTTTTACCTTGCTTGACTGATTTTCTATATTTCAGTAGCTGAACATTCGGCTGGTTCCATATTCGAGAACATAAGGGGAGGCACTTGATTGAGGATAATAATCTATGTAGGTCTTTGCGGTAGCCCAGCTTGCTGCTAATGCCCTGTCATACCTCCATATTTCAAACTTCACGGCCGCCATAAAACCAATGCTCATGTAAAAGTAGCCCAAAAAGCTCAACTCAAAGTAGATATCTAAAACATAAACTGCTTAAACTCAAAGTGTTTCCTCTTCTCATAATACCTTATGTCAATATTTGACATTCATCACGCTGACAACGGCAGCCTGTCGCCATTCGACCATTCGAATCCATCAATTTTAGCCGATTCCGTAAACACACCAAAATTGATGCTGCTAAAGAGAAAATCAAAAACAATGGTGGCAAAAGGCCGTAAGCAAAAGCTGTCGTCAAACATTTTGCCACTTTTTTGTGCCCCACTTTACACTTAAATCTATTTACAAGCCAGTCCCACATCAAAAGTGACACAGACAGGTTTTTGGGTAACACAGTAGCTGAAATCGGGCCGTCTGCTACTGAATACCGATGTAAGTCTTTGTTTTTGTTTACTTATAAAGTTAGAGAAGCGGTGAAAGAAATTGATTGAAATGATCGTAATAAAAGTGGCCAATATTGAAATGTGAGTATAAAAAAAAAAAACAATAACAAAAACAATAGCAACTAGTGCACGTACGGTAAACACTACCAGCGCGAAATGCAAACAAACAAAATCACTTCAAATGTGAGTGTCCCATGTCTGTAGTCCACAACGCCGTTATCGAAGCAACCAAAAAGTAAGATTTTTTTGTTGTCAATTACGATTGTTTACATGACGGCCATTGCCTTGATGGACAACAGGCGCTGTTGGTGTCTGACTTTTGTTGTGATTTTGTAATGCGAGGAATCGAAGCGCAAAAAAGCTGAGATATTCTGTAGCAAGTGGTGGCTCTAGCAAACAATTATAGATACTCAAAAGCTTCAACGGCGTAAACGTGCAGTATTTTGCACTTAAACGTGTTGTTGTTGCGCTTGGCTACACCAAGTTTTGTAAATAACAAAAGTTCTTCCAATTTAAAGGCAGCTACCTACGTCTGCATTGCTGTGCCACTGTCTATGTCGTGGCCGTGGACGCCACCACCACCACGACTGTCATCATCATCAACACTAAACGTCACTGTTGTACTCACATCCGGTATCACATTCGATTCAATTGAGATTTACCTGTACGTGACTGAAATACGAATGCTAGACATGCAACACTATGCCGCTGAAGCCAGAACATGTTTACAAGCAGTGTGACCAGGTGATAGAAAAACCAAGAGGCTAAATCGGCAACAACAAAAAGTTAGGAAAGGGTAAAATTAATATAAAAAAAAGAAGCTAAAAAAAAGTCAGAAATTTTTTTTATAAATCCATTTCAAATTTTTTATTTTAGTTTAAACTATTTGTACATAAAGCTGTAGACATAACTTAAAGGAACTATTCTTGTTTCAACACATATCAGGCACATTTTCCTTGACTAGGAATTTTTTCAAAGAAATACACACTATAGAAAAAGCACTACAAATTAATTAATTATATAATATTTTCTTGAGCTTGAGTCTGTGTGTGTATTTATCATAGCGATGAGATCATAGATAATTTCAAAATCAGTGCAACATTTGGATAAGCGTTTTAACGAACATATATTATATAATATTAAGCAGCGAGCTAATTATTTTAGTTTTTAATCTTTTCTTAATATTTAACTTAGATTTTAAAATGTTCATGGCACGATAAATTCTTTCAGCCTCTCCATTACTGAAAGGTAATACCAAACAGCTAAATACGAATTCGACCAGCTCTAAAGTTTAATGAATTTTCATGTGCTCGGACTTCCGCCCACAATTCTATGGTAGTGGTCACACTAGCCCAGTGTACGGTTATTAGCTTCCGCCACTGCAGCTCAATCAAAGCTACTTGACATGGAGAATACCTGGACTTTTCTTCTTGAAAGTGAGAAAATACATCCGGCTTTGCAACTTTGAAAGAATTATCAACTGAAAAAAAAAAATGTATCTTTTGTAAAGAGTTCATATTATCAGGTAGGCGATGTCGCAATTGGGTTATCAACTCCATTAAAAGTAGTTGACAATTTTTACGAATAATTTTCTATATTTCGTCATCAATTCATTTACGTTTAATTTTATATGAAAAATATGGTGTTGGGACCAGAAACGGTTTGGAGTAAAAAATGGCTAAAAAAAGCCACGAAGCTAAAACCAAAATTATGAGGATAAAAGGGCAAAAAAATCTTGCCTCGATAAGGCTAACCTGGTCACACTGTTTATGAGCTTAGGCACCACCAAGAGCATAAGAACTTTTAGGAGAGGAATGTGCAGGTATGTGAGAAAACTTGCTTACCATTTTTAGTCATATAGACATGCCCTGCAGAGAAATTACTTTGTGAATTTTTGATGCTTAATTTTACTTTCTGATTTCATTATTACGATCATTACTTGCGTTACGGGGGGTTACTCTGTATTGCTATGCAAATGAAATTTCTTTCGTATTTGAAAAAAAATGTATGTAGTTTGACAGCGCTAGAGCCGTGTTTCCTTTCGCATCGCGATACAGAGTAACCTCCCTGGTCATTATTACTGCCACTATCACAGTCCCGCTCAGGGCCACTCTTGCAGCCAGTGATGATTGTTCCGTCCATGCCGTTGTTGCCGTAATTTTTAGTTTGACGGTCACTGTTGCGCTCATGGTCACTCTTCCGGCCACTGTTGATGGATGCGTACATGTTCACTTTTTCAGCCACTATCATTATTACAACCATTGTCAGAGTTATGATCGTTGGGACCCATACCACGTCATTGTACGAGTCGGGTTTTCAGTCACTTTCCCTACAACCGTCTTCGTAAGGAAACCCGTGAAAGTTACCATAACCGTAACCGTTACTCTAACCATCAACCCTATCATTCTTACCATCACTATTCTTCTTCTTACTCTCCTCTTGCACTTTCTCTTACCAAATGATTTATATGTTTTTATATATTTCAATCTCTTATGTATGCAACTTCATCAACTGATGAGAATTTTTTTGTAGCTGATCAGTTTGAGATCTCGGCGCTTAATCTGTTGTGCTTTTTATTATTATTATTATTGTCAGTATTACAGTTGGCAACCCTACGGTAGAATGACAGGCGAAGCAATAGAGAGAGCGAAGAATTAACGAACGAGGTTTGAATCGAGCAGCCGAAGCGAACAATAGCAAGACGACGTGCATATTCCTTTTAAAATACAATAACTTTTCATGGTTCATTATTCGTGTAGCATTTAATATTCAATAAATACTTATTTACTTAAATTAAATAAGAGTTCATTTATTTATTCGGCATCCATGACATTATTAAATATATAGGAACGTCAAATTCCGCACGGTTTATATTGTAAATTAATATCGGAAAGTAAAATTTATATTTCTGAAAGTCACAGCCGAACACAACGCTCTCTTTACTTGTTCTCTTTTTTATTTTACATTAGAAAAGTTGGGAAAGTAATCATCACATTAACTTCTATTTGCTATCTCAGAAGTTCCTCATAGATCGATAGTCAAACCGGAGAGGTTTCTAATCACAATATCGTAATCCAAATGGTCTCTTATCAGCATTTAGCTTTCAATACGTCTTCTGATATGCTCTCGTAGCGACATCCTTCTTGATTATGAAGAGTGCTGCTGTACTTACAATATCACTTATACAATCATAAATTCTCTGCAGGGGTAGACATTGCAGCGGAGCGCGCAGGTACCTACAGGCATATTTTCACATGCGGCTGAGTACTCGCATGCTTGGATAGCACAGCAAAAGTATTTAAAAATAGTTTTCGATTTGTACCTACCAGAGTGTTTTAATTAAAAAATCTTAGCACGCTGAACTTAACTTCGCTTAAGTATTCATTTAATGATGCAAAACTTAGAAGGAGGAGTTTTGAAGTCCCGTCGTGTTTAAATTTTGCTCAGCTTACATTTTGAATATCTTATTGGTAAGCCCAACAATTTAATAGCTACGATATGTACTGTCTGTCACCATCTCTATTCGACTTTCGAAGTCAGGCAACTCAACATTACACCGAGGAAAGCGTATTGGTTCTGAAAGCTCCTAAGCTTAATGAAAAGTAGCATTCAAAGACTTCTCACTCCGATTGCCATCTCACCTAAACCAATTTTAGTACTTTAGCGTTTTACCTCCTAAATTTCTATACAGTTCAAAGTGAATGTTAAAAGTCTTCATCCAT
Source organism: Merzomyia westermanni (assembly GCA_949987695.1). Taxonomy (NCBI): domain Eukaryota; kingdom Metazoa; phylum Arthropoda; class Insecta; order Diptera; family Tephritidae; genus Merzomyia; species Merzomyia westermanni. Next base: position 21,032,401 of record OX465291.1, read on the forward strand.
TGGATTTCCAAATGACCCTTGTTTTCGCTGTTAAAGTCAGCACCGTCATAATTTATGGGCTTTTAACCGAATAGGCATGTCTATCTTTTCAGACATAAGTGACGGCAATTGAAAAAACCAAGAGAGTCCAAGTCAGGCTCAAAATAAGTTTTTCATCTCAGTTTAGGCCGCCTTCTTCCTTTGCTGCCGAATTAAGGTGCCAATAGGAAATCCGCTTCGGTCGGATCATTCTTGTTCTTTCAGAGAACTTTTTTCTGTAACACTCCAAGGGCCATCTTATCTTCTTTAGACACTTTTCGTATTTTAGAGACATACGTCAGGATAGGTGTGATGAGATACTTACAGATCGGGTTAGGGGGAGTCGTAAGAGGCGACTAAAAGGCTGATGAAATGGTTGATCTACGGAAATGATCATTTTACTTCTCATTACCGACCTTCTTCTACCTTATGGAAGGAAGGGCTGAGATGATCTAGAAGATTCCAATGGTCATACCAAATCGCTCCCGCGACAGTCGGGCTTCTGCCACAAGGAAGTACCGGAGCGTACCAGGTCCATATCCGCCAAAGGACTGCCACTTTCGACAACACTTTACACAACCTTTGAGGAGTGTTTTTGTAGCTAGAAACAAAAACAGATAGAGCGTAATCTTTGTCGTCGAATGGCAACTCTACTTTTCAATTGCAAATTTTACTTAATGGCAAAGTTGATTCTCTGCTGAATTTGTTGGCTGACATTATTTTCGATGTTTAAGCGAGCTGCCAAATAGTCGACTTCCTCACAGTTTCAAATTTGTAACTATCAGCAATGTCTTGGTCGCCGAGGTGTTCCGATTCTTTACTCTTTGACAGAAACTACTTCTGTTAATGTGGGTTGCAAGGCAGTGCAGTATTTGTGCTATCGAAAGTTACTTTGAAATTTCAGAAGGTGCTGCGGGACCTTTTTCACTTTTCATCTGGCGTGTTGTCAATATCCAATGGTTTTGACGAGATCCAATGAAGTACCAGCTCTCTCGGAACCAAAAAGTATCTTTGCCATACTCATTGCGAAAGATATAATCGAACAGTAAGAGCATATTTCTTCTTTCAATCATTTTAAAGAAACTTCGAAAGCCAAGAAATGTACAGAATTTCATTCCCTAAACAATAAGGTTAGCTGTTATAACACTGCTCATACATTTTTTCCTAGCCAATGCAGTGCAACTCATTAGTCGGTATATTAAAAATGTAATATCTAAATCGCAGGAAATGCGAAATGTTAAACTAAGCAACAACACCGCACCGGAGTTATGTTAGAATGCACATTTTCCAAGTATTCAAAATCATGGAATCTTATGAATGCAGTGCATCGAGCAACATACTCGTCGTCAGCAACAAAGAAATCGACAATGAAATCGACGCGACGACACAACTGCAATGAAGTCAAGACGTCGCACATGACTGGGATGGCAGAAACTTGGAATAAGCTACTTTACAAAACAAACTGTAAAAAGATTTATGTATGTATGTGTGTATGTTTACCTGTGCATTGTAAATACCAAATGCATACAAAACAAGAAGACGCTAAATCAGATGGGTGCAAAAATTGCAAGCAGGAAAATACTTATGCAGTATGTGGGCAATTGTGTATAGGGGAGTTGCATGCATACATATTTACATAGTTATAAGAAGGCTAAGAATCTATAAAAGAAAAGGAGGTTTACATACATTCCTACTGAAGTTGGTATTTATGTTTGAATGTTCAAGTTTTTCTTCGCTTTTGCGAATATTCTTACCCTACAGTCAAACAAATTAGATGTTAACAACCTACTAAGTCAACCAACTATCTGTTTTCATAAAATCAACTGGTGCAATGAGCAGGACTAGAGTTCATTGAGTTCTACCTCTAGAGCTATAAAGGATTAAATTCAGTATAAAAATCTCTTTTATTATATTGAAAGCCCATGACCATCTCGGGAAGTTTTGCAATGGGCGTTCTTAATTTGATTATATTCGGTCAAAGCGTATAGAACGCAAATATACTTTAACCTACCTAAATACACACATACCACATTAGAACTTTACATATATAGGTTTCAATTTACTATGTATATTTTACTTCATTTTTTTTATTATATTTAATTTTTTTTTTTTTTAATTTATTTTCTTTTATTTTTTTTTTATTTTGTTTTATTTAAATTTTATTTTATTTTTTTTTAATTTATTGTATTTAATTTCATTTTATTTTATTTTATTTTATTTTATTTTATTTCATTTTACTATATTTTATTTTATTTCATTTTATTTTATTTTATTTCATTTTACTATATTTTAAATTATGACATTTTATTATATTTTAATTTATTTTATTTTATTTTATTTTATTTTATTTTATTTTATTTTACTTTATTTGTTAATTGATATTAGAGGAAAAATTACAACGATATGCACAGCGATGACATGTTTCGAAGTGCCCAACTTCTCATCAGACCCCTTCTCGGACACTGGGATACGAACCCAAGTGTCTGCACCAAAGCCGCTGTTAGAGTACTCTAACAACTAAGCTATGATGCCCTGTAGCGTCACGATGCATTTTTCCTCTAATGTGCCATTTGCTTATTCCTTTTATACATTCTTGGGTACATATATATTTTTATATGTCAACTCAAGGAAAGTGGAATATTTTTAGACGCGTTCATAGAACAGTTTTAGATACAGAAGGGCTTTTTTGCATATTAACACTTCCGTGTTATTTGTTATGTACCCGCACTGTACCTGTAACAATTATAATTATGGTGATTGTTGTTGGAGCAAAGCTCGAATTTTTATGTTTGTTTGTTAATTTATTTTATTTCATTATATTTTATTTTATTTTACTATATTTTATTTTATTTGATTTAATTTAATTTCATTTTGTTTTATTTTATTTTGCTATATTTTATTTTATTCTATTTTATTTCTTTTATTTTATTTTATTTTATTTTATGTTATTTTATTTTATTTTATTTTTTTTTTTCTTTTATTTTTTTTTTATTTATTTTATTTTATTTAATTTAATTTTTTTTATTTAATTTTTTTTTTTTTTTTTGTTTTATTTTTTTTAATTTTTTTATTTTATTTTATTTTATTTTATTTTATTTTATTTTATTTTATTTTATTTTATTTTATTTTATTTTATTTTATTTTATATATCATATAAGTCAATCCAAATTTAGCTTATAAAAACATGTAAACGAGCTCTCGATTTTGCTGTTTATTTGTAATTGGTAAAAGTGTGGTTTCTTCCGGACTAGGTCTTGGTGTAGACTGTTTATTTTTTCTAACCGATTTAGTTCTGCATTAAAACTTAAATACGTTTTTCCACTACACAAGCTATAAACTTGAAATGGAAGAAGAGTGGGGGCTAAATACAAAAAAACTTACAAACATATTTATATTAGAAATAAAGATGGCTAAAGCAGATTTGGTGCACGTGAAGAAAATCTCATGGCTGTGAAAAGTATTGCAAACTGTGACACATCTGAAATAAGTGCGAGTTTATTTTTATAAGTGGGCACTAGGGTGGTACTAATAAAAATGTTCGTTAAATCTTAAAGATAACATCTTGAAAAAATTTTAAACAAACTTTATAACGGAAGGATGTGCTTCAAAGTCTGAATTGGATTTTCTAACTCAGCGATGAAAATGACTTATCTTACGATCAATATGTAGGAAAAATTAGAAGCAAAACACACCACAAATTGGTAGAGAAACTCGCACCGCATATTTATTTATTATTTATTATGAAAAACTCATTCACTTCCATGTATTATTATTCACCACTGAGTACAGTGGGAATCTAAATTTTAGGTTTGCAATGTAGCAATATATTGTTGAAACCGTATTCTATTCATGGCAGCGGTGTTTGAGTGATGACCCAACAAACAGATAGGCGCACCAGAATCCTAAAAACTGTTGTTTACTCTTCCGTTACTCTAAGAAATAGTTTTTAATTAAACGAAGGACAAAGTCAAAATTCAGGCACACCCTAGTGAGCATAGCCACACACGTATAGCATACGTACCCCTTTTAGAGTTAGTACGGTGTCTTTCAGTATTCACATGCAGTCGCATGCTCTGCTGCAGTTTTAGTGTTGCAAATCTTTTGGAGCACGCGTCCATATGTGCATAACTACCGATAAACTTGCGATGGGGAGACGTCTGCTCATCAACTAAGCATTCCCCGCCTGCGCTTACTTTCGCATTTCTCCCTTTTACCATGTTGCTGTTGCTGCTGCCTCGCCCCAACAAAAAATGTGCTCAGCTATTTGATGACTTGCATGTCTCAGCATTGAAATCTCTTCTATATTCCTGTGTGTACACCAGTTGCTGTGGATGCTACGCGTGAATGTCGCATGCCGGTAACAGATTTTTCAGACTCATTCGACAGATTTCGAATTTATATCGGAAATGGGAAAAAGTTGTATCGTTCATAAATATGCACATGTCACGTACATGCCTACGTGATATATGTTTATGTGTGTGAACTATTTATCTTGCCGCTTAGAAAATAAAATTGTGATTTTTCGCTTGGACAAATATGTATGAACCCGAAGGCAGCTTAACATCAAATTCATAACAAATTGCAAGAGTCGTAGAGCATATTGAAAATATATTATTTTTAAAGTATATCTAGGAGCAACGCGTCAACTTTTCGGAAGCTGTACACGAAGTTTAAAAACTTCCCGCTAAAACATACCTTGTAGACTTCCGTTATTGGAACTCCAAAAAAATGTACATCATTTGCCTTAGCCTACTACAGCATACACGGCTACAAATACAAGACAACAGATTGTGGGAGTTCAGAACTAAAGTAAGTACTGAAGATGGCAGAACGCCTAGACCGGTTAGTCATAAAACTAAATTTGAAAAGAAATGACGAAAATCAGTATACTATGCCTTTAAATTCCGATACCCTGCTGATACCACAAATCGAGCTATCGAAAATAAGTCCAGACGAGCGTTCAACTGAGTAGGCAACTAAGAAGCAAAGTCCAACAAACATCACGATTTTGGAGTCTCTCATAATGCCTTTACTGATAAATGGCACTGTCGAAAAACGTTATAAGTGTAGCCTTAAAAGATTCCAGAAAAGAAATTATCTGGACAGTTATTTTTATCCTTCCGGCGAACATTGAAAGAAATTTAATATTAACACAATTCGGCAAATTAAAGCCCAATAGCTCCGCTGCTTGAGTAATTTGATTCGAACGAGTTAAAAAGCTCCTTCCCAGAATGTACTCCCATCGACACCGGAATTACGCAGCAGTGGAAGGGAAGGGCTTCGGCTGAGATGGAACAACAAGTGGAGGAAGACCTGCCTCCCTTAGAGTTTCCGATTGGCTTCAGTTTGCGCTTAAAAGGTATGACTGGTAAGCCTAGTTACGCAGAGGCCGAAATCGGCTAGGTGACCAAAATATTTATATCGATCATGGATATTGAAACTTCGGAGATATTAATCAATTCTTTCTAAGTCCGTTTTATTATCATGTGAACCTCTACCCAAATGACTTTCCAGCTCTGATTTAGTATACCAAATTGACATTGTCAAAGTTTTTTTGATCTCAGAAACATGATTTATTCAAATTTTGGAAAAATAGTGCATGTTTGGATCGTTCCAAAACTAATAGTTTTAGTATGCAGTTATATGTAGGACGTGTGTAGTCATAGGATTCTTCTATTTGATTCTTGGAACGCAGTGGGGTCAATCTTAGGGAATAAAAAAGATTCCTTCAACCTACCAATTGCTAAGTGGCACTAGAAGCAAACGTGGAATTATAAGATAGTCTGTCAGCTCACTCACAGTAAACGCCGACGTAGTAACAAAAGCATCACCTGTAGCTGCAGATAACCTCGAACTTCCAAGGAAAGCCAAAGACGCTATGGCTCAACTTCGATCTGGATATTGCAACAGGTTAAACTATTACTTATACCGAGTATTTGCCCCGCATGTGGTGTGTCCTACGATGGCAGTAATCATTTTCTTAAGTGCTCAACGGAATAGACTCATTTAACACAAATTCCACTGAGGCCCAACCCTATGGAAACGGCAAATATCCTATTACCCTAGGACTTCCGTTAGCAGCAATGCATGGCGAAGTTATCTTACAACAACAACAATACGGACCTTTGAGTGGTCGTGAAGACTCGTGGAATCTCTTTACACAATTTTCTGAACTTCAAAACCTTTTAAAAAAGAAGTTCTGCATAATTTTACATCATTCAAGACTTAGGGTTTGTGCGTCATCTGCGTCAGAGCCAACCTCAGACTGGCAAGCCGTGGCAGAAAACCTTTCCAAAATATTTCATCTTCCAGGAAAATAGAAATGCTAAGATAAAAATGAGGCAACGAATGACTGTCGCATAAGGCGACTGAAATGTCGGCTTCCCGGTCTGGAGCATAGTTCTTCAAGAGCCAAAGTAACCTCCAGCGCAGGTGAGTGGCACAATTCAACCAGAGATCTAATATACTGCCACGGTTGGGAGAGTTGATACTTTGTCTGAATGTTATTCGATCTTTCAGGGACCAAATCAAATTATTTCGAAACGATAGTACGGCAGACGGCAAATTAGAGGAAAGCTAAGACTTGATATCCTGGGAGGAATATAGCGCTAAATTTTTAGTATCTGCGCTGATCCAAAGACTCTGCTCAGTTGTTGTGTTTTACAGCGCCGTGGACTTATACCGATTTCGAAAGGTACTCAGGTAAAAGTTATCGAATTCTATGTAGGTAACTTCCTAGTCTTTGTTGCCCTTATTAACCCAGACAAAACGAAACTAATAATAAAGAAGGTGTTAACCCTCTAACGTCCTCTAAAGCAGCTGAGCCTCTTATCAGTGAAATCATCCACCGCCGAATAGAATGTCGTTCCACATACTTATAATACACAAATGTCAAACTTGTTTTGATATTACACAAAATTCAAGCAATTGAAGTTGGAAACTGGAAGTGCCAATGAAAAAGAGAGCATTTACAGAAACACCACATACCGAAGAGAGATGTTTCAGTAAACAAGAGGCCAAAGAAGTCAACAAGCAAGCTACCAACATTACAAGCCATTCTTTGACATTAAATTTTGTTCCACCAAAGTTTGCAGTCACGTTCCACAGTCATATGCTCTCACAGCACTCGTATGAGAGCGCTACAACAAATAGTTACAAACAAAAATATTTTATCTCACAGATACGAAAAACACTTGTAGCCAACATGGAATTTATGCTATCAACTATTTCAGATTCACAGCTGGTTGGCATTTACAATTTGGATTCCACAAAACTACCAACACACCTTCAATGATATGTTAGATAAAAATGAGCTCTGCTGACGCAAGCAGTCAATTGTTGTTGTAGCTCCCCACTACCACTATTGGCATCACAAAATCGTCAGCCTAAATGGTCATGTTGCCAACAATTATAAACAGTTTCTGAGCAATTGTGGCGTTGTGGAGCATTGTGACTCGGCAACGTTGTGTGAAGCGGCGTCACTCTTGGTGTGGACATTAAGGTGGGTGAGTGCGTGTGTGTGTGGCGCATAGTAGTGGTGGCGGTTATGGTTTGGGGCCTATGTTGATATCAAGCAGATTGAATGTGCATAAAATTTATGTTCTTTTTAGTTAGTCCATAACGACGAGTCTGCGAGTGTTAACGTTAAGTGGCGAGCGCAAGGTTGAGTATGGCGGATGAAATTTAATATAACAAATCGTGTGAATTATTGTGAAATTGTGAGGTGAAGTGAATTCCAAAGATGAAAATAAAAAAAATTTTAAAATTAGACTAAGAAATGTCAACAACATACACGATTTCATTTAATTTACAGATATACATTTTTTTAATTCAGAAAGGCCCACTATATACTCGTATATAATTTTGCAAAGTAAAAATTAAGAAAATCTATAGTTTATATACATTGAATATTGTTTTTGACTGCGATATCGCCAATTTTTCAAAAAGCATTTTCTTTTGAAAAATTTTCAGATCATCTCTGTGTTTCTTTTTTTTTAAGCCAAGAAAAAATTACCGCATACGCACTGCCTACGGCCAACTTGTGCAAATCTGTTACAGCTTTTGAGTTACACACACATTTACAAAGAAACTTCTTGTAACCGGCTAAGCTTGCTGTTTAGCAGCCTACCGTACGATGGACCAAACCAACCAACCAACCAGCTTATTCCATCGAAGTCACTCTTCACCGCTTAGCCTCTTCGTAAGCTTCTGCGCATAGTGCTAAACTACATGAGTACGCGCCGACGTACTATGGGCAGAACTATACTTTTTTTAATCAAAATTCTAAATCTTTTAGTGGAAGAAAAATGATGCCAGGAAGCTTTGTGTGGCTTGCAACCACAGGGCTTGCAATAGAAAGAATGTAAAATAGCAGTATGGTGATCCGCTTAATAGAGAGCATGTAAAAACGGGGGCGTGTCATAATGTCAATGGAATTAATGTCACTGTTTCAAAATAATTTGAAATTAATTCTCTTTGCAAAAATTTGCTTTTGAAATGCGAATTAATGTAATTGACATTAATTCCATTGACATTATGACACGTCACCTGTAAAAAACGAATTCCTAGGAACAGAATTGGAATACTTTTGCAACATAATTTTTTTTTAAATTAGAGTTCTTGTCTGAAAATAGAAACTTTAAAATAAGGAAGAGAGCTTATGACGATTGTTAAGCCAATCCTTCACAACGTGCTTGATGACAGCCTCACAAAAACGAAGGGTTTAGCGACTGTCAATAATTAGCGCCCCCGAAAGAACCCACTGCGGCTGTATGATGCTGGCAGCTACAACAAGGATCAACGGCGCATTATAGCTTCAGGCTCTAGGACCGCAGTAGTTTTATCATTCGGTGTTGATGCACTACGAACTTTATAAAGATCTATGGGCCTTGTTCCTTCAGGCTTTTAAATATAAAGACTATCTAAACAGGATTTTTACTCTCCATCAAAGCCTCTTCATCCGGCCACACAAGCTAGGAAGAAGAACATCTGTCTTGCTTCATCAATACTTTCTCAGAGAACAAAGCAGTTTTGTGGAGCTGATGGGTTCACGTGATACCAAAGACTACAGTGCACCCTATTTACAGTTCCCAGATCTGCTATACACAGCCGATTACGACTGATACTCCTTTAGATAGAGATTTAAACACCTTGCCTTATTTGACGTTGAAAATCGGTTGAAACTGCTAGTACCCTGGGACTGATGCGGCAACAAAAACAAATTCACTTTTACTGTGCACAGGGCATTTGACCACAAATATGTGTGCCGTTGAGCAAAATAACAATTTTCGTGCAATCTTTCAGCAAAAGAACCATCTGTGAAATATTTTTTGAAAAAAAAATCCCGTTTTGCCCACAGTGCGCCGCTCTTCCCCCTTTACAACATTTTCAATAGTCATTTAAAGGTGATTTAACTGAAAAAAGTGAAACAAAAAGTGAAAAAAAAACAAATAAAATATATTGCAAAAAAAACTTCAATTAAACAAGTTTGACACATAAACACAGCCATGCAACGTTTCCATCTCCAATATTGAGTCTTCATATGTCTTTGTGTGGACGCGCTCCGGAAAAACCTGTTGCACTTTTGTGCTCCTCGTTCCTGCTGCATGCTCAGTGGACTTCAAATCGATTGCATTCATTCTATTACAGTGTGCGTGTGTGTGTGTATGTTTGACATGCAACAAGAAATGTCATAGTGCCGAGTTTTTTATAAAATGTACGAATACCATTCCATTGAAAACGGACAAAGAACAAACTGAATAAATTGCATTCGTAAAGGTAAGGGATTAGATTAAATTTATTGCTTGTATTTGTTATTTTAGGGGCTTAAATAAAATTGGTTTAATTGTATGGCAAAAGTTGAACGTTCAAGTTGCTCAAATGAACTAATAGACGATTTTTGGACAGATAAATTTAATATTTTAGAGTAAACTTATAAAGTGTTTTGTTGTTGTAATAGTACTTGGTTACGCACATTTTTTTTTGTGGAGAATTCAATTTTCTACAAAACTACATATATACAGCTAAATGTTTTTTTTCAATAGTTTGGCAGGTTAACACCAAATATGAGATCAGTACTAGACTATATAGAATAACAATGATAGATCTCAAAAAACCAATATTAACATCTGTATCTTTAACATAATAATTGTTAATTTTTATTTTTTTTGTTTTGTTTTGAACGGACTCAAACACGCAATATTTGGCCTGCGACAGTATAACCTAGAAGTTTGGGCGAGGCAGTACCACCTGAGCCTGTCCGTTTAATATCGGGCAAAGCGTTGCCATTTCAACAAGACTCTCCAAGATCTCCGGCAAGTGTTATTGCCATTAATACAACAATATATTTGGTATTTTGTGTGGTGGCAATCGTCGAATATACGAAGTCAAGATTGGCGTTATGCAAAATGTACAGTTGTATTTCATATAATCGTATTAAAAATTAAATGAATACATGGAGTTGTGATTATAATAATTTTTATTTAAAATATGGCGAATTCCATAACAGAAACCACATAAAAGGAAAGTTCAATGTTTACACAAAGTGCAGGAAAGTTAATTAAACTTTGAAAAGTCGACATCAAAATTTTCAAATTTTTCTACCAAAATTTATAAAAAATTTAGTATAAAATTGTGCAAGTAAGAACTCGCTCAAAAATTTCCCTGAGTTTTCAGAATTTTTTTCGTCTAGGCTGTTGAGTATTTTCTCCAATACAAATGTAATTCTTCTTCATGCGTTGCATGGAAAAAATCACTCAGCACCCTCGACGAAAAAAATTCTGAAAATTCAGGGAAATTTTTGAACGTACTACGTACTCAAAAAGTTTCTAGAAATTCTGCAAAAAAAAAAAATGTTAAGATTTTGATGGCCATTTTTTAAAAGTTTGATAAACTTTCCTAACCTTTTTGTCAACCACAGTATACAGTAGACCAGATAAGCAAAACAAACATACAGTAAATATGCTTATTTGACAAATTTATTTCATTTCTGTCTAAAAGGTGTTATTTGGCTTAACCCAAAATAAATACATTTTCGTGAATGTATAGAAAAAGACAATGCCAATAATCCGAGTTTCTTATGTAAGAATCCTAATGCGTTGGAAGTCGCATGACGATCATCATTACCACCCACATCACATATTTGCGAAAAAAATGTTAGTCCAAGCTAGTTTTCTTTTTTGAGAGTGACCTGGAAACGCCTATGTCCTGACCAAGACGACCCATGTGTGACACTTGGCACAACTCTGGCGATCAGTAGGTGGAATAACTGTCATTCAAATTTAGCGATTTCTTGAAAATACTCGTATTCATAATTAATAAATAATTTTTGAAAAAACACAAAATTCGCGGTACTTTTTGAACACACCTCGTATATGTGCAAAATGCCGTGAGCAAGTTTTCGGTGACAAGAAAGTTTATTCTTTGAAGTGCAGATTCTGTGGTTGTTTCGGCCGTGGCTTAAGTTCGTTTCGCACATTCAAAAAATACATTCAGAACAGGACCCAAAAAGCAACGCTCAAACACAAACAGAGTAAGATCGGTTTATATTTATAAGGCGAGCATCCAAATACGAATGCCCAGTTAATATGATAGAATGGTTTATTTTCCTCACTACCGAATAGTATCTACTTATTTATTTGCTCTCTCTTGCATTTATCTAGACTGATATACATACATATATTGGTATCCGGGTATTCCGGTATTTTGTATTGGTATTTTTATGCCATTAAAGATGAGAAGCATCATCCAATAACTACCTAGAAACAGTGGATTAATACAGCCTTTTGCTTTAAAATTCTTATAAAAAAAAATTCTGTGTGCTTTTGTACCGGTCGGTTCAAATGGGTTAATGACTTAAAGCATCAATACATACACAAATTGGAAGGGAAGCTCGACGCAAAAGTCTCTTAGGAGGTTTATGATGATATACCTGTTGTATATTAAATTAATTTACAGCGCAAAACTTCTAACAGAAGTGTTTTTATTGAAAACAATCAGCTGCCTTTATAATACGAACTAAAATGTATTAAAATAGACCTGCGTAAATTAGTATGCCATAATAGATCAGTACTAGGTATATAATGTTCGGTTCCACTCGAACATAGACTTCCTTACTAGTTTTTGTTATATAAGACTAGCCGTAGTTTTGAAGGAACCGCTGCCGCTTTATTGATATGAATCCGGGGCGCTACGATATTTAGTACCGTGTCTAATACTGCTTCTTAGTGGTTGACATTTGCAGCGGCTTTATGCTCCACTTCTTTCACACATCGAGACAACGGAAATTCAGTGCGTCTCCTACTTCGCCCAAAATTTCCACTTGCTGGCATTGATTATTCCCAGCAAATTTTAGCCCTAGCCTCTCCACTAACCGGATACAAATAAAGAAATATTTTCTGAAGCGCCCTGTCACTTCACGTGGTCTTATACTCACTTGCAATATAACATTTGTCTGAGCTAATTTATGTGAATGCTTTGGAACACAAATGTGCCGTGGAACAAATAAAATGCAAAATAAATGATATGCAAGTGAGCAAAGTGTATATATGTACATATTTTTCTGGGAGAAAAACAAACAAAGTGCATGGATGGAACTGTAAACTAAAACTGCTTTGGCATGCCGAATAAATGAAAATATTTGCAATTCTTTAGATTGTGGTTGCGCATGCGCGATAGCAACGACTTCTGAGCTATGTTATGAGTATTGAGCATGAGAAAAAGTCGAAAATGGAATTTTGTAATCCAAACAAGAAGTAATAAAATCTGAGAACAAATTAGAAATTGAATTGGCTCTCCACATGGCTGTGTTCTGCCTTGCTGATAATACCTCTGGTAGGCGTGTATTATTTATTAAAAGTGTTTACCTTTAGCAATCAGCAAAGGAGCAAATTTATAATGAAATAAATTTTTGACAATTTCATTGGGCAGCGTTGTAAACTAAGCGAAGAAGAGAAGCAAATGCTTGCTTTCCTGCAACAACGCTTTCTGATTCGTAGAAAATTTGAAAAAAAAAACTCGTTTAACTACTTTGCACATTAAATTCACTACAACCAATTATACAAACAAAAGTAACAAAAGCAGTCAGCAGTGCAGTAAGGAATTAAATAAAACATATTTATTTAGCTAACGCTGGGATTGTGCCATCGAGACCATTGCCCACAGAAGCAGAGCTAGAAAAAATCCTATTAAAAGTTATTACAATCAACACACGGATGTCGTCTCAGTACGAACGCAAAACAGCAGGGAGCGTAAAAATTATGATTTTTGTGAAAAAACTTACCAAAATAACCGGGGTCGTAACAGGCTTCGCGGCAAACAAAAATTATTTATCTTCTTCCGCTATAGTTAAGGCTATCGACGTCTGGAAATGGTCAGATAGTTGGAATCGACCTTTACCGATTTGAATGAAATTTGGTGGGGAGTTTCCTTTTATCATAAAACAAAATTTTTTTTATTGCTTTTTTATACCAACAATTTTTGTTGATTATTTGGCCTGTACATTTTTAAGTAATCATGAAACGAGCTCAAGGCCAAGAATAATAATTTTTCACTTTTTCCACTTTTTGAATAAAAACAATAATAATTTTCATAAAAATTCAAAAAGTGAAAAATTATTATTCTTGGCCTTGAGCTCGTTTCATGAATACTTGAACATTTTTTTTTTCAAAAGTTGTGCAAATTCAAATTTTAACTTGTTTTCTATTTTCCAGTCTTGCAAAGTTCAATTTTCAATATTTCGGAAACAACAGTATTTAAAAACTTTAACTTTGCCACTTTCAAAGGGGGTACTTAAAAAGATTAAAAAAAAAATGTTTAAACTTTAATTTCTAATTTCAGAAAATTTAAAATTTTTCAAAATCGAGAAAACTGAAGTACGCCATTCAATTTGGGCTTAAATTGTTTTGTATGATACTTCTGACATAACTTTAGATATCCGCAAATTTTGAGAGGGATATTTTTTTTCTTTTTCTCAAAAGGGGTACTAAAAAAAATAAAAAAATTAAATTTTTTAATTTTCAATTTCTGATTTTAGAAAATTTTAAATTTTTCAAAATAGAAAAAACTGAACTTCGTCATTAAATGTAGGACTCAAGTTTTTTTGTATGTTACTTCTGATATGTCTTAAGATATCCTAAAAGGATAGTTTTTTTTCAAAGTCAACGAGTTTTTAAATTTAAACCAAAAATTTCTTTTTTAATTTTTTAAACTTTTTTGTCAAGTTCAATTAATTTAACACAAAATTACTAAACTACAGAAAACTTTTTTCATGCTATCGGAAATTTGACAGTTTCAGTTTCAGTATATAATCAGATATATATCAGAGGTATGATACAAAAAAGTTCTAGTCCAAAATTTAAAGGCAACTTAACATTTTTTCGATTTCGAAAAATTAAAATTTTCTAAAATTATACATTTCAAAATTTGTTTATAACATATTTTTTTATACTTTTGAAAGTGCGAAAGTTTATTTTTTAACTACATTAGTTTCCGAAACATCAAAAAAATTAACTTCACCTAACAAGAAAACTAGTAAAAAAAGTGAAATTTTGAATTTGCAAAGAAAATGTCACTTCTTTTATCTTTTGCACAACTTCGTTTTATGATTAAAAGAAACTCTCCACAAAATTTCATTCAAATCGGAAGTGGTCGATTTCAACAATCTGACAATTTGACATGGAAAGACCCATATTACGAAAATGTTTTCAGCTAAAATTCATTTGCTAGTATCATATAAAAATATAAATAATTTTTTTAATAGAAACTTTTTTAATCAGTGTTTCCAAGCTAATGCAAAAATTCTAAAAATTTCTAAAAATGTCCATAAATACGGGAAAACTTTTCAAATTTGTGGCAATAACTTCGAAATGCTTTCTAAGTAAGAAGATTTGAATACTAATAAATTCTAGTCTCACAAAGTGCGATTCTCACGACTCATAAAAATTTCGTTGACTTTGGGAATTCTTTTTTCACATGGGGACTCCTCTTCTAGCTAGTGCCACTAAAATTAGCATGTATTAATGCTTTGCATGAAAAATACACATTATCAGCGGTCCCTGCGAAAAAAGCAAACATACGTACAATCACGTATTTGCCACGGATGTGTGATTGTGTTCATGCCACTTGGATACCTGCTCCCATAGGTAATGTTCTTTTAGCGAGATTTGTTTTAAAGCGCGAATATTTTGTTCGCTACCTTGACAACCGCTTTTTTGCTGCTTTTTTTGTTGCAGTTGTTGGTAGCAGCTGCTGTCCCGCCATAGGTTTTTTGCAGTAGCAAGAGATATAATTTAAACTTTTGTTCACTTTGTTGTTCGCTTTTTTGCATTCGTTCAGGTACTCAAGTTGAATTGTGACCGACTTTGATCTGTTAATAGTGATAATTTGGAATTGTGCCACCTGTTCAGAGGGATTTAAAAGTGAACGGAAAAGTAGGTGCATAATTTTCATTGAACTAATAAATGGAGTTTGCAGATCTTGAGATAGTAGACCCAATGAAAGAATTCCTTGGCTGGGGCAACCACGTACATCGCATATATCATTTTCGGCGCAGTTCCTGGGCATCTCATGGCCCCGGACGCAAGAAATGCTGGCATGGTCCAGAGCCCTTAGCGAGGTTCGAGAGGTTAGCCATTTTCCATTTTTGAATTGAAACACTGTTGCCATTCCTCCCTTGCGGCACAGTCTAGCTTCTGCTCACCGAAGTCAATAACTGACGTGATATAGCCCTTGTTGGTTGCTAGGTCAGTTTTGACACCGTTTAGTCCCTTTTGCCACATAACCTAGTACCGTCGCGTTTCCATAGTTGGCTTCCACATATTGGATTGTCACAGTTTGAGAGCTCCTGTTGCGGCCAAACCCTGGACGAACACATGGAGCGGCACCAGATGAAAGATGTTTTTAGCTCTTAATGAGGGCACGTTGCTTACCGCGCTTGATACACCCACGCACGCAAGTCTTTGTAATTTCCCATCTTGCATTTGATTGCTCTTTTTATTTAGCCCCTGCCCGGCTACATACCTAAATATCGGCGGGAGGACTGTATTGTACATACCGCGGGTTATGAACTTTGATAGCCAGTTTTTCCCCAATGGTCTAATGTAGGTGTTCTATGCTGCCAGAGCCTTCTTTGATCTCTCGTCGATATTCCTACTCAACTTTAGTTTTTCGTCGAGAACTATGCCAAGATATGTGGCTTCAGAGCAGAGATTTATCGACATGCCGTTGACTCTAGGCAGATTCACGAGGAAGTTGGTTGTTCTTCTAGTAAAAAGGACGACTTCCTTTTTATGGGGTTCATCGAAATATCCCATAGTGCATGGTAGATCCCACCATAAATGTTTTTCCCCCCCTGTTGGTTAGTGGGTTAGAATATGCCCGAGGTCGTAAGAGGCGACTAATTTGCACAAAGGGAATGACGTGCAACTCGATGGTTGACCTACGATTATGATGCCTCTCACCTTCTTCTCCTTCCTTATGGAAGAAGGGGTTACATGAGCTAGAAGGTCATACCAAACCGCTACCACGACAGTCGGGCAGTACCGCAAGGGAGTACAGGAGTGTACCGGAGGTTATATCCGGGAAAGGACTGTCACTTCCGACAAAACTCCCTAAAACCTCCGGAGAGTGTTTTTGCTGCTAAAAACAACAATAACAACAATACATGTTTTCCCCACACTGTTTCAACAGGGTTGGGTCTTAGTAAATTTGCTGTTAGAAGAGTTTTTAGCCTTAACTAATAGGTTTTAATGCATTTCAGTGTCTTAAGACTGACCCAAAAAAATAAATTTTGCATTATTTTGATGATATTTTTTTAAATTTCGAATGAAAATACTGCAAAAATTTCAAGCCTAAAACAAATTTTTTATTTTTGATATTAGTGCTTACTAATCTTTTTATACCTTTCATGAACATGAAATGGTATTATAACTTTGGTTCGATGTTTGTAAGTATGAGAAGACCCACCAATAAGTATACCGAAATGATCAGGGCGATGAGCTGAGCCTTGCCCATGTCCGTCTGTCCGTCTGTCTGTTTGTACGCAAACTAGTCTTTCAGTTTTTGAGGTATCTTGATCAAATTTGGTATGTAGCCGCCATTTTGCATGAGATTAATCATTTGTCGTAATCAGCAAGATCGGAGCAATACAACTCATAGCTCCCATACAATCGATAGTTTCGATAAATATGTTTTGGGCTATAAATTTTGCAATTAAAAAGCTAGGAACGCAAAATTTTCACAGGCTTGGGACATATTTTAAATGTAATATGTGTAGTGAAAATCAGCCAGATCGGACCTACATAACATATAGCTCTCATACAATCGATTGTTCCGATAAATGGGGTTTGGGCTATGTATCTTTAAATTATCAGTTTTGCAGATTTTTTACTAATTGTGAGTAAGGATCAAACACTTATAACCGTGATGCGTAAATTCTTCGGCACAGTCGAAGACAGCACTTTCCCTACTTGTTTTTCTTTAAAACTGCCAGATCATTGAACTGGAAAATTTAGCTGCACACAGTTTTTTAGGAAATTGGATTCTTGACAAAAAAAAATTCAAAAACCGTTCGTCTTGTAGAGCCTTTCAAGGTAATCAAACTTTAAGCATTGGTTTAGTTTTTTAACTTCACGTTTTTGCTTTGAAAACTTATTAAAACCGCAAAAAGCAATTAAGTTGTATAGTTAAAAGAGTCCACACACAATATCTTAGAGGGTAGAACTTCGTCATTAACCCCAAAAAAAAAATCGGTAAGGATTTTTTTTTCTTTTTGAGGTTATGGCAAATTCTTATGGATAAACATATATCGAGTGACCAGATCAGGCTATTTTTTTGCAGCCCAGTCTGATGGTGACAAAACATAAACTTAGTAGTCTAATTCGAATATTATTATTTAACATTTGACAGATTCTAATACAAAATTATATTGTTTAAGCCTGCCCACCACTGACTTAATATATTATAATATAAACAATACCATTATTTCAAAAAAAGGTTTTCTACTTTTGGTAGTGTTGTTGTTGTTGCATTTGCTTTATTAAACCTAAATAAATATAAAAGAAATGTGAAAGAAGAGATGCCAAAAACTTACTGACAAGCCATAAACAAGTCGATCAAATTGACGAGAAATGAGCCGGCGAAGACAATCATAATTATTATAATTGAGCGCTGAACGGTAAGCCGGAAGGCATAAACACAAAAGCGGAAAAATTATTTAATGCGGCCAGGAACAACACATAAACAATTGAAGCAATTTGATGTAATATTCATTATACTTATACATATAGGTATACTTGAAGTTAATGTTAATGGATGCACAATTTGTTGTTATTATGGGACATCGTAAGGTTTATTGCTTCCCATCGAAGCTTATAAATGGTAAAATGTTGGTCATTGAAAATTGAATTTAAAGTGTAAGATTTAAATACAGATTGGAGTACATGTGGTTTCAGTGTACTTCTTAAACATGAACGGCAAGCTTTTGTTACCGGGTTTCAAGAAAACATTCTGCAATAAATATAAGACAGAGGCACCAACTAAAGAACGTAAATTTAACTTGTTTAACATACTCGTTGATGTTCGGCCAGGAAAATATTGTATATTTTTAGCTTTTTTATCGTCTACGTATTGACGCATTTCACTTCTCTCTATAATTAGCTGTTAACTTTGAATTTTTTTGGAGAACACCTAGCAAAGTGTAAGAACCCAGAGAAGATGTCAAACCGGAGACCACAAATCTAAGATGATTTAATTGTTGTTCCCCAACACGACTATGACGAGATGTAAATAAAAATATTCCGGTTAAGAAACAATCAAGCAGCCAGCGCTGATGGCTTTCTTAAGCTATTCAAGCCTGTCGGCGAGAAGTTGGTAAAGCTCAGAATAAAGTCGGGTGAATGCATGCTTGAAGATTTCATTCTGAGTGTTATCTGCCCAATACACAAGAAACAAGATCCTATAAACTGCGTCAACTATAGCGGAATCAGTTTTCTTGATGTAACCTATTAGGTTCTATACAGGGTATTGTGTGAAAGATTGAAGCCCATCGTTGAAAGGCTTATTGGTGTCAGACCTACCTAAAACGACAATAGCTATGTCTTGGTTTGGTTTTCATGCAAAACGAAGTTGAAGAGCAACACCACCAGACGATCCCGTGGTGCAAGTTAGCAGATCAGACGGTCAAACCCGTTTAGACGGTTGAGCGCTATTTTAGTATTTCCAACTTTTTGTTTTACTAGACCCGATCTACTCATTGCAAAAGTAAAGTGAAGAATATTTAAAAAGTAGATAAATGACCAAATGATTAAGTGAGAAGATCTTGACATGCTGATGATAGTAGAGGGCTTCTATTATTCTGGCCACCTAGCTTGTAATTAAGGTAGTTCTCTAAACATCAATTTTAGTATATTTTCAAAACATCAAAGTTAAACAATTTAAGAATACTTTAAGCTAGAAGTTCACAAGGCTTCGAAGACGATGCCCTTCATTGAAGAAATATAAAATAATCTTCATATCTAAGAGAAATAACGAGTGTACAGTAATTCATGTAGCTTGTCAAGAATATATTTATGTAACGCTTATTAGATATTTTTTACTAGAGTGACCATAACTTTATATGCCAGCATAATGTACGTACAAGTAAGAATCTATAATATAAATACACAAGTTGAGGAAAATTGTCCCACTTTATGGTCAAACTATACATTTACGGTATTAACAATTATGTATGTATGGATAGGTATGGCCAAACTGTAGTACCGTCAATAAAAAAAAAAAAAAAATAAATAATTATAATATAAAAAAATTTGGTTAAGAACTACACCAACACAAATACCAAACAAGTATTCGCACTATAGAGCCGCGTGTGAGTAAACATGCATGCATTCTTGCTTCAGTAGTTGTATTTTATTGATCACTGGCTACGATGCCCAGTATCAGCGGCTCTCATTAAACAAGCAATGTAAAATACTAGCAAATATATTAACTTCACTGATGATACCTACAAACAGTGTTTACAGAAACCAAATAAATGATTATTCATAAAGAGTATTCAACGGAGTTTGTTTTGTTTTTGTATTTGTGGTTGGGTTTGTGTATATTGAAATAAAACAAAATAGAATACAATAAATTAAATAAAATGAAACAAAAATAAATAACATAAATAAAAAAAATAATATAAATAAAATAAATAAAATAAATAAATAAATTAAAATAAAATAAAATAGAATAAAATAAAATAAAGTTTATTGAAATAAAGTGAAGGGAAGGACCGGAATGGTAAGGAAAGGAAAGGAAAGGAAAGAAACGGAAAGGGAAGGAAGGAAATGGTGAGAAAAGGAAAAGAAAGGAAAGGAAGATAAAGGAAGGAAAATGAAAGGAAAGGAAAGGAGAGTAAAGCAAAGTAAAGAATGAAATAAATTAAAAATAGAACTGTATCAAGAAGAAGAAGTCAAAGAAAACGAAAATATATTAGAGAAAAGGAACGGCGGTGAAAAGAAAGGAAAAAATGCGAATGAAAGAATAGGAAATAATTAAAATAAAATAAAGTTTTGTGGTTGAATTTCAACCACTGGGCGATCTCTAGTTTATATAAATCCATAGATATGTAGTTACGTATATATGACGGCTTCATAGCAAAATAAACTAGTGGGTGTTTTGAAATCACTTTCTATGTGTTGATATTGACAGTTACACCGTTGTTTTTAACATGGCATTATCTTGTGAATACGTGATAGGTTACATTTGATTTTTATTTACGCGTCTGCATGCCATGCTCATGTACAAAGCCTTATCTATTCGTACATATAAGTTCTATGTTATTGTGGCCCAAAGGTGTAAGTAAAATATAAACCACATTAAATGAATGTACCCTTCAGTTAAATACCAGACTAGCCAGGAAAAAGTACTAGTTGACAAATAGTACCTTCTTACTCATCTCGAACTAAGCCGCAAAAGACCAATCGCAATATTCATAAAAATTAAGAAAAGTTTAAGCCTTATAAATGAAAATTTGGAAATTTCGTTTTAAAAATCTTTATAAACCAATTTCCTTTTTTTATGAATATTTGCTCCTTTTATCTGTAAAAAAAATTAAATTTCATGGAGAAAGCTGGAGTTGGAAAAGTGCCCGTAAAACTAATTTTTGAATTTGAAGCTTCCAGCACCATAACTCAAACCTGTGATCTCTCCTTAAAGGATTTTCACTTAACAATTGCCACTAAAATTAAACTACTATTTTTCATTATATTTTTAGATAGTTTGAGACTATTATGTTTCTCTTTAAAATCGGACATCTCGTAGGACATCCCCTGTTAAAAATGCCTGTTGGATGCCTGTATGAAAATAAAAGTAGTTGGCTGACCAGCTAGGCTTAGGGGCGGTTTCACCAGCTCCACTTAACTAAGTCACAACTTAGTCAGCCTGCCAGCTGACTTATCTCGACTAAATCAGTGTTGCTGTCGTTCAAAACCTAAATGTCAGTAATGCCTCTATTTTGTTTCGTGCAATGTCCCAGCCGGAAAATTCGTCAAGCATGACTTTAATGGCGTATGCGTAGATGCTAGTGAACGCTTGTTTTCTAGCATGCAACCATTACGAAACTATCGTTTTTAATTAAGCCCTAAATTAAGTACCTTCCAACTTAAGACAAATGGGTGTAAGATCAATACATTCCTTCGTGTATGGCCATGCATGCCCATTTCGCACTGGGGTATTGGGATGCGCAGAGTTGTCTGGGAAAAAATACTACTATGCATAAAACAGCTGATGTGGTTGTTGTGTTCAAAATTATTTAAGTCGCTCAATTGGTGAAACCCAAAATTAGGTTAGTCTCGAATCTGTGCTAACTTAAGTCATGACTTGGTTTTAGTCTTAGTCGCGTTGGTGAAACCGGCCCTTAGTGTTATTACTACATCTTTTCCAGATGTACTTCAGAACTCACCAAATATCAGATGTACTTTAGAAAGCGTAAAATTAGTTTCAGAATAAATAATTGTAGTTCAGAAACCATAAATTGTACTTCACAAATGATAAGTTGTACTTTAAAATAATCAATAACAGTTTAGAGTTTATGGTTTCTGAAGAATATTTTACTGTTTCTAAAGTACAATTAGTAGTTATTATGAAAATTATTTTAGAGTTTCTGAAGTGCAATTCACGATTCAAAAATACATTTAACGATTCCTGAAGACCACTTTATGCTTTCTGAAGTACACTTGGAAAAGGTGTAATTTGGATGTGGTTTGCAACTAGTTGATTTGACGTTAGGTTATGAACAGCAAGCTAATTCATATGGATCTGTTAACATTTTATAACATCGACGTTTTTCAAAGTAAACTTTTTGATAGCAAACCAGTAATCGATTCCCCAGAAGTTGGATATGCTTGTAATACATATGTATACAACTCTCTTTACATGAAGTTATATTTCTACAGCGATAATGTCTGATAATCTCAAGTTCATTATTGACATTAAAATCATGCACCCAGCGAGAAATATTTAAAATGTCCAGCTTTGCATTGCTCAACAAGGAGGATGGTGTAGGCTTACACAAAATAATTTACGGTTGTCATATGCAAAAGTCCAGAGCGAAGTTCTATTATCTTTTTCCCATAATTTTCGTATCTCTAGTTAAAGTTTTCACATATTTAGTGCAAGAAAAGTAAAAAATATTCGTTAAAAGGTTACTAAATCAATCCAGTATTTTTAAATATTTTTGCTTGATAAGAGATATCAAATCAGTTAACTGATTTCCACACTTCCAGCATTTTTTTTATCAAAAAAAAAAACAAATGTAGGTGCTGGCATGAAACCAGAAAGCCTTTATATTCTTT
The DNA here is from genome assembly GCA_949987695.1 of Merzomyia westermanni. NCBI lineage: Eukaryota > Metazoa > Arthropoda > Insecta > Diptera > Tephritidae > Merzomyia > Merzomyia westermanni. The sequence goes on from OX465291.1 coordinate 21,055,248, forward strand.
AGAAAAGGCTCGATCAAAAAAGTTGAAAATTTCTGTTTTTTTTGGTTTTGTTAAATTTAAAAAGGTATGATTAATCAATTAACCAAGCATTCCAATTACACTAAACTTATTAACTAATTAATTGTAGAATCTTGAAACTTGAAATGAGTTAGTCTTGTATATTTGTGTATCCGGACTATCTCTAAAACGGCTAAGTCAATTTGGATTAAATTGATTTGTAGGTGGTGTAATACATTCTAAGAACGTTTACCTAGGTGTTGCCATACAAGATTTTTTACGGGGTTGCCACCTATCTGCTTTTTTTTTTTATGAAAATAAATATGCTAATATGAATATCAAACGAAAGGTATTGTCCTGCGTATTTCAGAAAAAAAAACCTAAGTAGGGTTGCCACTTATTGTTACCAGCTGAGCTCATTATATAAAATATTTTTTATTTGGGATAGCTACTAAACGATAGATGACGCCATGGGAGGTAAACCGAATCAACCTCAGTCTCGTCGTAGCAGACAATAGCCGTTGAGATATCAACAATGCTCTCTGAGGTGAAAAGTTCAATTAGCTGTTCAAATTGGGGGAATCAAATATTTTTAAACAGTAAAAAGTATTGTTATTTAAAAACGAATTTTTCAACCAACGTACAAAGCAAAATGTCAACATTACATTTCTCACGAGGTCTTTATAAATTCCAACTGCATTTATAATGTGATTAGTGCAGATGTGTTGCTTTTTATGGAATAAAATTTCATTTACATGGTGGTGTAAATATTTGTTCGCTAATCGTCTTATCTTTTTTGTTGGTTTTCCATAGAATTCCGACGACAAAGGCATGTCAGCGAGATCGTCCGTCCATGCACGTGTGTGTCTTCTTACTTTTGGAATGTATTTTGTGTATCTTTTTTATTGTCTCTTGATTGCTTTTATTTTAAAGTCACCGAATATGTAATGTAAATATCGGCAGATCAAGTTGAAATGCACTGGTGTCAAATATGAAGTTGAAAGGTTTTTTTAATCTTTAATCCGATAACGCGAGGTGGACAAGTTTTCGACAAACGTGAGTTGCTTTTGGAAAATGAATGTTCAACAATGGATCATGCAGGTTGCACTAAAAACAATATATACTTTTAAGTTTTTATTATTGTCATAAAATTGTTAAAAAGTAATCAACAAGCCTTTGCGGATTTGAATTAAAAAAATTTTTTGATATGTAAACATTTTTACTCACTGTATGGGTGAATGCAGCGAGCGAATAACTCGCTATTCGCAGCTGCATGGCTGCGTTTATATGAGGGTAATTACACACCATGGAAAAGATTCACCGGGTAGACTTTAAGCATAAGATAACCAACAACAAGGTAGTATTAGGAGAATAATGATAAAATAAGAGGAAAAGGAAAGGTAAGGGTATTGAAAAGGAGGTTTAAAAATACAAGAAAATTAATAGGAAGAAAAAGGAGATGGAAAAAGAAGAAGAAAATGAGAAAGCAAAAGGTAAAGGAAATTAAAAAATAGAGGGAAATTAGAAGAGAATCTGAATTTTAAAACAAATGGAAGGAGAGAATTTTATGGAACAGTAACAGGAGAAATATTGTAATAAAAGTTGGTAAAAGGCAATAATTATGACAATGGTCAAAACATTATAAGGACAAGCAGTGCCAACCGATGCCTAAATATTGGACAATGCCGGTCGCTGCTAATTAGTTCATGGGCCAATAATGGGCTGATGATGCCTCATTACTAGCACTGGTTTCATGGTATCAACGGCAATACCCCGCCTTATAACACGATTCTGCCAAGTGACTACTGACAATTGTCATAGATCAGTTATCACTACCAACTCGAATTGAGCTATAGCAATTGACAGTCAGTGAAAAACAGAATGCGGCTCTTAATTTATATCAGGAACAGGGTAATAATCCAAACAAAGCAGGAAACACATTTATTACAAAAGGCTCGAACGAATTGATGCCTGAAATTTTAATAAAAATAATAAGAGGATAAAAACGGCATATAATGCAAAACCGCATAAATAATCGGCTATGGATTGGTCAAAAAAGGTCGATGCCGATTCTTTTGGCCGATGATCGGCAATGCCGATGCCGGTGCCAATTAATCGGTCGGACTCTAAAGAGAAGACTAAGAGAGAAACGAGTATGTTTATGAAGAGAGCGGCCGTAATAAGTGGTAGCTGCAACTTTTGTCCTAAATATAACCCTTACCGGAACCTGAAAAATTAACTCCCAACATAACAGTGCCGGGCCCAGTACCGTAACTGTAAAGCTAGCAATAACTGGGAAAGTATCCATTAACATAAGTCTTGCTGTAACCATAACCATAAACATAACATTAGCCACAGCCGTAAAAATTTGTGTTACCAATCGCAACTATAACCTTAAGCCTTGGCTGACGGCAGAAGTCAGCGTGAATCGTAATAGGGGCAGCCATAACTGTAAACACAACAGTAACTTGAAAGAGATTTATTGGTACTCCATTTTGCATTCTTTACGCTTTATTTTTAAAATCGTTAAGTTACTCACATTCACTACAAATTTGTTGAAATAAAACCTCATGCTTTACTTGTACGGTCATGCACAAATATTTCAGTTTATTCTATTATTTTTATTTTCATACAACTGGTTTAAATTTTTTTGTTAAATCATTTAACCTACTTCCACTTCATAAGTATTTAAATATTTCATACCCGCATGCCTTCATTATTCAGTTTTGTTTTCAATTCTCATGCGCTCTCAGTAGACAGCAATTGATTCGAAATATTTGGCCACCCACAGTTTTACAGTTTTTCATGGTTACCTTTAGATTTTATGGATCGTTTTTGTTTTTTTTGTGTTTATGCCATTATTTACTTATTCAGTTGACATTAAAATAAACCTCTTAATTAAACTGAACAAAAAGATTATTTCAGGTTTAATCAACTTTTTTTTTTTTCGATACACATTTAAATATCTTCTGCGCTAATGAGGTTTAAAAAGCAATGAGTTGTGTATCGATAAATTTTAAAAGTGAAAGTAATTTTATCAAAGAGAATCAGACTTAAATTTCATAAATCTTAACCTTATAATGTTGAAAGAAAGTTAAAAAAATCGAATTAGTGGGACGGACAAAATACATTAATTATACGCAGCTGTACCAATGCACAGGATATTTAAAAAATTTCAACATATCGAGATCGAGACAGATATAGAGCTTCATAACAAAGTTCTAAGCACGAATCGATTAAGCTTTTTATGTCCGTTGGTCCTACCGTCGGTGCAAATGATAACTTGGGTAAAAACTTGAATATTTCGTTGGTAACACTTTTTATCCTATCCAGAAACGCATTATTAATAAGCAGAGTATCCTAGTGATACCTCCTACTAATCGCCTTCATGCTAATTATATAAAAAATTAAATTTTGAATACATATATATCCAAACTTCGGCTTTTCATAATCATTCACTAGCTTATCTATAAATAAGTTATTTAGGTATAATTTACAGTAACCGGGATCTGTTTGGTCGTACCATGACTTGGAAGTTCATCAGACAAGTAGTTTGTTCACGTCCCAGGACACAAATTATATAGGAGCTCTTCTGTTTGGCTTTTAATACATTTTCTCCAGAGTTCTAAAATAGCTAAACTTTAAATACGAGGTGTGTTCAAAAAGTATCGCGAATTTTGTGTTTTTTCAAAAATTATTTATTTATTCATGGATATCTATTTTGTCCCCTTCAAAGTAATCGCCATGAGATATTATACACTTGTGCCAACGGTTTTTCCAATCTTCGAAGCACTTCAAAAAATCATTTTTTTGTATCTTGTTCAGCTCCTCCTTCGATGCCGTCTTTATCTCGTCAAGAGAAGCGTAACGTCCTCCTTTCATGGGCCTCTTCAGTTTAGAGAACAAGAAAAAGTCACAGGGGGCCAGATCGGAATACGGTGGCTGCGGCATCATTAGTGTGTTTTTTGGCCAAAAAGTCGCGCACAAGCAACGATGCGTGAGCAGGGGCGTTATCGTGGTGCAAAAGCCAATTTTTGTTCTTCCACAAATCCGGGCGTTTCTGGCGGATTGCTTCGCGCAAATTGCGCATAACTTGCAGGTAATATTCCTTATTGACCGTTCTTCCCTGTGGCAAGAACTCATGATGCATCACGCCCCTGCAATCGAAGAAAACTGTCAGCAAAACTTTCACATTCGACCGAACTTGGCGCGCTTTTTTCGGTCTTGGTTCGTGCGGCAGCTTCGATTGAGATGATTGAGCTTTGGTTTCCACGTCATAACCATAAACCCACGATTCGTCACCAGTTATGACCCTCTGGAGCAAATTTGGGTCGTCGCGGACAGAGTTTAACATCTCATTAGCAATGTTCATGCGATGCTGTTTTTGGTCACAATTGAGCAATTTTGGTAAAAAAATAGGTAAAAATCGAAGACGATCCAAAACACGTGCAAGCAAAGCAGCTGTCAACAATTAACTGAACATTCAAAACGGCCGAGCTTGTCGGCATAAGTGAGAGACATGAGTACCAACATAACGCCACAAAAAATTCGACATTCGAATATACGTAACCAGCGAAAATTCAAAATTCGCGATACGTTTTGAACACACCTCGTAATATTGTGCCGGCCGAAAACATAGGTTAGGGGGCGAGTCCCTAGATAATACCGTGCTACAACACCATCAGAAGATGTAAAAAACATGCGGTAGAGCCGTTGCAACCTTCCGTCCTAAACTCTAGAAATGATATGGTTATATGTTCATAAACATGGTATAACAGTTAAAGCTTTTATAGAAGCTCAAGCTTGATATAACTAGTAAATAAGATATAAGAATAATGACTAATTGATCAGGTCGAAAATGTTTGAAAATAGGCATGGCGACGTGCACTTTTGACTATGCTAAATTTACAAAAATTATTAATCATAACTCAAAACCCGTTGAAGATATCATTACAGAGTAAGAACCACGCCCATTCTTATATAGAAAATTTTTAAACAGATCTTAGACGAATATATACATATATATATACATATAGACAATATCTCTCTTATGGTCATACCAAATCGCTACCACGACAGTCGGGCACTACCGCAAGAGAGTACCGGAGCGTACCGGGTCCATATCCGGCAAAGGACTTTCACTTCCGACAACACTTCCCAAAACCTTCGCGGATTGTTTTCGTCGCTAAAAACAACAGCAACAAACAGTATTTCTTTATTTTAATGTCCAACGACAGCGGTGATTCAAATAGTTGGGGGGATCAGTATTAAGCCAATAGAAACCGAAGCAACAGGTATTCAAGATTTGGTCTCTCCGCCTGTTTACATGTCTGTATCCTTAGGCGCGTATAGCTCACACACTTCTTAACGTCACTGAACGCATTCACAGTTCCATTACTAAACGCCTATCGTTATATTTAAGATATCCCAGAATGAAAACGAAAACATACACTGAAGATGCCGGATCGCCGAAACCGGTTTTTAACAAAACAAAAATTTATAAGGGATGACGAAAAATCGTTCCAATATACATCTAATATCCCACCCTTTCGATAACATGGCCGGTTTAGGAATTATTGACCGAATGTGTTAGTACAATATGGGTATCAAACAACAGTTGCTAATGAGTAAAGTAAATAAATAAGCGATGTGACAAAGTTCCACATCTTAGCTGTTTTCGATGACATAATGACTAAAATCGGACTCAGTATGTTATAAGTTTTGCAACGCAGAGGGTTTTTAGTAGATGTAATAAATGTAAATTCTTTTCTTTTTTAATCTTAATTTTACGACTTCAGAATGCCCCCTTAAGGTTTTAAAATGGCTCTCAAACTCTCATGTTTGTCTCCAGTCATAAATTCTTTAACCAAATTCTTCCCCTAAAACGTGTTCTCTTCAGTACTTTATTCACTTTTGTGCAGCAATGCATGGTTTCCAAAATAATTCGCATCAACCAAATAGTGCCCTACATATCTACATACATATTTCAGTATCTAATTGTATGCGATAATTAAGCAACTTAAAAAAAATTTAAAAAGTAATGCTTTCAATAAACGCAATAGTTTACCGTTATAATCGTAATGTGTGTTCTCTTACCAACTGCAAGTATTTGTTTACCACACAGCTAAATACTGGAACGTATACGGCAGTCGAACACCATGCGAGTGAGAAAACATACCAGTTTAGAATATAAATTTTTTGACTAAGGCCGAACTACTCCGAGAAGGATCAAACTTGTACTTGATGTAGTTCTTTTTTGGACTTTTTCAAATAGTATGAGACTGATTGAATTCTGATCGAAATGTATAAACACTCTCAGCTGCTGCTATGGAAAAAGAGCAGATAGCGTAACAGTTGGGCCTAGTCTTACAACTGGTTGTGAAGTGCTTCGCAACTGATAATTGGTTGTGAAACCTCCTTAAATGATAAAAAACAATTGTATTCTGTTGTATTTTACCAACGCAAAAACAATTTTTTTTAAACATTTGCAGCTTACACTTTTAAAATTATCTTATACTAGCTGGACCCGTGCCCTCCTTGCGCAAAAAAAAAAAAAACCCCAATGTGAACGCAGTCTTATTCACTTATTTTAGCAATGTTCAAGTGTAGATGGTTGAGCGCTGTGATATTCGCAATGCCTTTAATTATTCTAGCACTGTTCAGTCTTAGTATTCAAATGTAGATGTCGCGATGCATGTGAATGTCACAGTCACAATAGCGTTGCAGTACAAATTGATTTTTTTGTGCATCGACAATCGTTTATTTTAACGAATTCATTTTTATAAAATACGCTTAAACAAAAGCACTCCGCTAATTAAAACATGGTTTTGCATGTAGGGCTAACCCCCACCTTTAAAACGATACCTTATTTATTAATATTGGTTCCAAATGAGAGCAGAAAATTAGGAACTAACACAAAAAGACCTTACAAAAATAATATATATGATAAAAAACTACCGGAAGAACAGCATATCAAAACCTTAAAAAAAGCAGATCTCATTTATTTACAGCTACATTAATCATCAATTAAAATCCGGTTAGCGTTAACCCGCTTTTATGAAAGCGGCCCTAAGTTCAACTGTGGCAATAAGCACAAACAACCAGAGCGATTTTCGTGAGGTTCTCAGGAGAGCGTTTTGAAAGTTCAAATCATTACCTGAAATCAGGGGTCTGAGATGAACTTGAAACTATCACACTAAATGTAAATAAATAAGTAGTATTTTAGGTTGTCAATTGATTTCCAAAGTAAAATCAATATTTTCAGGAGATTCAGAAGAAAATAGGCTATTTAGCTGTTTTTCCAAAATTTTATTTTGAAATTATGATTACTTTTTCAACTTATACCAGTATTATTCTACAATACCAGTATTTTTTGGCTAGCTTATCTTAAAATACGGCATTTTTTTTAAAGCAAACAATTTTATTTTTGAAATCAAATTTTATTTTGGCTATTACAACAAAATAAAATTTGATGTAATTATTGAAACTACTTTTCTCAGCCAGTTTTGAGTTAGCTTGCTATCGCAAAACTCGAGAGAGTCAAAACCCGACACTGTTTGTTTAGTTTTCGGCTTTAAGGATCTTCATTTTTGGAGCTAGATGCATGAAAATTTTTGAGGTTATAAATCTTAGTACGGGGAATTCAATGGTGGCAGTAATTCAATTTTCACTAAATTCAACTTTGACTCTTTCCGCTTATTGCCAGAGATTTTTTGATAACATTTGAGTTAAAATCTAGTTTAGCTGTTATTACTTGTTGCTATCGCATTAGTGGTTGTCTTCCAACATTCTCATAAATGATTACAATGTTTATAGGAAAATAATGCGCTAACTTCCGCTCGCTGCACACAGATGTTTAATACCGTGGGCGTTTCGTAAGCCATTGTAAATACCTGTGTGTATGTCCGCCTATAAATACATATGCATTTCTCTGTATGTGATAAAAACCTGAGAATCCAGAGCTAAGTGGAACGAGATTGTTAAATATTTGCTTAATTCTGCTTACCTACACTAATACGTACATATGTATGTATGTAAATATGTGTGGGTGTATTGCAAATTATGCACTCTGAAATTGATGTAAGTTTACTTGTGTATGTGTGTGTACTTGTGCAAATTTCTATAGTCAGCTCATCATATTAATGTAATTATACAAATTTTTGGCATACCATAAGAGTATTGTGGCATCGTATTACACACATAATAGTGCGGACTTAAGAGCAACTGCACTGAAAAAAATTATCTTTTTAAGTTCACACTAAATTGTAGCATACTCATGTAAATACATTAATTACTAGAAACCCCACCATGCTTGCCGTGTCAGAACTAATAACAGACTGAGTTCGATTTTAATCATTCCATCTCTGAAACCAGTTGAGATTTGGAGTTTAATCCAATCGCTTATTGCAGCATTCTTTAGCACCTTGCTTTTGATACCCCTATTGTACTAACACATTTTGGGTCAAATTGGTCCACATATTGGTAGATATCTCCGAAACCAATCATGTTATCGAAATAAGAGATGTCTTAAATTTTAAGTTATGCGTCTAATAATGCAGCATTGAAAGTTTCATTTACCAGTTTTTTATCGAAGCGCGTCCAAACATACAGACAGACAGACATAAATTGTAAAAACTGTTGATTTGAATTCTATTGGCTCATTAATTATCCCTACATATTTTCTATAAATTTTTCTTGAATATCTGCTACCTGTTACAATTTTATTATATGTAGAGATAGTAAAAAATACATACGAATTCTTTATTTGAGTGATAGAGGCAAAAACCACAGTTTTCAGAATTGTTGTTTGTCTGTTGTTCGCGCATCACTCAAAACCCACTGCATAGAATTGAAGGCAATTTTACCGATATATTGATAGATGTCCAACTTAAGTTTACGACCTATTTTACCAGGTATATGCCCCTTTTAAACATTTTTGAAATTCTCGTACTGAGCTCTACGGTCGGTAATATAACGAAATATACCGCAATAAAGCTTTTAATCATGCTTTTTAAAAAAAAGTGGGCGCGGTCGTGAAATAATTTAGCTCATTCCCATCCAACATAAGCCGATTTTTATTGGTAAATACTTAGCAACATGTGAATAAAATGGCAATATGAATTGTTTTTGTTTTTCAAATTTGAAATTCCTTTGCAAATGATATGTGAGATTGTCGTTTACGAGATAGTAACCAAAATTGTGGGCGTATTATAAACGCCTTGCTTAGTTGTTTGTTGTTTTCAATTATAAAGTGTCCGATCCTTACTCACAATTAGTAAAACCTCTACAAAACTGATCATTTAAGGCTACATAGCCCAAGCCCTATTTATCAGAACAATCGATTGTATGGGAGCTGTATGTTATGTAGTTAGGTCCGATCTGGCTGATTCCGACGAATGATTAATCTCATGCAAAATGGCGACTCATACCAAACTTTATCAAGATATCTCAAAAACTGAGGAACTAGTTTGCGTACAAACAAACAGACGGACAGACGGTATACTTATTGGTGGGTCTATCTCTTCTTCTTCTCATACTTACAAACATCGGACCAAAGTTATAACACCATTTCAGGTTCATGAAAGGCATTAAAATAAGGAACGAAAACTGCCATATTTACTTCCATTATCCAAGATAGCCTTCATTTCTTCTGTTGCTGATGATTTTGTTATATATATTTATTTCGACCCGTTCAAGCCATTGTAACCTACCGTTATACTAGTAAAATGTGTATACCTTATGTAGGTAGCACTAGTAGCTATCAAATTTTATAGAAAAGTCCGAAACATAACCGCTCATACGATAATCTCAGCTTTAAGAAATACTTCGCAAAACATTTTTTTCTCTCAGTGCATCAAAATTTAATTGCATTTCATTTAGCGGTTTACTTCCAGAATGAAGAGAACGAATGAGCGCCAACTCGAAATTTGTGTGAAAAAAATTCAGATAACTCAAACAAAATTATAATAATAGCTGCAAGAGTCCTTGACTCCGTGTATTTATCACATTCCCCCCAAACAACCAGGGTACCTCAATGGACCGCACAATCAAGCATAGCTGGGAGCATATATATCCAGAGCTTGAACAAATTCTTTGCCATGGATAGTTGGTTAATAAGCGAAAGTGCTTATCAACGAACAAAGTTACCGATACATCCCTACATAACAAGTTTTATAATGAAATTCGCAATATCTTCATTTTATAAATTTTTCGTTTAGCAAAGCTGCTGTGCGAACATTTTCAGCGCAAACAACAAATGACTAAATGGTTGAGCGAGCACGCGCATTTATTTAATCAGCACCGTGTGGGTGGGGTCCTGGTATGTGAGAGTGGGCGAGCTTGTATTTTCTCCGTTATTTGTAACGGATCTTTGGCGTGCACTTAGCGCATTAACAATTTTATTGCTTGTTTTAACAGGATATATGCGCTTTTATAAATGTTCGCTACTAAATGCTGTATGTATATATGTATGAGTGTACACGTTTGAAGGAATGTAAGCGCTTTTGAAAGATAGTAAACACTTAGTGAGCAAACTATGCAATCCTGGCGAATAAATAAAAAAAACGTTGAAAGTCCATTTAGCTTTTCGCTTTGTACAAACCACAAAATTGCAATTTAATTAGTTTTATTGGAATGCTCATAGAAGACAAAAAGTGCAGAAGATGTAAAATCCTTGTCATGATAAAAATAATTCAATCGTATGGAAAATAGCGTGACCAGCAAACTTAAGTGAATGTGAGAATTTCAATCAAAAAATGTACGAGTACATAGCGGAGCTAGACCTAAATACCAATTAGTCAGTACCTGGTGACCTGTAATGTTAGCTAGAGAATTAATGCCAATTGACACTAATTGACTTTTGGGATCGAACTGATATCGATGACATTAATGCACAAGCTAAAATTGAATTAGGGTCTAGATAGTTACGGAGTTATCGTCACTGACATTAATTGAATACGGTTAACTCAACTTTTTCTCTGAATAGCACAAACAGTTTTTTTCCGAGTTCAACAGAACTCGCTTAGTATCCCTCTTCTGCCATAACTCAAGCCAGTTAACTTTCTGCATTTCACCTTTCCAACCCAATACGGGGCTCTCGCTTCTTCTACTCAAGCTATTGGAAACGGTTTCTGCATCGGTTCATCTTCATTCAAGCGACTGAAATGGTCCATTGAATTTTTATCTGTTGAATTAAATCGAATAATTCTTCTTTCAAATATCCCACGGTTCATGCCATCGTATGTTGTTATCGGAAAGGCTCGCGCGCATGGACGGTGGTGAAAAGAGCAAGATTTTTGTTTTTCGGGAGCGCACTTTCTCTCACAATTGCCTTCTTAGCGCAAAATAGAGCTGGTTAGCAAGAATCATTTTCCTTTGAATATTTGGACTAACATAATTTTCTGAAAAATTAACTAACGAAAAAAATTGTTTTGTGATTATTGTAATATTATTTCTTAATTATGTAAAACACAATTCGCTTCCTTTTTCTCTGCTCCTTTCTTTTTGCTCCTTTGTACTCCCGTAGCCCCTTCTTGGTACTACTATTTGACCTTAGCTTCTCATTCTTCTCCATAGTATAGTTTGATTCCTGACCGCCCCTCTTTCTCCCTATAGCAGCCGCTCTCTTTTCGCGTTCCCTTTTCCTTCATCTTAATCTCAATTCATATCCAATTTACAGTCTACTATATCTTTTTCTTCATTTTATATAAACTCGCTAATTGTCAATTAATTGCTAACGTGACTTGTTAATATTGCTTTCTTTCTTCTATTCCTTTTAACCTGTCATTTTCGTAAATATAAATCGTACTCATGAGAGTATCTACGGAACTTACTTCAGTCATATTTACAACATACCCACATATTTATTTGTATATATGCAAGTACAACCGCTGGCTGTCAGTTTAAACTGACATTTACTACGAAATGACAGCAATATGTGATGTACAAAATTTGAGTTCCGTCATCTTGTTGTTGACCTTACAGAAATGAGTGGAAAAACGCATAACTTGCCTTCGCGCATTATTAGCTTGAGCAATATTTTATGGTGCATTGGGAAGAGCCTGTTTAGAAATCAATTTCAACAATAACAGATCTCCACAAACCTTTCTTTAACTGGTAGTGCTGAATAAATTTCCCAAAAAAGAAAAACTTGAAAAATCCGGTAGCAGAAAACTGGTTTCTATTTACAACATAAAAAGTCACTTGCCAAAACTCCCGCGTACTCCCGTTTCTTGGGCTTAGAATATATAATTGGAATGATTAATCCATTACTTGTTAAACCGTCGTTGTCGCTATGCCATCTTCAGTGTCATTTTTAGTTTCGATGATGGAATAGCGGAAAATCATTCCACTAACGAATAAGTTGATAATATTTATAAACCTTAGATACTTCCCAAAAATTTTCGGCCTTCTTATTCCCAGAAACTATTGCGTAATTACCATATTTTAATCTCCAGCTATTTAACAACAATAAATTACAATTCCTCATCTTAATGATGGGGCCAAGTAGTGAGAGCAGATTTCTCACTAATGTCGCTGTGGGTATTATAGGGTTCTAGCTAGCTTGGAAAGACAACTGATACAATAAGGAAAAAAAAATATTGCCAGCAATCAGGAAGAAACAGAGACGCCTGGTACCGAAAATATTCGTGTATTGTGTATTAAGTTGTGAACTCAAGGAGCATGAGATGCTGTATTATAGGAATATAGCAAGCAAATTTTACCAGAAAATTAAGCGGTAGACCAATCCAATTGATCAGCCAATTCCCGCAGGAACAATGCTAACGACTTGATAGGAATGACCAGTTAAGTTATTTAGGGAATTCTTAAATTAAAGAATAATAATAATAATGCTTACATCAACTGTCATGTCTTACACTGACAAAGCTGATTGGATTTTATCAGGTTATAGTTAATCAGACCTGGTAAGTTTACTAACGACTAGATGGTATAGAAACTGCGAAAGAAGTTCATTACATTAAAATAGTGTGGTGTACCGGTAAAATAAAAGAACAATTGTTTGCGGCTCGGTGTCCAAAATCGAATGACTTATCTTTTTGTTTTCAAAATGGCGTGTAGTTCTGTTCCTTATTCGCTAATTTTACAATTGCATTCTTACTCGCTACTTCATAAATATAACTTAAGGTGCAGTTAGTAATCTCTTGCACTTAATTCTACACTTAAGACGTGATCAGCCGCAACTTAGTCTACTCTAATGTACCTTAACATTCGACGTTGTAATACTACAATGTTAGTTATTGTGTTCTTACAGTATGCTGATATACGAGGATCTTGCCTTGTCCCTTCTGATTCAATTTTTTCTATGGAAAACTTATCAGCAAAAATGTATCTACCTTATCAGATGCTATTCGGCGTCGGATTAAAAATGTAGCATACAAATTAGCAGCAGCACGTCCCAATTTTGAAGACATGCTATGCCTTAACCTCGCGCCAAATTATTATTATTATTAACCACAACTAACCGTGGTTGCATTGAACGCCTGTCTTCGACAACATTTATTCGTCAAACATTGCGTATCCAATCAAGCAAACAAAACAACTGACCGTCAACAATTACTGTTACACGCTTTGATGTTTGACTTTGCGCTTGACTTTGATGGAATGCCTTTTGGTTTTTTATTTATTATTCCATTAGCTAACTGATTGCATTCGTACCAACATATTTGTTGTTGCCGTCAGAAATGAACCTACGACAACAATTGTTGTTTGTAGCTAAACTGGCTTGGCCTTTTTCTCAATTCTCTTGTTAGTTATTGACGTTGCAGCATTTCTTTTGTTGTATTACGCCTGATTACTAATATTTTTTCACTGTTAACGGTTTTTTTGTTTTAACACAATTTATTACTCGCTAACCACAATAACATGACTTCAATAGTAAATGCGGCAAAAGTAACGAACTGTTGAGAGCCTTCAATACAAAAGAAAACGGCGCAAAACGTAAGGAGTTTGGGCAACTAATTTGTCTATGGTACGAGTAGTAGCAAATAAATGTGCTAGAATTTATGTGGGCTGTCATTTTAGTTTGCTGTGTTATCATCAACAATTTTGTTTTTTTTTTTCAGCACAACCAATAATTTGTAATTGTCCCTTTTTAATTCCAGTCGAATCCGGTAGATGCTCCGTGTTAGAATAACATTTTAAGGCTCAAAAACAACAAAGTGTTTGACATTTCTTCGTAAAAGAAAGTTACATATAGATCACATTGGTATCCGGTAAAATACTCGTATGTTGGGTCGTATAAGTAACCGTCCCTCACAAAAACAATGGGAAAATTTGATTCATTTCAGTGTAATTTAGTAGAAGAATCATATCCACATTTAATGCCACGCCCATTTCACTACCTTTATATTAAGTCCCATTCTTACAAACTTTTTTAAGTAACTTCCCGTTGAGCTAAATACTAGAAACTTGGTGCAGAATTCAGACAAAAAATTGTTTCAAATTGAGAATCTTGTGCTCGGATTTTAACTAACGTCGCGGCCTCCTAGAGATGGCGCGCTTGTTGATATAACTGAAAATTCATGAAAAACAGCGGGAATCTTGCAATCGATTTTTAGTAACTTTCACTTTAGCTAGAGATTTGAGACTATAGTAATTTTTCATATATTTCAATATTTTTGTGGACAGAATATGGCACAAATTTTGTACACAAACTACACCATTTCCAGTTGTATTTTATAAAGCGTCAATAGGAAATTAAAAAACATCAATTGGACTTTGGAAAACCTATTATTACTCTAATTGTTATCTTAAAATGTTTACGATTACGATTACTGTAATCGTAATCATAAAATTCTCGATATCGATTACTGTAATTTAAGGATTACAATTACTAGTACATACATATAAATATTAATAGTAATATTATTTCTGAGTTGAAAAATGATCCAGAATCTGGGGCGACATTTGGAAAAAGTACCCTCTATTAGAAAGAGCTTCATTATACTGCAATACGCCGTTAACATGCATGTTTGAAGCAAACTTACAACTTACTTTCAACGTTTTATAAAAACGAGATAATATTAAAAACCTTTTTTTCCTCTTCTATTTTCAGTATAAAATTTTATGACGGCCCCAGTGGATGTTTCCATGTATCTCGAATCATACACAGGCTAGTGGCTTAATTCACTCCGCGTATTAGACTATTTTTACTTCTAAGCTATGTTCAACGCTCTAGCTCATCGACGAGTTCATTAAACATCGACTGCATCCATCAAAAGTGGTAAGTATAAGAAAAATAAAGATAAAACATGAATTTTCATTTTTTTTGTTTTTGTAAAACTGTGCATATTTATAATAAACGCAGCTGCCTTCGTCTTTTGTCGATGGATAACATTCATCGTGTTTAGGCACGATTACCAAATAAATACAATCAGCAAAGCACTTGCATACACACACACACCCACATAAGCAGAGCGTCACATAAATATCAGCAAAGCAGACAGAGGCACGGTTACAAGCACCCACGCCTAACGACGCTGTTTACACATCAATAAAAATAGCATTTGTTTTTAAATAACAAGTTTTGAGGGGACTCTAAAATTTGTGTAGAAGATCACATCATTTCCAAATATATATTAAGAACGCTCCAACTCAGAATGTTTTTTCAAAATCGCCTTATTTCTAAATTCGACGAACATCCTAACTCAGACAATTCCTCAACAACGCTCTATCTCAGCTGAAAATGTATTGAGATTTCGTTCACATAGGACATATCTGAAAATCCGCCTGAGATAAGGCAATCTTTAACCAAATTTTAAAGTCGGGCGTTATAAAAACATATTCTGAGATAGTGTGTTTTTGCCAAATATTTTGAAATAGGGTGATCTTTCACTAAGATTTCGATTTATTATATAAATTCCAAAATTTTTGATAATACAAAAACTTGAGTTTTTATCATTCGGCTTCGACCATTAACTTATGAGCCTGACACCCTAATTCTAGTGTGGTAACAACATTCGATTACTGGAAAATATATAATTTGGAAACTTCTACACCCTTTTGGTACTCTGCTGGCTTAAGTTGCAGTTCAATTTCGTAACCACGAAATAAGTGGTAACGTCACGTAACCGCGAAAAATTTTACGTGTTTTATAAATATTTGTGGTGGACAGAAAATACCGCAAATTTTGTATACATACTAGTTCACAAGCATTAAAAAGCAGTATAAGTACTTTTTTATACGAAGTTTCGTTCACTTTTGCATTTTATTCTCTATTGCGCATTGTTTGTTTTTGACAGGGTTGCCATGTACGCTAGAATCGCGAATACATGAACTGCATTGCCAACGGTTACGATTTTCGGTTAAATAATCTTCCAGGTACAAAATTTCCGAATACGCACAGAATTGACCCGTTGATGTCAAAAAAAGATCCAATATGTGGTAACAACTATAGTAACCTGTGCTTCTGGGTATACAAATAGAAAACGTTGATGTCTTCATTCTTTCAACGCAGAGCGCGGATGCTATAACGAATTTAGCACTTCACAGAATTTAACCGATTCAAGATTTGAACGTTCAAGCCGAGTCCGCTAACATTATTCCGCCCAATACCATTACTAATCCCTCACAATTACAAGCACTAACACATTTTTTCTTTAAACCAAGGACTGACACCGGTTCCAAACGGTTTTCACTTTTTTTTAATTACATACTTTATTTTGTGGACACAGATTTTTTTTTGCAATACGGTAGCCTGGTTAATTTTCATCGAGCAAAGTTACAAAAGACGCGTTTTCACCTTAGTATCAAAAAACTGAAGGAGAAAATTAAGTTTTTTAATTCTGCCCAGGGGTATTTGCATAGGGTTATTTTTTAGATTGCGGCGGAAGACCGTTCATACGTAAGAATATTCTATACTTTTATAATAAGAAAATTTGGTTGATTTTTATAATTTATTTTGCCTAAACATGACATGAACAATATTTATTATAATATTGGAGAAAATTCGTGATGTCCGCAGGAAAAAAATTCTAAAAAAATCCGATTTTAAACCACTTAAATTTGGTAGCTACATAAGTAATAAAGATTCAATAAATTTTTTTTGTTCACAAATTTGTTTTCATTTTTTTATTTTGAAACCCAAACCGGAACCTAGAAGGTTTCACTGGTCATAAATCGCTACCACGACAGTCGGGCAGTACCGCAAGGGAGTACCGGAGCGTACCGGGTTCAAATCCAGCTAAGGACTGTTAATTTGACAACACTCCCCAAAACCTTCGGGGAGTGTTTTTGTCGTTACCACAACAACAACAACAACAAACCCGAAACCGGAACCTTATTTTAATCAGTTCATACCTTGCTTTCAACCGATACGTCCACCACTAATCCACAATCAACTTACTACTTAAGTATTCTGCTTCATTAAATTTTCATCGCTCAAGATACCTCTCTGACTTCAAAAACTATGCGATGAATGTCGTGCTTATGTAGCATGTCATTGTTAAGTATTATGGATATTTTCTTTTCCTTTTTTCTGCGCTCACTCGTGCTCTCAATCTCATTGTCAAGACCGTTAAAGTACATGCTGCGGTTAGTCATTTGCTTAACTGACAGACCTCAGTTGCGCCTCCTTTTCGTATTTCATTGTTCATCAAGTTCGGTTGCATTGAAGCATATCAACAACTTCAATCAACTTTTTTCAATGATCGCTTATGACGATGGCTCACACAGATCGAATTGTAATGCTGCAACTGTCATAATCGGCTGACAAGCGAAACAACGAATAATTACAATAGCAACAACAAAACAACTGCATACATATGTGCAGCCAATACTCTGCCCACTACAGTAGCCCACAGGCTAAACTCTAGTCAGCTTAAATAATAAGATATATAGCAAAACGCATTTGAAAAGTTCAATTATGGCGATTTCAAAACGATCTTGCCATACGAGTAACTAACCCCGACGGGTTCTTTATGTAGGTAATCGTGTGCTTGGCTGTTGTCACTATCGGTGCGGCAATCTTCTACGACTGGGAGTAAGCAGCGCTCCAACATCCTAGCTAGCAATGCCACTTTCGACGACGACGTGCAATTGTCCAATCGCATGTTGTTGTTATATCAACTGACTAGTTGTTGTTGCTGTTGATATTAATGATGCTTAGCAACCAGTACCAATGTTTCGCTTGCTATTGCTGCGGCTGGTGGCTCTGATGATGGGTTTCACTTACCTTATTGTCTAGCGCCTAGCTGCTTTTATATAAACTTGTTGCATGCAACATTCATTGGAAACTAGCATCATCAACAATAATAGCAACAACGTGCTTCTTTGCGACAGCTGTTCATTGTGCTGAAATTCTTGTGCGCCTGTTAACTTGGCCATGAAACAGTGACTGCATCAGTTATTATCGTTACCTTGTTAGTGCAGTTTGGATGTTGGTGTTGCCGGTTGTGCGATCTGATTGCATGCGGCATGTTGCATATGCTGGTAATGTTATTGTCGATAGACCAACTACTTCGAAAACTAGGCAATTGTTGTTGTTTATTGTGGTATTTGATTGCGCATGCGCAGCTTTATTTTGTTTGCTATCTATTTAATTTTTTTTTTTTTTTTGTTGTAAATCTGGAAGTGCAAAGTAAGCTGCCATTTGTGTCGGCACTGTAAAAAGTTGGCTTGTTTGCGGTTGTGCCAATTGTTGTTGCTGTGCTATCAAATTAATCGCTACCTTCCTAATGCAATCTATCATGATTATTTTAACCGCAAATACAATTGCTTTTTTTTTATTTTTTTCTTTCTATTTTTTTTTTTTTTTTTTGTTGTTGCATGTGTACCTGGCTCAATTAATTGCATTATTGTCGTGCCTCATATACAAATATACTCTATGTAAATATTGAGTGTTGTTTTTGTATCGCCAGTCCCACTGTCACGTAATTTAATTCCATTGGCAATTGCCTTTGGCATGTCAATAAATCTATAAATTTCCACATTTCTACGAGTTAGCGAGTTTACCAGATCCGCTGGTTGCGCCTGGCTGACCGTGTGAAAGTACCTTTAAGTACCTTAATACCTTTGTCCAATTGACCATACGAGATTTTAAAGAAGATAGAAAATCGAATAATGGACTACACTTTTTCTAGTAATAAATCAAGACAATGGACAATCAGGCGTTTTCTGAACTAAATCTGCCTTTGTAAGAGCTAAATTCTAAATTCTAATTCTCTCCTTAAATAGTTTTAACCCTACTGAAAACCATTTTGATTTATTTTTAGGTTTTTAGTTAGTTCTCCCTTTTCCGAATTTTTTTCCCCTCGATTCTGAAGTAAATTTTCCCTTTTCTAGAATACTTTTGCTTTTTTCTGAACTTCATCTGCCTTCTACTCTTCATGCGATTCCTGAAATACACTTTCCTGGTCTGAAAAACATTTGGATTCTTTAAAATTTGCTTTTATGTGGATCCGATTGAACTTTTTCTGAAACCAGTTGTATCTCTTCTGAACTATTTTTGACATTTTCTGAAATAAATTTACCGTTTTCTGAATTTCATTTGCTTTTATCTGAAGTGAATTTTATTTTTTTTGAAATGCTTTGGCGATATCATGTCCGTTTTCTGAAATACATTCCTATTTTATAAAATTTCTGAATTAGATGTGCATAGCATTTGACTTTCTTTGAAGTAAATTTTTGCTTTTCTGAAATATGTTTACTAAACTTTTCAGCCTTTCTGAAATATAATTGCGTTTTCTTGAAATACATTTTCTTTTCGAGATACAGGGTGGCTGATGAAAGCCGCTACCAAAAAAAAATTAAATAACTTTTTTTCTATTTAATGAATCTGGTTAATTTTTTTTATTTTGCAGATTGACTTTTACATTTAACAAAAATGGATAACTGGGACACTGAAACAAGAATTTGGATTGTCCGCCGCTATCACGCACTGGAGTCCGTAGTTTCGGTTCAAAGAGAGTATAGGCGCACGTTTGGCCGCAATCCTCCGAGCAGATGGACCATAATAAGACTTGTAAACAATTTTGCCGAGCATGGGACAGTCAACAGAAGACCTTACCATCGAAACCCTTCAGTTCGAACGGAGGAAACAATCGCTGCTGTAGCTGCTGCCATGCAAAACAATCCACGTGTTTCGACAAGAAGCTTATCTGCTCAAATGGGTGTAAGCAGACAGTCATTACAGTCAATTATGCACAAAGATTTGGACTTATTCCCATATAAAATTCAAATGGCCAACAAACTGAACGCTGCAGACTTGCCGATTCGCTTGGAATTTGCCAGAAGATGCTTCAAATGGTGGAAGAGGATGAAAACATGTTGAACTGCCTTTTCATGTCTGACGAGGCCCATTTCGATTTAAACGGCAACATAAACAAACAAAATTGTCGAATATGGAGTGCTTCCAACCCACAGATACTCCATGAGACGGAATTGCATCCACTTCGTGTCACAGTGTGGTGTGCAGTTTCATCACGCTGCATTGTCGGGCCCTACTTCTTCGAAGAAAACGGCCACACCGTTACGATTACTGGAGACCGTTACTTGAGCATGTTGAGAGAGTTTTTCTATCCAGAATTACGCCGAATGAGAATTTCTTTCAACTCTGTGTGGTTTCAGCAAGATGGTGCAGCTCCTCATATAGCCCAACCTGTTATGACAGAATTGCGACGAAAATTTCCCAATATCCAGAAACTCCACATTCCGTTGGCCACCCAGGTCGCCTGACCTTACTGCACCTGACTTTTTCTTGTGGGGTTATTGCAAACAGGAAGTCTTCAAAGCAAAACCAACAAATTTGAATGAACTAAGGCAATCCATTCGAGAAACAATTGCGGCTATTCCTGTCTCAACTCTCCAAGCAGTAATGAACAACTTGTTGGTAAGATGCCGCACATGCATCGACGAGCAAGGGGGGCATTTAAATTCCATTATTTTTAAAACTAATTAAGCTATATTTAATAAAATTTAATGAGCTTTAACATGAATAAAAGAAAAATGAATTCCATACACTGAAAAAAAAATTATTTGAGTTTCTTAATGTAGCAAAATTCATCAGCCACCCTGTACATTCCAGTTTTCTTCCAATTTCTGTGTTAGATTTGCTATTTTTCAATTTGATTTGCCTTTTTTTGGATTACTTTTAAAATTTCTGAAATACACTTACCATTTTCTGATATATATTTTTTTAATTTCTATATTACATTTTTCAATTTATAAATTTAATTTAACCGTTTTAAAGTAATTTGTCTCTTTTCTGAGATACTTTTAAGCTTTTCTGAAATGAGTCATTCCATGTCAAACCGTACGATTTTTGCTAAAAATTGACTTTGATGTTTCCGATGTCTTTCAAAATTTGAGAACGAAGTCTTCATTAAAAAATATTTTACACGTGTTTCGGGAAAAAAATTAAAATTTTTTTTTTAAGTTATTTGCATTTGAAAATCGTCAAAATCGTGAAAAATCTTCCGACATGACAACATTTAAACTAATGTTTTTATAAAACTAGTGAATGGATTTTGATGTTCAATACCTTATTTTAAAGGTATTTGAACCTTCTCTTTAAAAAAAATATTATTTTTTATAAATAAATTTTTTTTTATTATTAAAATTTGGTTTTTTTACTTAATTTCTGTTTTCCACAATCTTCGAACAAATCGAAAAATCTGAAACAAATATTTTCTTAAAGGTTAATATATTCTTAACATTCCCTCAAAATTTCAGAGTGGAGGTCGAATGGATTCTATTTTTTTACGATTTTTTTCCATTGCAGCACAACAAAAAAAATTACATTTTGTATATAAACATTTTATTTTCAAGCATGTTAACGAAAATATTAACGCATGGATGTATGTGTGTATGTATTCAAAAACACACAAAATTTCATACTTAAGTAAATATTTAATCAAAATTCCTACTTGGTTTTCATTGTACAATTGGTCCACAGTGAGATTTAGTGAATCATGTTGTGTACTAAAAATTAAAAGTCGACCATGGTCATGATTTTGCGTTTTGAAATGTTATTGTTCTGCGAAACGTCGCAAATAACAGTCCTTGGTAATTGATCTATGAATTAAAGCAAACACAGAAGATTATTTGTAGACTTTTAACAGCTTTTAAATAACAGTTTTTATTATATTTAATATATAAGAATTAATAGGTTTGTTTAAGTTTAAATATTAGCTTAGATAATTAAAATACAATGAGAAAAAAATCACAAAAATTATGCCATAAAAAAGTATCTTTAAGGTTTTTGGGTTAAGCAAGCTTTTTTTAAAATAGAACTAATAAAAAAATTCTAACGGCAAAATAGAAAAAGCAAAACAAGCAAAACTCCAGAACTTGTAGCTTGTGTTTTTGCATGTATACATACATACATGCATTGATATTTTCGTTACGCAAAATCAAAGCAAAATGCAGTTTTAAAAAAAATCTAACGACACATATAAAAAGCAAAACAACAAATAATGCTCAAGAACAACAGGAATATGTTAGCGTGTGTTTTTGAATACATACACACATACATCCATGCGTTGATGTTTTCGTTAACATGCTTGAAAATAAAATGTTTATATACAAAATGTAATTTTTTTGTGGTGCTGCAATGGAAAAAAATCGTAAAAAAATAGAATCCATTCGACCTCCACTCTGAAATTTTGAGGGAATGTTAAGAATATATTAACCTTTAAGAAAATATTTTTTTCAGATTTTTCGACTTGTTCGAAGATTGTGGAAAACAGAAATTAAGTAAAAAACCCAAATTTTAATAATAAAAAAAAAATTTATTTATAAAAAATAATATTTTTTTTAAAAAGAAGGTTCAAATACCTTCAAAATAAGGTATTGAACTTCAAAATCCATTCATTAGTTTTATAAAAACATTAGTTTAAATGTTGTCATGTCGGAAGATTTTTCACGATTTTGACGATTTTCAAATGCACATAACTCTTTGAAAGAAAAAATTTAATTTTTTTCCCGAAACACGTGTAAAATATTTTTTTATGTTTAATACGTCTGGCAAATTTAAAGAAAATCGGAAGAGGTGGTGTAAAAAAGGTGTTCGGTCTGACATGGAATGACTCAAATGCGTCCACCTTTTCTGAAATATTATGTATCTGTTCAAATTTTTGAAATAGTTTTTCTATTTTCTTAAATTCATTTCCATTTTTCCAAAGTACATTTTTCTGTATTTTAATATTTCCTGAAATATATTTGCATTATTTAAGGTTTCTAAATAACATTTTCCGTTTTTTAAAATACTTTTAACCCTTTGCGAATTTCAAGCAAACTTTTCTGAAAGTATGAATGAAAAAGGGCATCAAGTTTTCATGATTAGTATGAAAATGAGATGCTGGTATATGTTTTCTCTGTTCCTCTTCTGTTGAAGAATTTTTAAAGTGTATTGCAACTTAAAGCGATAATCCGAAACAAGTCAAAATCTTTAACGACCAGCAATTGGCAGAGTTCAGTTGATTCAAGCGGCCTGAGGCATCTTGCACAATAACACGGAAAGACGCAAGGTTTCCTGCTTAAGCTAATCTCAACACGGCGACAGTAAAGTAAAATTCACAAATTCACCTCCCCCATTGGAAGGATATCGTAACTTGGGAATCCCTTTTTCTTCACCGTCGAAAATACTTCGGGATTTTGTAACAGCCACAAAGCAATAGACCTGAAATACTAAGAAAAAATTGTGTCAGCTCTAGTAGCAATAATTCCTCAAATATATCAATTAAGAAATATTAACTATAACTCTTTTGAATAAAAATGATTTCGTACATATTTACTACGTATCGAGTATTTTAGTGGAAGATGTGATTATTATTGTTCTTCTTTTTGTTACTCGAACTAACTACATCCATAGTTTGAATGGTGAAACGAAATTATGACGGCAAAAAAACGGAACATTTCGAATGAAGAAAAGTACTTTTTGCGCATTCAATCGTTTTGCCATTTGCACTACGCTTAAAAGGCGCGCGAAAGGTGGAAAATGTCATGACATTTTTATAACCAACTAACAAACACACATAAAAATATAAAACTTCTGTTGGTATGTGTTTTTTTTTATGAAAACAACAAGTGCACCCGAGCAAAAATTGCGATTAGTCTAGGATGCTTCCGGGCTGTGTCCCAAAGTAGGACGCGACTAATGCTAGTTCTGAGCACTTTGTATAGGCTGGACTTTTTATATTTGTTTGAGCGTGTCCTATGAATATACCAAATGTACCAATTTATACCTGAACGGGTACGAAAGGACTAAGCCACTTTCTATCCAAACGGGTACTTTTAACTCCTATGAGTATGCTACACAAATAAAATTTAATTACATTTCTGTGGCAATAAGCACAAACAACAAATGGATTTTCGTGAGGTTTTCAGGGGAGCGTTTTAAAAGTTCAAATCGTTACCTGAAATCAGAGATTTAAAATGAACTTGAAATTATCATACTAAATGTAAGTCAACAAATATTATTTTAGGTTATTATTTGATTTCCAAGGTAAAATCAATATTTTTAGGAGATAAAATAGGCTATAGGGACTTATCACGGATCACTCTCTTTAGATATTAATAGCACAATTTTCTGCAGGGACTAAAGTGAAGTCTGATATATGCATACATATGTATGTTGATATGTATTTCGTATGCGCCTGTGATAGCACTTGAATATGGCACCACTTTTCCGGTAGCTTAAACTTCCACTCAACTTTACCGACACTTAACATATGGCATATATGACAGTTCAATGGTTTACACTTCACTAAACCGCGATGCCGTTCATATAAAAATTGTAAAAACTGTAGATAAAATTTGTGAAAAGGAGCTACAAAAATGCTATGCACCAGAAGTAGGCAAAATTCATATTATGGATATTATTCTAGGTTCGTTATGAATTGTTCAATAGTAAGCGATTTGTATAGAAAACAACAAAAACATTTGTTAGTTTTTGGTGTTCATGGCGTATTTTTGATTAGAGGAAAAATTTAAAGCAACAAACATAAGAGTGAGTGGGTTCGATTCTCCACAAAATTCTCTGAAAATAGTAAAACTATACGAATTAGTCTGACGAGAAATCGTGGCTGTTTTCGAAATAGTACTATAACTATAGCCTGAATATGTTTGTTGCTTTCAATTTTTCCTCTAATCAAAAATAATAATAATTAACTAAGAGTTATTATCAACTGGTCTTGAGCTCGTTAAACTTACAAAAATATGTAAAAATGAACAGACCATAAAACCAACAACAAAATAAAGTTTTTTATTTTGTTTATTTTGCTGAGAATTGAGGAATTTGAACTCACAACCTTTCCGACAGTGAAAAAATTTTCCAACACGAATATATGAGTAATTGAAGTTACATTCACCTATTAGTTGCCAAAAGTTTATCAATTTACTATCTCCAAGTGTGAGTTGAGAAAAACTTGTTTTAAATGTGTTTTAGAATCTTTAATGTATCTTCTCGAAAGCCAAGGTGAAGTCAGATGTTGAATATATGGTTTTCGTTTAATTTTTGCAATTCGAGTAAAAAAAAAAAAATTAAATGCACTTTCTTATATTTCAGAATTAAAGAGAATTAAAAATAGCATTCGATAAATTTTGGATTTTTTAAATGGAAAAAATGTTCAGTTCGTTATTTATTTAAAACATTTGGGTAAAACATCTTTTTTTAATTTCTTGTTTTATAAATAACCCCCATGATAAACAAAAAAAAAATGCATCCAAACTTATTATCTCATCTTCTGATATCTAACCATTAATCATTAATAAACTTAATACTTTGATTAAAACAATTGGAAAAATATATAAATATATATTCCTTCAAAAATAAACATATACCCTTGTGTGGCACAAGTAGGTAAATTTTATATATCAACCAGAGAATCAGATTGCCTTTTTTTTGTAAGAATTTTTATTTTTTTAATTTGTATACATATATACTATGGATAGATATACGTTTCTGTACCCAATATTCGCATGGTTATAATATCGTGCTCAAATTATTTCAGCTAATATTTGGACAGCTAAATTTGCCCTCCTCTGGAATTCAGAAATTTATATATCGACGCACGTTATCGTTAATGGCACACAAAAAACTACAGCAACAGCCACATAAAGCATCTGCAAAGAAAAATAATATATTGTTAAAAAAAAAAAATAACTGAAAATTCTGTTTTTGCATCATTTCGTTATTGAGAGGCAAAAATAGTTCGCACCGATGCCCGCAAACGACACTTTCCAAATGAAATTTTTATGTTTGGGACGAACGCAAGGGGGTAGGAAGCTCATTGGATAAAAGTAGATTCATATGTTCAAGTAAAACTGTTTGCTTATGGGGGCCACGTAGGCAAAAAGTCTGTGGGTGCAAGGAATAAGAACCAAACTCAAGATAGACCGAAAGTCAGTTGTTACCGGCATTATGTCTTCGGTATACAATTAACTTATTTGTTATTCGGTTTTCAAATTTTTTCTGAGCTCCATAGCGTTGATACCTAATATCAATTATACATTTCTATATTGATATATTCACTACTATTTCGGCAGTGTTTCAACCGCAATGGATGATTTATCGAACGTACATAATGACTAAGGCTGTTTTCATAGAAATGTCACCTATTTCAAGTTATTAAAAATTTAAAGGAAATATGGGCCTATAAAAACAAATATTTCTAGGTTAATAAATTAATTTTTACTAGTGTTTCTACTTCATCTTAGTTTTACATTTCTACTAATATTTACATGACCATTATCAACTAGCAATAGGTCTTACTGATTTTGATGCAATTTTGTATGTAGGAAATATACTCCATTCTATGCGCTTTTGCCTTATTGTTGCCAAAGAGTATGGTTTTACAATTTTGTCACGTATTCAATATTTTTCGAAATATATATAAAATACGCCAATATAAGTATAAAATCAAAAATGTTTGAAAAAATCAAAAAGTGGTTAAAGTTTTCAATGAAAAAGTTGTTGAGCAGTGTTGCCAGATGGATCTAATTTAATAGTTCTGTATAACCGGTTTAACTCTCCCACTTAAATATTGTCATTGATTATATTTGTATAACGTGGTCTCTTATGTGAAAATATTCAAAAATTATATTAAATGTCAATTATTGGTATAAATGAAATTTGGCATAAAGTCCTGCAACTTTTAAAGAGATCCTCTTGTTAAACTGCGGAATATACGTATAAGATTGCCACTTATTTCCATGAAACATTCCACAAAATACTGTGCCGCGTGCCAAGCCAAGAATCAATTTTGCCATAAAATCCTGCAACTTTGATATCGAACAATTTTCCTTCCAATGTGTTGAATGTTTATAAGGCGGCTTTCGAACATACCCAATCACACGCCCAGCAATTTTTGAGCTTCAGCTATTCATGTCAGCCCCACTATTATCGTGCAAGGCCCACATTTCATGCAATAATATGGTTTGTTTGTTTTTTTTCGATACGAACTGCAATAACTATGCCATATGCCTTTTCAATCTTATTGCTCTTTGATGCACAGCATATTTGCATATTTCCAAACATATCAACACAACCGTTGCAAACTTGTTTTTTTCGCCTCGCTGTTTTCCGCTTATTGGCTCTGACACAGATTTTCACTATTCACCCGTTTCCTGGATTTAATGTTGCAGCACATTTTTATTTGTGTTCCGCATACGCGTACGAGTCGAATGTATTGATGCATTAAGCTCTTTTGAATGAATTCACTAAATGAGTGGCCGTTGTTGGAGTGCTTAAAATATGATACGAGAATTAAAATTTACGTTCTCAAAACGAAGCTATTACTGACATTTTTTTTTTTTTGTTCTAAAATACGAAATTTTTTTAATTATTCATGTATTTTTAACATCTTTTAAAAATAAAATACTAAACACAGTATTTTTTTTTTTGATAAAACTGCGAGTTTGAAAAAATTCTCCATTTTAATATCTTTATAATAAGGTAAGTGTCCCTAATTTCGTGGTACTAAGAATTTTTCTGACTTTCTACCTCTCTTGCGTTAAAACAAATGAAGGAAAACTAAAAAGGTAATTTTTCCCATTTAGTTGATCAATTAAGATAAGTTTCCACCTACTTTCAAACAAAATTAACAAATGTTTTAATTTATATAAATAAAAATGTGTGAGTACCTCAAATGTACCTAATTTCGTGGCAAAAATTTTCTGATGTATCTAATTCCGTGGTAAAGCGCCCCTAATTTCGGGGTATTTAGTTAAACTTTAGTTTTATGGAAAAAAATAGTTATAATTGATTTTAAACGCAAATACCTAAAGATACACAAATTGATTTACTGGAATTCATATTCAGAAATTTAAAATTTAAAACTATTTTTTTTTTTTTTTTTATTTTATTTATGAAAAGAAAGAGTTTTAAGACCAAAATAAATTAGTAAAAAAAAATTAGTTTAATGTACGTACTTTTCAAAAACTTTTTATTTTTATTTTTTTGTTGTTTTCTTTTTGAATTTTTTTTTGTTTTTTTTTGTATTTTTTCATTAAGTCTAAGAGTTCTTAGAACTTTAGACAGTATTGAAATGAAATAAGTAACATTAAATGAATAAGGTTTAAAACAAAAATAAACAATAAAAAAAAATTTATTCAATTGATGTAACTTGTTACTTTTCTAAAAATAACTTTTATTTATTATTACTAAAAATGTTTTTTTTTTTTAATTTATTGATTTTTTTTTGTTTTCTAATTTGTTTGTTTATTTTTAAACAATAAAAAATGTGTTCATTAATGCAACTTGTTACTTTTCTAAAAATTAATTTTATTTATTTATACCTGTAAATCCAAAAACTGTTTTATTTTTATTTTTTTGTTGTTTTCTTTGTGAATTTTTTGTTTGTATTTTTTCATTAAATCCAAGCGTTCTTAGAGCTTCAGACAATATTGAAATGAAATATCATTAAATTAAAAAGCTTTAAAACAAAAATAACCAATAAATAAAAATTTATTCAATTGATGTGACTTGTTACTTTTCTAAAAATTACCTTTATGTATTATTACTACAAATGTTTTTTTAAATTTTTTTTTATTTTTTTGGTTTTTTGTTAACAATAAAAAAATTAATTCATTGATGTAACTTGTTACTTTCCGTTTCACTGCTGAAATGTACATGCGCAATATACCACGAAATTAGGGGCATGCGGAAATTTGGTGTACTTAAATTCGTGGTATCGCTTTAAGCGGTAATTTGAGGTTTTTATTCAAATTTTTTTTTGCTATTATCAATATTCATTCACAGCAATAGTACATTTTTGATACATTTTTTTAAATTAAATGAAAAATTATTGGATAAACAAAAGTTCTATAATGCCATTATCTCGTTAAAATGTTGTGCTTCGCAGAGCTTTTTGATTAAAATATTGACGAATAGATTAATAAAAGTGTACCACGAAATTACATCAAAATCTTCCTCGTGCGCTTATTTAATAATTAAAATACTTAAAAAAAACATAAAGTATTACATCACAAAAAAAGTGTGTCCCTAATTTCGTGGGTTAGAAATATTAAAAAGAAAAGTTAAAAAAATTATTGGAATGAGTTTTGCAGTAATAGAAACGTTTAAGAAATGTTCACTAAATCCCAAAAAATTATCATCATAAACAAAATACACTGGATTCCTCAACACTTTACTTAAGAGGCCTCCTTACAACGGGCTCATTTTCCGAGCTTCCAACTTTATATTGCTTGACATTTAATATTAGGCTTAATATTAAAAAATTAGTAAAATATCAATTAGTATACCGTAAAAACCAATCTTTATTATGAAATTTTCAGTTTAAAAAAAAACTCCCCCAATTCCTTATTTGGAAGAAAAAATAACGAAATAACGTACTACCACGAAATTAGGTACACTTACCTTACGTGATGTTTCAACAAAACTCATTTGTAAATAAAATTCAAAAAATCAAGAACTACTAAAACCAAATTTTTAAGAACTGATTGGATTAATTAAAGTTTGGCAGATAAATAAATAAATAAAATAAAAATACGGACAGTAGATAGAAACAAAGTGTAACCCATCTACATGCACCCGTTAAAAATTGCCAATTTGTAGGACAAAAAATTAGTCTGCATAAAGGGTTACCCTTCGAAATACTTACTTTAGTGAACTGTATTAAAGTCAAATAAAATCTAAAAGATTGATATTAGTAGTCGATTTAAAAGGAAAAAATCTAATTAGGACTTACCGAGGTGAATCGATATGCGATATGATAAAATCAATGGAAATTCGTAATAGTTTGTCAAATAGCTAAACTTAAAATTATGAAAAGAAATCCTTACTTTCAAATAAACCTATAAACTAAAAAAATCTGAAAAGCCAATAAAAAGGTGAAAGTTAAATAAGAAATAACAAACCACTTTTTAAAACGATAAAAAAATACAAAAATTACTGAGATTTGATGAAGTCGATAAATCGATAAAAATTTATTTCCTAAAGAAAGTACTTGGCTACAACCAGAAGTCTGCATGAAAAGTTTATCCTTTGAATTCTGCCCATAGGGAATTCAGAAATTATGTCGACTCTGTATGAAAATTCGACAAAACCGATAAAAATTTATATAAATAGTAGATAGTATTTTAATAGTGATATATCCATGAAATATCAGTAGTCAATAAAATTCGATAAAGGAAATTATACATTTAAAATAAGATTTATATTTGTTCATATCTATAAAATCCTGCAACATAAAATAAGAACAACTAAAAAATTATTTGGTGGCTTAGTGATTTATTATTTCTCTTTCTTTTCTATAGTCTTCTTATAGACTTTTTTATGAGAAATATCTTAACCTGAGTTTTTCTTTTTAAATAATACCTAAACGAAACTTGTATTTATATAACAAACATTAGATATTACGAGAAAAACTAATAATTCCTTATAAGGGCCCATATAAATCTTTCCTTTACTTGAGCAGTTCAAATAATCAAGAAAAATGTAAGCAAACAACCACTTGCGTGTGGACGAAACGAAGAGAAAACGACAAGCTAAACAAGACTTTGCAGCAAATCCCTGCAAAATGAAAACAAATAAGGTTAGCAAATACAAAAAAGGATATCATAAAAAATAAAAAGATGATGAACAAATTGTTTAAGACTTACTTTATGCAAATATGCCGAAAATCAGCAAGGAATATTTGTTTGAGGCAGACCTGTTAAATAATGATTACTAGTCTTAATAATTACCGGTTTGATTAATTATTTTCTTGAGAATTCTTTTAATGATGAATTACCATTACTTTAAATTTTTTGTGATTATTTTCCAATTAATTGAAAAAAAATCGTGATTTTTTACGATTACTAAAAAAATTAAAAAAAATAGTTTTGATTACTTTTGATTATTGTTTTGATTAATTTTGATTATTTTAGATTTTTTTTTTTTAATTATTTTTGACTTTTTTCAGCATTGTTGTAGTAGCAGATAAATATACACATCAACATGCTTCGAAAAAAAACTCTAAGAAAAACGAAAAAAATTTAAAATAATCAAAAGTAATAAAAACAACTTTTTTTGATTATTTTGTATTAATTTTAATTTTTTTATAATCGTAAAAAATCATGGTTATTTTTTGATTTTTTCTAATCGTACTCAATTAATAATTGCCTTTTCTTGAAAAACAATTAAAATAATCATTACCAATTAAAAAAAGCTGCCTAATTTATGGATTACTAATTATTAATCAAATTTAATAGTTCAGGATTAAGGCTAGAGGTGGTTTTGATGAAGTTTGATTTAGAAATTGATTGAAAGTAGAACTCATAGAATATTTAATTTTTTTTCATCCATTTTAAGAATATGCCATGAACAGATTAAAAAAAATGTATACAATCATTTTACGGTGAAATATCAGAATTTATTAAAATATGAGTAGCTTTGTTTCTTGGTTTAGAGTATCTTTGTGAACATATAAGTCGGTGAATATAAAACAGGTAGCTGTTTGCTAGAGTCGATAAATTCGAAACGTGCTGAGCTTGGTAAATATGAAAACTGCTAATCATATCAATTTTCTGATATACAGGGTGGCTGATGAAAGCCGCTACCAAAAAAAATTAGATAACTTTTTTTCTATTTAATGAATCTGGTTAATTTTTTTTTTATTTTGCAGATTGACTTTTACATTTAACCATAATGGATAACTGGGACACTGAAACAAGAATTTGGATTGTCCGCCGTTATCACGCACTGGAGTCCGTAGTTTCGGTTCAAAGAGAGTATAGGCGCACGTTTGGCGGCAATCCTCCGAGCAGATGGACCATAATAAGACTTGTAAACAATTTTGCCGATCATGGGACAGTCAACAGAAGACCTTACCATCGAAACCCTTCAGTTCGAACGGAGGAAACAATCGCTGCTGTAGCTGCTGCCATACAAAACAATCCACTTGTTTCGACAAGAAGCTTATCTGCTCAAATGGGTGTAAGCAGACAGTCATTACAGTCAATTATGCACAAAGATTTGGACTTATTCCCATATAAAATTCAAATGGCCAACAAACTGAACGCTGCAGACTTGCCGATTCGCTTGGAATTTTGCCATAAGATGCTTCAAATGGTGGAAGAGGGTGGAAACATGTTGAACTGTCTTTTCATGTCTGACGAGGCCCATTTCGATTTAAACGGCAACATAAACAAACAAAATTGTCGAATATGGAGTGCTTCCAACCCACAGATACTCCATGAGACGGAATTGCATCCACTTCGTGTCACAGTGTGGTGTGCAGTTTCATCACGCTGCATTGTCGGGCCCTACTTCTTCGAAGAAAACGGTCACACCGTTACGGTTACTGGAGACCGTTACTTGAGCATGTTGAGAAAGTTTTTCTATCCAGAATTACGCCGAATGAGAATTTCTTTCAACTCTGTGTGGTTTCAGCAAGATGGTGCAGCTCCTCATATAGCCCAACCTGTTATGACAGAATTGCGACGAAAATTTCCCAATAAGCTGATATCCAGAAACTCCACATTCCGTTGGCCACCCAGGTCGCCTGACCTTACTGCACCTGACTTTTTCTTGTGGGGTTATTGCAAACAGGAAGTCTTCAAAGCAAAACCAACAAATTTGAATGAACTAAGGCAATCCATTCGAGAAACAATTGCGGCTATTCCTGTCTCAACTCTCCAAGCAGTAATGAACAACTTTTTGGTAAGATGCCGCACATGCATCGACGAGCAGGGGGGGCATTTAAATGCCATTATTTTTAAAACTAATTAAGCTATATTTAATAAAATTTAATGAGCTTTAACATGAATAACAGAAAAATGGAAAAAAATTATTTGAGTTTCTTAATGTAGCAAAATTCATCAACCACCCTGTATCAGGTTATGGTCACTCAGTTTTGTGAACAAAATAGATAGATTGTGATTTATTCATCTAACATCCCTAGTATATTTACGTGAAGGTATTTTTATAATAGTTTTTATCTCTTTTCTAAAGCTTCTGGGTTTTAATTTATATCAAAGTTAACCAAAAATCGATCTCAAGATGCCGTCATTTTGAACCAATTCACTAAATACGTCGATCAATGTACCACACAGCGGTAATGTTTTCCCTTCAACTAAATTTTCTTAGCTGCGGGGCCTATAGCATCAAGCTCAGTGAGCGTTACTCAAAACTCCGTACTGAGACTACCTTCTTAAGCTCAGCGGAGCGTTACTTAAAACTGCGTACTGAGACCACCTTCTTTATTCGAATTGGATAAATATATCCACTTGAGTGCCACCCAGCGGCAAGTTCGGAAATCTACAGCAACTTGTTCGCCGCTTCGGTGCTTTATGAACCATTGTCATCGGGTGCTGGACTATTTTTCAGGTTTCCAATTTAATAAAGTTATCCAAAAATCGTTTGCAAGATTCCCCAATTTGTGAAATTTTTTCTTTGGATATCGCATTTACATTGGGTACTCATATACAGGGTGGCGCAAAAGTAATCCTCCTATCAGAAAATGCTATAAATTTTGCGATTGGCCCCTAAAGTCAGTTCTGTTTTGACATTTGTGTAGTAAACACATGCGAAATACACGATAATAAACAATGTTACGCTACACTGCTCCAGAACGCGGAATATTGCTGACTATTTATTTGACCAATAATCGGTCGGGGCCAAACGGTTACTGTGAATGGTGAGCGCTACAGAGCAATGATCAACGAGTTCTTTTTGCCGCAACTTGATGAATTGGGATTGGAAAACATGTGGTTCCAACAAGACGGTGCAACAGCACACACTGCACGTGCCACAACCGATATGCTGAACATCGGAAGCTTACTTTTGCGCCACCTTGTATGTCCCATGCTTGAAGCCTCTATCACGCCTTGGATTCACTAGCTCGATATGTGAGCCACCTAGCTGACTTTTTCCAGCTCATGCATCGGGTTGTGAGCCATCTTCTAGGTTTGGTTTCTGAAGTTCTTAAGAAAGTTACCATTGAAAATTGTAGGTTTGTTGTACGTGTACCAGCTTGTGGATTTACGTATTTTAACACCAATTGCGAAGCTCCCAAATAGGTGAACAAACATGAAAGCCACTTAACGTAAAGGTAGTAATATCAAGCAAACCCAAATTTACTGGACAATTCTTAAGCTATGCCACGCAGTTCATGAGGACACCAAACACACAAAAGGATGCTTAGCAAAAACAACAACTGAAACTTCGAGGTCTTTTGTTTTGAAGCTAAATACTAGTATACTGACTGAAAACTTGCTGAACAAATTCTTTTATATTTGCAATCGCACAACAGCAATAACACTAAAAACATCACTTCCAGTTGATTTGTATGAGAACTAGATCAAGGTAGACATGCCAAAAAGAGATAAACCCAAACAAATAAAAAAATCAAAACAATCCAAATATAGCCGGAAATAAATGGGATGTCAGGATACCTTCATACGCATACATGCACACATACACTTATATATGTATGTAAGTGTATATATGAAAGAGTGCATACCTTTAGGAACAATAGTAAATTTTGCGCTAAACCACTGTCAGCACAAGTGTACTATTCTTCTTCTTATCGTCTATTGTCTTCCACTATGAAGCGTACAAAAATGTGAAAAAGCGACAAAGGCTAGTGAAGCTTAAAGGGGGAAAGATGAATTGACAAAAGAAGAGCAAGTTTCGTTTTTATTTGCAGAAGTAGCTTAGATTGCATGTCACTCTAAATTGTCTGTCCTTCTACAAAGCTTGTCATATCAGCAAGGATAGGTGTACACACACATTATCAAATACATGTGTGAGTTTGAAAGGATATATCGCATTTTTTGTGTCCCTAAAAAGTACTACTTTTTTTGCTGCTCAGACATTTTTGGTCTTTCTGTGACATTGTGCAATGAAAAAAGAGAAAAATGCAATTGTATACCCAGTAGTGAAATTCGATTTCTACAAAATTATTAAATGTGTCAGCATCCATAAATCTTACCAAATTTTACATACTCTATAGAACTCATTCTATGGTAGGCCACACAATAAGCATTTCTGTAAATGTTTCTGAAATTGATTTTTATGAACGTCTTCCCTTACAAATTTTGTAGAGCGCTTTTAAAATATATAACGCTTACTTCCAAATGTTTTATAAACGTGAAATAAGCGTTCAGTAAGGAACATTTTTAAACAACCTTCTCTTTCACTTTGTTAGTGTGCTTCTTTTGCCTTTTTACGCAAATTGATATACCGACTCCAGACCCAGTCCGACCCTGTTGAAACTGGTTGTGTTCTTAGACATCCGTTACAAGAGCTTGAAGACTATTCTCAGAGTGATCGTACTCATTAGACAGGGCGAACCACTGTTAACAACAACAGCAACAACGACTGACGCCAGACGGTTACTGACCTGGTCCGGTGATCAAATAAATTTTCTACGCTATGAAAAAAACTACACAATCTACGAAGATTTAAGGAGAGTTTAAAAGTAAAAAAACCCACAAAGATTCAGAGAAAGAAATTAAATAAGAGACAGATGGGGAGAAAGAGATAAAGTTATGAAAAAAGAGTGGAAGGATTGATCGAAGGAAAGGTAAATTGAAGCTGAGAATGATAGGAAGGGGGAAAAAACCAATGGAAGAGAAGAGAGGAAGGTGCAGAGAAAGTGACGGAGAATTAAATTTAAGCTAGTACTTTATAGTAAAAGAAACTAACAGAACCGATCAATTAAAATCAGTTTCAGCTAAGTTCCGGTCTCGGTTTGGGTTAAATAAAGGAGCGAGCTTCTTTAACAATTTGTAGTGTGCTGCTCCTAATCTCTCCTACAAATTGGCGGGACCTACAGTTTTATGCGGACTCCGAACGGCATTTGCAATTGCAGATGAAGTTTTTTTGTACACTCGGGGTGTTGCCGACCACTGCCGAGAAGCGACCCCGTTTTAAAAAAGTAACCTATTCCTTCACTTGAACCTGGGACCTTCGGTGATATTAGCTACACGCCTAAAGAATCCGGTTGGTACTGTGCGTACAGCTGCTTCATCTCTTCTTACGATTAAGCTTAAAGACAACGACTATACATAAATCCAATATTTTAGGAGAACTTCAAGTTTTTTTTTTTTTTGCAATCTCTTCAAGCATTTCGAATTTTAAAGAATTCTCTATGTCTGAACTTATTGCCATCTGAAAATATATTGAATCTAGTTCCAGATAAATCCCTTTGGAAAGAAGCTCTGTGATGTGTACTTCTTGTCACAAATCCGTAGATCCTCAGATAGGAAATTTTTTCAGTTTTCACAGAACTCGTTGCAACCGTAGCTCTAAGCTTTTGGTTCCATTTCATAACTTGCTGATAAGTCTGCATATCTTTTTCAAATCGGAAGGCAAAATATAAAGTGTAAGTCCATGTTGAAGGCTGACAGCTCAATACGTCCTATTTTCCATTAACATATTTATTTCAGGCCGTCGCACACTGAGCGCCAAGTACACAAGACTCACACTTTTCCAAAAAGATTCAACTAGTTTTACGAAGACTTTTTTATAGTTTTTTGTATATAACAAACTTAAAAAATTTTAAAACAGGTAATTACCGAAGACTCTTAGACGAACCCTTGCATTTAATCGCCTTAAATTTTATTTTAAAGTTTGAGTTTTCTATCATCTAGGTGACTTTGAACCATATTACGACTGTAGTGTGTATCGTGGTATATTAGTACACATGGTCTTAGGTTGTCTAGCAATCAATTCGAGTACAAAGCAGCCTGCTAACAGAAATTCATTGAGGTGGCAAAATGTATGTTTACCAAGTTGTCTTATTCCCTGGTAACATAGCGAATCGATAGCAATATAATTGATGAAACTAACTGTATTACAAAACTA
This sequence comes from Merzomyia westermanni, assembly GCA_949987695.1. Classification (NCBI taxonomy): domain Eukaryota; kingdom Metazoa; phylum Arthropoda; class Insecta; order Diptera; family Tephritidae; genus Merzomyia; species Merzomyia westermanni. The sequence goes on from OX465291.1 coordinate 21,092,512, forward strand.
CTGGGTATATACAAATCACTTGTTCGAAAGTATCTTTAAGCTTTCAACAGAGTACTGTTTAATACAATTGCAAGTCCATTGCTGAAATGTTTCAAGGACCCCCGCATCCGTTGCAGTTCAACTCTGTTGAACTTCATAATACCTACAATTTTACGATTCTTTCTGTGCAATATTAGCCACGTTTAAATTGGGCAAATAACAAGTTACAAACACGTTAGTAATAGTAACAAACAACAACAACCAAAAACAAGCCGAAATAGTATCGTCAATGTGTTTCTCAACACATTCATATGAAGTTTATTGAAATTGATATGATAGCATTGTTACATGAAACGTCGTAACATAAGTTTTAAGGAGATCATCAAACATACCTTTATACACACGTTAGTGCAGTCATACGAGAAGTCTGTAAAAAAGTTAGTCTAACGACAATCATAGTGCGACCCAACGTTTAGTGTTATTTAGAAATATTGCCCACAAACACACATAAGAGTTCATATCGTAGCCATATTCACATCTACATACATACATATATACTGTCGCATTTACTTCCTATTTCTCTATTATCCTACTTCATTTCACAATATTAGCTGGCGAGGGCGGAGAGCGTTATAAATTCAATTTAGTTGTTAAATCGTTTGGAAATATCTTGTACAGAACATGAAATTTTCGTTTCCACGCTTGTTGAACATATCATTTGAGAGGTTCGTTGAAAGAATTGTTTCAGACGCATGTGTTGGCGTGTGTTGTCTATTTATAATTTTTTGTTTTTGTTTTTCAGTAACAGGATATGCGACTCGACAGATTTGTGTAGGATACGTTGATATTGAGTTGCAATCTTAGGCCAATGCACACTCTAGCACAGCTAGTTAGTTAACACATTTCAGACCAGTTTTTATTCGCTGAGTCGTTTATGTGAATGTAAAAGTTGACAGTTTTTATAGAGAAATATTTTTGTTGTATAAAAAGAAACTAACAGTAAATGCGGTGGTAAGATTAAGTTTTCCCCACTCAAGGATGCTGCACCTTCGAGTTGAAACTTTTTTCAACATTCTCAACATTTCATTTGTATACCATGGGCTTCTTTAGTTGACGACTCAAATCTTATAAAAATATATAAATAGACAAGATGAAAAAATGTGGAACCGTTTTCTGCTAAACTAAAGTTCTAAGGTAGGCAAAATATATATGTATAGAAAGTAAATTTCGAGGTGTCCTTTTATCCGTAAATAAAAAAAATTTTTTAAATCATTTTAATATAAAAAATTTAACATAAAAGTCACACCACTACACTTGCACTTATTCACACTATAGAGCCGCTGCTGTGTGAGTAAATATGTCATGCACGATTTTGTATTACTCGTGTGATCGGCTCTCACTGTGATTGCGAAGAGTTGGTAGTGGACCAATGAATAACAAGCATTCGCACTACATCGCAGCTGTTGTGTGAGTAAACGTATCGTGCATTTTTGCTTTAGTTGTTTTTATTGCATTGATCACTGGCTACGCTGCCCAGAGTCAGCGGCTCTCCTGAGAGCACAAAAAGTTGCTTTGTTGGAGACATAAACAAGCAATTTCAAATATGAGCAAATATGTAACCTTCATTGCTGCTACCTACAAACAGGGTTTACAAAAACAAATTAAATGATTACTCATAAAGAGTATTAAACACCGAAGCTTGATTTGTAGTTGTGGTTGGGTTTGTGTAAATTGAAATAAAGTAAAATAAAATAAAATAAATTAAATACGATTAAAAAAAAATAAGACAAAGTTTATCAAAATAAAGTGAAGGGAAAGACAGTAAAGGTAAGGAAAGGAAAGGAAAGAAAGAGAATGGAAAGGAAAGTAAAGAAAAGAAAAGTAAGGGAAAGGAAAGGAGGGGAATGGAAGGGAAGGGAAGGAAAAGGAAAGGAAGGGTACGGAAAGGGAAGAATAAAATACATTCAAAATAGAGACTGCAGAGAGTAAAAGAAGAAATCAAGGAAAACGAAAATATGTTAGAGGAAAGGAACGACAGAGAAAGGAAGGGAAAAAGGCAGATGAAAAGTACAGCAAATAATGAAAATAAAATAAAGTTTAGTGGTTGAACCACTGGGCGTTCTCTAGTAAAAATTAATCCGTGTCTGTGTGTCCTTTAAAGGCGTCCAAAGTACTCAACCGATTTTTATGAAATTTTCTCAGTATATTCTTTAGATCATGGGTTAAAGTATAGGTTATACATAGTTTTGGAAAAGTGAGCGGTGCCACGCCCCCAGGCTATATAAAATGTCAATTCGTCATATCTCTGAACTTATTTGGTCTAAATCAATGATACTTGGATATACGATATGTGTCCTTACATAATTTTATAAAAGTGGGCGGTGGCACGCCCACATTTTTTGTGGTTTGTTTGTGCCTCATGAATGTGCAAAGTTTATAGTCGATCTCTATGAAACTTTCACAATAGGTTCAGCAAAGCCGCCAGGGTATTTTAAGTAGGAATTCGGCATAGCTAGGAATTTATTTAGTTCAAAAAAATGATATTTTATATATAAATAGATATCTGTTCTATACATCAACAAAACCGTGGCAACAGAAAGCGGTACCAGGAGCAAATAAAAGTTAGTTCGATATATTTTCGAAGCTATGGACATATCAGTACCCGCAGAGGAAATGGTAGAAGAAGGAAATTAGGAATAGAAATTTGAAATATAGGTATTGTTAGAGAAAAATTAAGAGGATAGAGAAAAGTAACGGTATATTGGGTTGGGGGAAAACCAAAAGCAGAAAAAAAAGAAGAAGAGACAAGTGGTACGAAGACCAAAAAAATTTGTACCGCTATATCTTGTAAAATATGTACATATCAGTACCCGAAGAGGAAAAGGGAGAAGAAGGGGAGTAGGAATAGAAAATTTGAGAATTAGAGAAGGTGTTAGAGGAAAATGAAGAGGGTAAAAAAAACTAACGGAATATGGGAGTGCGGGAAAGCAAAATTAGAAAGAAAAATAATTAAGATATAGGAATGAATTACGAAGAAGCGAAAAGTGGGGAGGGAAAAAGTACAATTTGTTAAATGTAGGCAACTCAACTTTAGGCAGGGTAACGTGTGCCGGGTCTGCTAGTGATCTCTAAAAGGTGAGAAAGAACAATCTCTTTTAGCTCGGATGGACTATCAAATAATCATGCGAATTTTCAGCTATTTGGTTTGCAGTCCTGAATATCTGAATACCGAAAAGCAAAGTGAATAACTTGAGTAACTCATAAGCTTTAATGGATTATATTCTTATATGCTATACTTGAGCTGTACATTTTTGGACAGAGGTGCCATGAGAGTTTATAATATGTGCTTTATTGACATATTTGTATGCATTAGACCCTATTACTTGTAGGACTCTTTTGCAGCTATATCTTGAAACTCTTTTATGGTCACAGATAAAATATTTAGTATTAAAGATTATCTTATAAGACATTCAAGTTTTCTTATCTCCTCTTGTTGTTGTTGTGGATATTTGTAATGGCAAAAGTACTCATCAAAGACTTAGAGGGTCAGGCTTAAGGAGCGCACTAGTCGCTACCCTATAAGACAGCTGATCATCAAATGAACCATTATCTAAAAGGAAGCGCTGAATGGTCTTCAGGGCGTAGAGCAAAGTAGCCGTCAAATATGAAAAATCTGATGCATTCATCAGGAGCGTCTTGTAGGGTAGTTTCATGCACTTTCTTTACTCTTTAAGCTCAAACGATTTGGTTCAGTATATGAAGTTTCTGATGTCACTTATGGAGCATTTCGCAATGCTAAATGGGAGCTAAAGCTAAACATTCGTAAAGGCAAGGCGTAACTGTTTCTTCCAGCTTTCTTCGTAGCAGCTCCTGTATCTATTGGTAAAGTGGATTCTTTTCGCTTGACCCAGTTTTATTGACCTGTTAACCAGCTCATTTCTTCTCTTTTTGACATAGCTTGGCCAGTTTTGTTTATTTGCAACATTTCTGCCTTCTCTGACCTGGACTAAGAAGCGAAGAAAGTGGGTCTTGTGGTGAACGAGAACAAGACGAAGTATTTGCTGTCTTCAAAGAAATAAACCCGCATCTATGCCCCTTGGAAGCTATGTCACTGTTGATAGTTACAGATTTCAAACTGTGAGGGACTTTGCCTATTTTGGAACCTGCGTTAACACTAAAAATAATGTTAGATAGAAACTCAAAGGAGAATCACTTTTGCCAACAAGTGCACTTTAGACCGAGTAGACAATTGAGAAGTAAAGTCCTCTCTCGACGGAGAAAGATCACGTTCTATAAGTCTCTCATCTTATCTGTCCTAATGTACGGCTCGGAATCATGGAAAATGTCGAGAGAAGATGATAAAGCCCTAGAGAATTTGAGAGAAATATGTATGGTCCTTGCCGTGATGCCAAGCTATCATCGAAGGAAACTTAACAATGAACTGTACGAGCTTTACCGGGTCATGTTATGCCAATGGATAAATAATTAGACAGCAGAGGAACGGGGAGGTCTAGACTGAGCTGGAAAAGACAGGTGCAGGATGACTAGAACTTCCTTAATGTTTCCAATTGGCGTCAGTTATCCAAGAAAAGGGATGACTGGCTTGCTTTGATACGCAACGGCCAGAATCGCCAAGGCGGTACATCGCAAGTAAATGATGATGATGACTACCTATTACTTACTGCAACGGCAACACTGGAAGACAAAATACAAACCCAAGCTATGAGTATGTCGTTTCTACACTTTATCAAAGTAACGAAGCTAAACACAATTGTACGCTCTTATGAAAAGCGAAAATTGCCCTCTCCATGAATATTGACTGCAACTGAAAGCGGGACATACATATATTGCCTTTGAAGTCATTGTTTTCAGGGCTTATAAATATTTACAACACATGCATACACACTTCCACATGAACTTACCACCCGCATATGGGTTGTACTTCTTTGGGTTTCTTTGTTTTTCCTTTGTTCTTATGTTCTGGTATTTTCGTTGTTGTTGTGCTGTAGGTGTACTCTACCTGCGTTAAAATGCATTTGCATGGTTGTGCGCCTAGTTGTATGTTTATTGTTTTTGTTTTTGTTTTTTGTAAACAACCGACGTATGTACTTGACAGACATTTCTCGCGATGCATGAAAGTCATATTGGCTTAGCATACTTTTGGGCTATTCAAAAGCTTGGTCTACTTTTTCCAAACGCTTTACATGTCCCGAATAGGCTTGATTAGTGATTGAAGCCTATGAAAGAAAATAACGAGGGAATGAATGTTGTGCAACATGCGGCGGCAACAAGTAAACATTAGACAAGAGTGGATGCATTGTTATTGTAAAGTTAGGTTGTTGGTGGGTCGCGTTTTGTTGAAAGCTTGTTTCTTTTTACGATTTTGGTTGTATGAAATTGAGGCAGGTTTTGTAAGGTAAAAATCAGTTAGGTGTGGATGATCTTCTAAAGATTTACGGGCCTTCTCGTTATTTCAATGGTGTGTAACGAAGCACAGTTATCACCGAAAGCAGGAATCAGTCGCCAACTTCCCAATTATGGTCGAAGTATTTGCTGAAAGAGTTCAACTAGAGACGTTTTGACGTGCTAGTCATTCACTGCCGCTTATGTTTGGACGTTTCATGGCAAATTACGACAATCATCCCTTCGTAGCGATTTGGGAATAGCAAGCGAGATGAAGTTCTCATCGTCAACCTGTTTATACAACTGCGTGAGACATTTCTGATTTATGGTCCATCTAACGGCCAACTTTTCCCTTGAATACTCTAGAAAAAGCAACTATTTTCAAAGCTAATTGGAGGTCTTTATTTTAAGCATATGGCCTATTGCTAAAATCTGAACTCTACAGGTATTTATTTTTGCATTAAGGATGAGTGATAATCCCGTGATTCTTTAGGTGCCGAAAATCCCGAAATTTCTCTCTTACAGACCGAGATTTTGAGATCGATTTATGATAATTATCTTTATTTGTATACCTAGTAGTGCTACGCACAGAATGTATATTAACTTTAGTCGCCTAACGGTGGTATGTAACTGCATAAACGGATCGAGATAGATGTTGACTTATATATACAAGGTGGCGCAAAAGTAAGCTTCCGATGTTCAGCATATCGGTTGTGGCACGTGCAGTGTGTGCTGTTGCACCGTCTTGTTGGAACCACATGTTTTCCAATCCCAATTCATCAAGTTGCGGCAAAAAGAACTCGTTGATCATTGCTCTGTAGCGCTCACCATTCACAGTAACCGTTTGGCCCCGACCGATTATTGGTCAAATAAATAGTCAGCAATATTCCGCGTTCTGGAGCAGTGTAGCGTAACATTGTTTATTAACGTGTATTTCGCATGTGTTTACTACACAAATGTCAAAACAGAACTGACTTTAGGGGCCAATTGCAAAATTTATAGCATTTTCTGATAGGAGGATTACTTTTGCGCCACCCTGTATCAAAATGTTCAGGACAAAAAGAAAAATTTATTAAGCCAAGTCCGTCCGTCTGTGAACACGATAACTTGAGTAAATTTTGAGATATCTTAATGAAATTTGGTATGCGCTATTTAAAATGGGCGAAATCGGATGATAGCCACGCCCACTTTTTATGTATAGAATTTTTTAGAAAATACAAAATACATAATACACCTATATCGATTAAATTTGTGTGAAAATAATGTTAAAGCAGAAAATACATTTTTCAAGAAATTTTTGAAAATGGGTGTGGCACCGCCCACGTTTGATTAAGTCAAATTTAGAAATAATATTAATCGTAAATAAAAAACCATACAAAATATCGAAACGAAATTCAACACACAGATTTATATAAATACAAGGTATGTTCCGAAAGAAAATGGGCGAAATCATCCACGCCCACTTTTATAAGAAGGATTTTTAAAAGGATCATATATATATTCAATAGGCAATAACTTTGCGTGAAATAACTTTATATCATTTCTATTTCACTTTCAAAGTGTCCGTGAACTAAGAAAGTCGAAAAATATAAATTTTCGAAAATGGGCGTGGCCCCGCCAGTTTTATAGTGGATTATTCCACAAAATTATGTATGCCATAAATCCGGAAAAAATTATTTTATCGAAACGATATTCGTCGAAAACGTTGAATATATAAAGGTAAATGTTTGTTTCAAAAATGGGCGAAATCGGTCAACGGCCATGCCTAGTTTTTTGACATAGTTTTGAAAAATTTATTTGTAAAATGTTAAACGCGATAATTTTATAAACATGCAAGCTATATCAATAAGATCTTGCACACATAATAAGCTTTTTAAGCAAAACTCAACCGTAAAAAAATTTTGTGAATTTTGGGAAGTAGGGTGGCGCCGCCCACTCTTCAGCATAAAAACTCTGCTATTTTCAAAGGCGATTGCTTGTAATTTCAACAAGATATTTCAACTAAAATTGGGCATCTGCTTTTTAATAGTATGTAGTATACCCTTGCCAAAAATTAATCAAATCGGATAACATACAAGTAAAATATCCAGGCAAGTTGTTAATACCCCAGGCAAGTTGTTAATACCCCACTGCAATAGGGACGTTTGGCGGCCGCCGTGGTGTGAAGGTAGTGTTGCCGGCCTACCACACCGAAGGGCCATGGTTCGAGCCCTGGTACAGGTAACATCAAAAGTGATTTGAAAAAAGTTTTTCAAAACGGGGTCGCCCCTCGGCAGTGGTTTGGCAAACTCTCCGAGTGTATTTCTGCCATGACAGGCTTCTCAGCAAAAATTCGTCTCCTTTGTAGATGCCGTTCGGAGTCGGCAAAAAACTGTAGGTCCCACCAATTTGTAGGGAAAATTCAAATCGGCACACCACAAATTGGAAGAGAAGCTTGGCGCAAAAATCTCTTAGGAGGTTTATGATGATGTATATCGCGCCATAGAGATAGAATAGGGACGTTATATACCTTTTGTGATTTTCATGCCTTCAATGAACATGAAATGTTTGTAATATGAGAAGAAGAAGAGATGGGTCTTTCAATAAGTAAACTGAAATAATAAGCTCAGTCGATTTACCAATGTCCGTCTCTCCGTCCGTCTGTCTGTCTGTCTATTTGAACGCAAATTTTTCAAACATAAAATGTGCATGTATTGGTATTTTGAAAAAATGTGATTAGCAGTTGTTGGTGGGAAGCTATTTATATACAAATAAATTATTGGCGGCCGCCGTGGTGTGGTGGTAGTATTTCCGGCCTACCACACCGAAGGTCCAAGGTTCGAATCCTGGGACAGGTAACATCAAAAGTGGTTTGGAAAAGTTTTTCAAAACGGGGTTGCCCCTCGGGTGTGGTTTGGCAAACTCTCCGAGTATCTTTCTGCAATGGAAGGCATCTCAGAAAAAATGTATCTCCTTTGTAGATTGTAAAATCTGTAGGTCTCGCCAATTTGTAGAAAAAAATTCAAATTGGAAGGTAAGCTCGGCGCAAAAATCGCTCAGGAGGTTTATGATGATATACATGTTGTATATCGCGCCATACATTTATATTTTTTTTTTTGAAATAAATTTACCCGTCAAAACTCATGACAGAAGTGTTTTTATTGAAAACAATCAGCTGGCTTTATAATACGAACTGAAAAGTATTAAAATAGACCTGCGTAACTTGGTATGCCATAGTAGATCACTACTAGATATATATTGTGTTACTTAAAGTTAACCCTTTCTAGGAACTAACAGAAGCAGTAGGACTAAGGTACGCAATATATAAATATTTGCTTTTATTAATTCAATATTAAATTTTTTTTATTTATATATAACATCTAATGTGACAAAAAATTAGTCAACACAGATTTTAAAAGTGCTGTTTGCGCATATCATTTTTAAATTTATCGGGCTCGTAACACAAATATGTTTAACAAAAACATTAAAAAAAAATTTTTTCCATGCATTTTAAAACTAGAAAATTTTTCTTTCAAATTTAAAAACTAAAAAAAAATGATCTGGTACCTACCTTGCTTTGTTATCAATGAAATAATTTTAGTTGTATCTTTTGTTATATATTTTGAAGTCAGATGATTTTTCCAAACAATATCTTCACTTTTTCAAAATAAACTGTTAGGGAAAAGCGCATACTGAAATCCAGAGTCTGATCACGGGATCAGAAAATTCTAAAATCAGATCCCGAAAATCACAAGATTTTTAAAATCAAAAATCGACGTTCCTAGTTTCTATAGCTGTACCTGTCTTCCATTGAAAGCTGTAATATTTTGTTGCTATTTGCTTTTTTTCTGTGCATTTGAAATCTTCACTTGATGTCAGTCAAGCAGTCAAGTTAAGCCAAGTCAAGTACTCTCCAAACGACTTGACTGGATGCTCTACTCCACTTAGGCAGAGAAGCGTTCCTGCTTTTAAAATACGAGTCCAACAGGTGCATGTTGCAATGTTTAAAGCCATGCGTTTGTGTGTGTATTTCTACACATTTTAGTGCAAGGGTGAATGCAATGATGGCGAAAGGCAAAAATTTGTAAATTACTTGTTTGCTTTTGTTTCATGTAAACGTTATAAACAGACTTTCGGGGGAAATTTTATATTTTCGTTACATTTTTCAATGGTTAATGAGGATGTTATTCATAAAAAAAAACTTTTTGCAAACTTTTCTACAAAAAGATAATGTCATACAATTAAATTTTGTGTACTTGGTAAAGTGCACTATAGATAAAACTTATAATATATATTTTTAATTATAACTTTCAGAGCATTTTGAATTTTTCGGAATAGATAGTTCACTGCCCTTTTTGACGTTGTATAGGCACTCATATTTGATTAAAAAGTCTGAGTATGTAAATATGTAGAAATTTAAATATCATTAGTCATTTGGAATTTCTGGAAGCTGAGATTACTCAACACTTTTTAATTTGGTTTTTATACTGCGTGGTTAAAATAATATAAAATTAGATTATATGAAATCGAATAAAATAATACAAAATAAAATAAAATAAAATAAAATAATAAAAATGATTATTTAACAATAAAAACCATAATAATTTTCATAAAAATTCAAAAAGTGAAAAATCGTTATTCTAGGCCTTGAGCTCGTTTCAGGAAAATAAAATAAAATTAAAATAAAATAAAAACATAATAAAATAAATATAAATTAAATAAAACAAAATATAATAAAATAGAAAAAAATTTAATTAAATGAAATGAAATGAAATAAGATAAGATGAAATAAAATAAAATAAAATAAAATAAAATAAAATAAAATAAAATAAAATAAAATAAACCATAATAAAATAAAATAAAATAAAATAAAATAAAATAAAATAAAATAAAATAAAATAAAATTAAATAAAATAAAATAAAACAAAATGAAATTAAATTAAATTAAATGAACTGAAATGAAATGAAATAAAATGAAATCAAATCAAATGAAATGAAATGAAATTAAAATAAATAAAATCAAATAAAATAAAATAAAATTAAAGGAAGTTAAATGAAAGGAAATTAAACTAAATCAAATTAAGTTAAATTAAATTAAATGAGATGAAATTAAATTAAATAAAATAAAATATAATAAAATGAAGCAAAATAAAATAAACTAAAGCAAAAAAAAAATTTAATAAAGTAAAATAAAATTTAAAAAAATTAAATTAAATTAAATACAATAAAGCACAATAAAAAAAAGCAAAATAAAATTAAAACATAAAATAAAATACACAAAATTAAATAAAATAGAATAAAGTAAAATGAATTTAAATAACTTTCATTTATTTAATTGAATTTAAGCATAAAATAAAGTAAAATAAAATAAAATAGAATAAAACAAAATAAAATAAAATAAAATAAAATAAAATAAAATAAAATAAAATAAAATAAATAATATAAAATAAAATAATGTGAAACAAATTCAATAAAATAAAACAAAATAAAATGTAATTAAAAAAATTTTTACAAATTAAATTAAATTAAATAAAACAAAATTAAATAAAATTAAACAAAATAAAATAAAAGAAAAATTAAACAAGCCGTAACTTTGTTAATGAGGTGGTAAGGAAAAAAACAGAGGGAAAAGAAAGAAGGAGGAAGTAAAAGTTGGAAATTATAAATTTAAAAATTCAATATTATAAGATTTTCTTAATTTAGTAAATATAGTAAAATATTAATTTTAATAGAAAAATTATTCTTGCTGAATTTGAACCACCATTTGAACTTTTGCTTAGTTAATGCATTATGTAAAATGAAACTTAATTGCATGTTCAAATGCATAAATGCATATATGTATTTACTAGTTCAGCTTTACAATACACTCTGCCAACATAAAATGATAATTAAAATGAGAATTTCAAGTACGAGTCACAATTATGTTAACATGTTGCTTAACAACTGTCACAATGACAACAGCGGCAACGACAACAATGCAAGTACAAGCATATGTAGGTTGCAGATTCAACTGCATTGTAGTTAAGAGCTAAACTGAAAACAACAACAGTGGGATGTTGGTGAAAAAGTTGCACTAATTTATAGCACGGTCGGAGATGGTAATTTGATTTTACAATTACAAGCTAAATTTTCAAGACAATTGGCCTTTCGGAAGAACTGTTATTGTTTTCTGCATGGTTTGTTGTTGTAGTAGCAGCTAACCTCTTTCCCGCATGTTTGTTGAGTGGTACGGACATAAGCACACCTTTGCCAGAGTCCAGTACGCTTCTAAAACTAAGGAGGAAGGAAAGGATGTAAACAATTTTTATGAAATGTTTTCGCACTACAAAAACACTGTGCTCCCATTATTTAATACAAGAAAACAAGACAGGACCGTTATTACAAGACGATTGTCTCAAAAGTATGCATCGTGTTGAACAAAAGTCATCAAAACTTTGTGGTTGGCAACATTGTCAGTACTGCTACATACAATAAATAGTTTGTACTTAGTGCCACAGACAGCATGAGTCAAAGTAACAATGATATGGCATAATTGATGTACAACTATGAGTTGTTGTTTGGCAACAACAACAAATTAGACAAGTAAATGCATGTGTAAATGTCATAAATGTGGGAGGTAAAAAGGAAGCTCATATGATGCATGTCAAGCGAGTGCGACATTTGTCACTTGAACATATAAAATTACAGACACTCACACAAATGCCCAATTACGACGGTGGGTTGCCTTCGTGCAACAATGCCGCAGCATCTTAGAAATATGTCAAGAAACAACAAATACAGAAACTGGCCGAGAAAAGGCAAAATTGCGCTCACGTCCATTCCCGCTTTATATTTATGGCTGTGGTTTAGGGTGGTCCTTATAAAATCAAATCAAGAATTTTTACAGTCATCCCTTTAAGCTATATTGCCTAGGTCCAGGAAATCACATATGTACTTGAGTTTTTCCATGTCAAATCGTCACATAGTTGGAATCGACCTATTCTGATTTGAATAAAATTTGGTGAAAAGTTTCCTTTCATCATAAACCGAAGTTCTGCAAAAGAAAATGTATTTATGCAAATTCAAAACTTAACTTTTTCCCGTTTTGTAAACTTTTTTTTTAATTTTTAGGAAACTGCTGTATTTAAAAAAATAAACTTTGGCACTTTCAAAGGGGGGTACTTAGAAGTATAAAGAAAATAATTTGAAAACAATTTAAAAATTTAAAGTTCGCCATCAAATGTTTTTGTTCATACCTCTGATATATCTAAAGATATCCTAAATTTTTCAAGAGGGTGTTTTTTGTTGTTCCAAAAATATGAGTTTTGGAATTTTTACCAAATTTTTTTTTTTTTTAACGTTCTAGTAGAGTTCAGATAGGTAAACACAAAATTTCTCAATTTCGTTTAGTGAAATTTTTTTTTTCGTGGTGGTGGAATGTAAAAACAAAAATATGCTTAACATTTTTTTTTTTTTGGAAATTCGCCCCCTTCATTCTGCTAACAACAAAAAAATATTCAGTGATCAAATTGTGTAGTTTTGGGTTTAACTAACGGCTAGAACGTTGAAAAAATTAAAAAAAAAATTCTAAAATTTATATTTAAAAAAAAAAACAGCCTTTCGAAAAGTTTATGATATAATATTTCATGGTATAATACAAAAAAAATTAGATTCTTAAATTTAATGGCGAACTTTAATTGCTTCGATTTTCAAAAATCGAAAAATTACTAAAATTAGAAATTTTTTGCTTTATGAGTTTTTATGATAAAAGACAAATCTTTCCCAAATCGAAATTGGTCGATTCAAACTATGTATATAACGATTCCTTCATTGAATTTTTTTAAGATTTACCCTACTGTAAATTGCATATTTGCTACGCACCTTAAGCGTCTCCATTATCGACCAAAATGTGTATGTTATATCTTTGACTATATAAGTATCGACAAACAAATTTCCTCCATATAATTAACTACCACCCTATGTAGGTATTACTTTTGCAAAATTGTAAAATTTTAACGCTGAGAAATACCAAAGTCATTAATTTCAATGCTTTTGTCATTAGCAACAATGTTGTACCTTAAACAACGCAAAAGCAACAACATAAATGGCGCCTCAAGATAGGTGACCAAGAATCCTGTAAAGAACACCCACGACAAACTTAGAACAGAGAATGCAACAAAACGTAACACAAAATAGTAGTAGAAAAGCAACAATAACACAAATCATTGGCGACATGAAAGTGAACTTTTTCTTGTTGTCTACCACAAGGCGCACAAATACGTGCAAGATCATAAATTATGTTGCAATCGGTAAAGTTGTGCAACAAACTGGCAACAATGTTGACAACAATAGTAACAATAATACAAGTAACGAAGTGTTAGTACGGATGAAAGAGAACGTTATATACGCAGCTGCGAACTTTAGCAAGAAATTCCTTAGCTCTTATTCACTTAATATGGCTGTCAACAGATTGACAATTTTACAAAAAGTTTTGCAAACACGTCTAAATATTTTCATGAAAGTGGTTGTAGAACTTAAGGAATAATCGCCTTCGATTATATCATGGATAAAAGGAACCACGCCCACTTACAATGTATGTTTACTTGGTTGATTTTGTAAGTTTAACAAGCTCAAGACCAGTTGATAATAATTCTTAGTTAATTATTATTATTTTTGATTAGAGGAAAAATTTAAAGCAACAAACATATACAGGCTATAGTTATAGTACTATTTCGGTTTACTTAGGCTAAATTTTTGTTTTAAAAAATTGCAAATTAGCAACTCTTTTGGTTATAGAGTGTTTGCTTTTCGAAATTTACACTTAGGCACTTTTCTGACGCTTAGTAGGCGTTGTTGCCAACCATCTTTGTTTTTTTTTTTTAATCTAAAAAAAAATATTTCTAGCTGTAGGTAAAAATGGCTTTACGATGCGTCAACTGCTTTTCGATTTATGGATGCCGATATTCTGCTTAAAAAAAGGGGTGCATAACCCGCTCCTTTACAAATGTTTATATTTTTTCGTATTTCTTCTTACAACTACACTTTGGCTGTAAAACCCAATTAATATAAAATTATTTTTCGTAGATAATTATATCGCCTACTATATTCGTCTTTGATCCTTACAAACATCTTTTAAATAAAAGTGGCATGGTCCCTAACCGATTTCGTTAATTTTTTCGGAACATAAGGAATGGGACTACTCGGCACTATCTTTTGATATGATATCTTTAACAGGTTTTGCTTTATGACTTACATATAACCTTACATATAATGTTTGTAAAATGTCCTTAATGAGAAAAGGGCGGTTTCACGCCCATTCTGAAAATATTTTTTGTTTATAACTTTCATGCAACAATTTCAATCTACTCATCAGCATAGGTGTATTATGTACTGTATAATCAATTGTGTTGTATTTTCCAAAATATTCGGTATATATAAAAAATGTGTGTGGATATCATCAATTTTCGCTCATAATAAATTTCGTTTGGGGATGAACGCTGAGTAACATTATACCAAATTTCAATAAGATATCTTAAAGTTTGCTCAAGTTATCGTGTTCACCTGCGGATGGATGTGGCTAATTGAATTTTGATTGCTGATATACATAAGTCCATATCTATCTTGTTACGAAAAGCTGCATACTAGCCTTTATATACGGGTCCGTCAGCCAATGCAACCTTGCTTTGACAGCAAAGCAAAAGGGCTTTCCGAACCGTGCCTAATTGCAAATGGCTAGCTCGGCTAAGTTTGCGTTGTTCGGCTTTCGAGCTTTCGCATCACGAACGGCCGACCAAACAGCAGCAAATAGGTAAGAGAATACTGTACATTAAAAAAATGCATAAACGGTAACATAATGGTGAATTTGGTTAAATAAGCTCACATCTCAGTGCAGTCCAAGGCATGAAGGCTACTCAATAACAGCACCAAAGGGACGAAGGGTTAACCGGATCAAGGGGCAAGCAAAACACACCAAGCCGCAGCGCAGAACAGAAAAGGAAACATCTCCTTCTCATCACAACACCTCAGCATCCAAAGTTCGATGCAGCGCCGGCATCATCCGCCACCACAACGAATCTCCAGCAGAACAAAGCATCACGGACAAACCACGCAGCACAGGGTGATGCTAGACAGACGGACCTAAGGACGACGGACCAGCTATATGGGTCGGGCAAAGAAGGTCACGGTAGGGAGGGATAGCGATAGCGGAAAGGCCAGTCTCGGTTTTACATCATGCTTGTAGGGAATCTCGAGTTAGGGGATATAGGCATATGTCATCTTTGCAGCATACGGGTACGAAATCTTTTTCTTCATTGTTTTGCGGTAAGATACCATCGACATGATCCATATTAACCCACCCCATTCCGCGAACCTCAGTCACGCCCACGTCCTGTACTCTCACACGCCGAACCCGGTAACACTCTCGCTATGCTCATCGGGGTATAAGAAGTTCCAACAGAAATATGAACAACTGTTGTCGGATCAATGCCACCAAGCCAGCATAAAAAGCATTTACAAATAACAACAACAATCGCTATTGTCGGTATACTAAATGCAACCAATTACCTGCGTAACCGATACGCACACATACACACATAAGTAGACGGCAAGTGGCGTCATCGAAGTGCACTTTGCTGCAATTTGTTTATTGCAACATAACAAAATATACAAAACTTTTTCATCTTCCATAATATCCTGAGCTCGTCCTAGTACCGTAAATATTTTGCTGAAAAGTTTGTGCATCATTTGCCTCGTTGCTTCCTGATTTGAGATACTATTCTTAAAAGTTTTTAAACTATTACACGTACACATGCTTACACACACCCACAAATACTTGCAACAGGCAAGGCAGGTAGCCAGTAATCCGCCATTGAGCTCCTAACTTCGTAAGCCGTTTAATCTTGTTTATAGCTAGTAAAGTACAAAGGTAGGAACTAATTTTTGTTGAAGTTTAAGCCAAACAAGTTTGATCTAAATAGATGCTCCAAATATGCACGCTTGTTTGTGTTTTTTTTTACAAACTTCGGCTTTTGATCGAACAAGCAACTTTGTTGTGAAAAATTTGTGTAAGGTTTTTGGTAAGAGTAGTAATTAGGAACTGTTAACACTGTACAAAAAACTGCAAAGGTTCTTTCCTGGAAGGGGAAGACCGCACTTCAAACTAAGCCAAGTCACTAGGAATATTTGGGTAAGACAAGTAGATGATAGGTTAGGTAAGGTGAAAGATATTTTCAAAAAAAAAAGGCACCATTGACTGGAGCTTCTGGAAGCATCGCAAGATGCTCCAAATGTCCTGGTATTGCAGACCATTTTGTAGGGTCGGCGCTCAATGCTTGGAGATAGTGATCCCTTATCATAACTGTGGCTTCAAGTGATAGAACATTTTCTCAGCTCTACTACTGCTACTATAATAATTTGATTGCTGCCCCAAACAATAATCAGTAGAATGATGTAGAGTGCCAGAAGGAAGCTGGGGGATAACGCCATACTCAACACTAGCCCATAAAAATAGAACTAAAGCTCTTCAAAATTCTAAAGTTCTACTCTTCTTCTTTTGATGGTCAAAACTTGCGGTTCTCTGAACCTAAAATGAAAATGAAAAGGGATTACATCTGTTCAGAACAGTACTCGATACAAGCATTACAATTATTTTCCTTAAGCAGTAAAATTAGAAAGTAGAGGATTTACTCAAGAATTAAAAAAGGCCTGTGGAAAAAGAGCAGGACTGTCCTTATCTATACGGCTTACGGAATCAACTATCCGATATCTACGTTATCCCAGCGGCATGCAGGATAGTCATGTTTGTCGACATCATTGGTAGTAGGATAGAAATATTCTCTTACAGCCAGTTGAATTTTTGGACTTTCGGCTCGGCAACCGTAAAATCAAGCTTGGTTGCCAGTGTAACATACAGGCAAACTTTGTGATTCCGTCAAGCGCATCTCTCAACACTGGATTAACGAGAATAGTAAAAGGAGGATGGTTGCAGCCTTGTACTCGTAGAGTACCTGAAAGGGTGTTGCCTTCTACCGAAGTGGGATTCACATTAGTTGCGGGGCTCAGTGGATTGAGCACCTGATGTGCGATTGTTTATTACACTGCCGTAGCAGAATGGCATTGCTTCAAAAACTTTTTCGCGCAAAGCTAAGGGAGCTTTTAATAATGAAATGGGATTCACTTTTCTTATAAAAGCAGCCTCGAAAAATCAATTTTCATTAATTTTAAATGGGTTTGAACTTTCCCCACAGAAGTCTGCAACACTTTTTATGCAGTCCTGGACTTCGAAAAAGGAAGGGTGAAATGACTTTAGTCCTTTCTCCTCCTGGCGGCCCTTTCAAAAGATACTTGTTGATATACACAGCCGCGGAAACAGCGTAACGGAAGATGTGTATCCACGCCACAAGTTTTGTCCCAATTATTCTTCGTTCCGCAATCTTTGCTGGAAAACTTTTGAGATTGTAATAGGGATCGACTTTGTTAAGAAAATTATAGAATCGACTTTGTTAAGAAAATTATAGAATTTTATTCAGGAAACGTTTTCATGTTAATAGATATAATTAATTCGAGAGAATATAATTTAAAATAATAGGTATTAAAGTATCGATTATAAATATCGATATCGATATTAAAAAGTATAGAATTATTCATTTGATTACAGCAAAAAAAATACAAAATAATTAAACTAAAAAAATCAATAAATTTTCCTTAAACTTTGAGTTTAAATAATGAACATAACATGAATAATTGACACAATTGTTGGGTGTTACTTAACATTTGACTAGAATCATGATTAACTAAAAGTGATTTATCCGCAACTATGGGTTTTCAGCTGTGGTGTGTACATAGTTTTAGTCATGTTTTCATATGTCACACAGATGCACTATTTACCAAAAACGGTTTTAAATTTCAATGCATGTAATCGATTTATTGAAGCTTTTTACCAGCAAACTGATACATTAGCGAAAACTTTGACAATAAAAAAGTCTAGCATGAAT
Source organism: Merzomyia westermanni (assembly GCA_949987695.1). Taxonomy (NCBI): domain Eukaryota; kingdom Metazoa; phylum Arthropoda; class Insecta; order Diptera; family Tephritidae; genus Merzomyia; species Merzomyia westermanni. The sequence continues at coordinate 21,110,844 of OX465291.1, forward strand.
ACTTTCCAATTGTTAATACCAGCAATGACCTAAACTTGGAAGCTAGGCGCATTGTTGGTTATTATATGACAAAACCAGCTGCCTAAGTCGGATGCCAATCTATTCTCATGCATGTTTGTATGTATGTACATATGTGTCTTTAATTGTGTATCATATTACAAGTTTCAAGTTGATAATAATCAAAAACCGATAATAAAACCATAACACATTGCAGACACATTAAAACTCCACACACTCAGTTGCGGACTTGTGTAAGCTTATCCTATGCCTACATAAAAGTCAATGATGTGTAAACAATATCTGCAACAAAGGGACTATAAACTAAGCACAACATCAAAGATCATATAAAACTTGAATGAAATAAAAACCAGAGCCAAAACACAGGCAATGAACAGTTTAAGCCTAAAACAAGCTTTTTATGATATACACTTCTAATTTGTACTACTCAAATTAGGGTGGCTACATTTTGTTTGCAACATCAGATTCTGCAGATTCGGATTCTAAGCCAAATTCCATTAAAAAACCCCTGAGTACTAAAGTTAGTTGAGTGAAAGTGAAATTTAAAACAGACAAACTGGTAGAGTAGAATTAACGTATTTTGGCGAGCGTAATAAATTGGTAATCCATTGAACAAACAGGATCTCTAAGGGCCGTTTACTCAATGTATGGTTATGATAAATTTTATCACATGATAACCTAAAAAGTCTGATTGAGATATTTCTTTATATGGATATTCAGCTGTAACTTTTTGTTTAGCTAAGTAAATAATCAGAGGTCCATCCCTTGATAACTTTTATCAAAAGATAATCAGCGAATTGTCGCTAATCAGACATTGAGTTAACGGCCCTAAGAATTTGTCAAATGGCTTAATTTGACCAAGATATATACATATGCCCTCAACACAGCTGTGTAAACTTAGACCATTTCTATGTTTCTGATCTAAATCTGACACCCAGTGAAGATGAGTGCCATATTTTTATACCTTCCATGACTGAGAAATAGTGTTATAACTTTGGTCCGATGTTTGTAAGTATGAGAAGGAGAGATAGCCGCACTAATAAGTATACCGAAATGATCAGAGCGATGAACACAAACTAGTTCCTCCATTTTTGAGATATGTATCTCCATGAAATTTTGCTAACAGGCCGCCATTTTCTAATATATTAATCATTTGTCGGAACCAACCAGATCGGTCCAATCCAGAGCATAACTTCCATACAATCGAATGTTCCGCTAAACTGAATTTGAGATATATATTATCATGAAAGATAAAAAGTCTTCGGCACTGCCAAGGACAGCGCACTCCTTACTTGTTTTTAATTAACTAGTGGCAACCTACGCTACCACTACGCGTTTTGGCCGCGCACAGAAATTCGCATGTTCTATTGCCATGCAGGTAACTACGAAAAGTTTGGAAAAGCATTTTCAAAATGGAGTCGCTTCGGAAGTTTTCGGCAACCCTCCGACTGTATTTCCGCTATGAGAAATCTTCTCAGCCAAAATGAATTTGCTTTGGGGGGTGCCGGTCGAAGTCGGCTAAAAACATGTAGATCCCGCCAATTTGTAAGTAAATTTAGAGGCAGCTCACCACAAAAAGAAGGAGAGAAGTTAACGTAGTCCTCTCATTTATCAAAGTTCTTAAAAAATTCTCATAACTTTGATAACTCTAGAATTGCAGTTCTCAATTTGATTTGCAGTTTCGTGCAGGGCCGTAACCAGGATATTTTCAGGGAGTGCGGTATTTATTTAAATTCTTTTTTTAAACTCGTTTTATTAAAAAATCTGATTTAATTATATCTTTCACACCAACAACAAAAATCAAAGTAATCTTTTGGACTAAGTTGTCCAGATTTTTGCATCAAACACGTTTATCGCTTCTTCCATTCAGGTTTTGCGGTGTCTCAAGGTCGTCAAAGAGCGTTCTGCATTACACGTAAGAATTTAGTAAATGAAACATTTTTGGGAAGAATTGCTTTGACACTCTTTTAGAGCTTCCAGTTGCATTTTTAGACCACTAGGCTCCATTACCTTTTCCATTAAGTATATTCTGTAGCAATAGCTTCCTTTGTATAGGAGTCGCTAGGTTTCGTGGCCGCCATTACCGCTTTAATGAGTCTGGTCTTATATTACATGACAAAGCTCACACATCAACATTTTCAGCCACAAAATCTTGAATATTTCACCACACGCTCAAAAATGGTACTAGTAAAAGGAACGGACGGCGTTACTAATGAAGGAACTTGATATGCAGTGCCAGAACATAACTAAAGCTACTTAAATCATGGTAAAGCCTGCGACAAGCCACAAAATTAGACAACACTTAGAACTACAAACATTTCAAGTATGGGTTTGAATTTCATATATACACATACACACATACATATATAAAGAAAAGTTTAGGGTTAATAAGTATTCACTGGAACTTCCGCCACATTTTTAGAAGTATTTTGTTGTTGTGTTGATGAAACTCTTGTTAATTGTTGCTGTTGTTGGTGTTTATTGTTGTTATTTGGCATTTTCATAGACACTTGTGACAGTATTTCTTAGCTTTTTGCTACTTAAATTGTAGCTTAACAATTTCACAAGTTACGAGATTTTAAAAAGTTTTGCAAAGCATGCACAACAAGAAAATTTATGGCTTACGCGTTTCGTAGAAAAATATTTATCAGTTTCTCATTGCGCAGGGTAACGGTTTTGTTTGTTGTTTTCATTTAATTTTTTGCACGATTTATACTCTAATATTTATAGTTGTAAAAACTTACAAGGCAACTTTTTCCAATTCACACGAATATCCTGTTTTCGGCCATTTTTGAAAACTTTTAAAAATTAATTATTGGGTTCCACAAACTTTTCCTATTTTAGATCATATTTTTTGAAATTTACTTATAAATTATCTGAGAATCAATTTATGGGTATGCACCTTAATTACAGGGGTCTTGTTCCAATTATACGAATTTTGGGGTTTCAGACATCTTTTTCTCAGCAACCGTCTACATCAACAAACAAACAAAAGTTATTGCTGAACAGATTTTTCAAGCAAACATATCTTTTTGTCAAGCTTTAGGGAGGTTAAAGGGAGACAGAAAAGACATCAGTCTTCAAATAAACGATATGTTTAAAAACCTCGTTTTGAAGCAGATAGCGGAGAGGTTTCAATTATGGGTGTGAGCGAGATGATTTCGCCTTTTTTTGGAAAGGCCCATGATCGCTATGTTGGCGGGTGTTATTTGCCCTCTCCCCGTCCATTGCATGTCATGTAGGAAGATAATGTCCGGTTTTGCATTCAAGAGAATATTAACCAGCCGGACAGCACTGCTTTCCCTTAAAAGCCTATTTTCCGTGGGTTTGATCAGAGCTTCGAGTTCTTATCCAAAGCTTTCCTAATGTTTTCATGCCCACAGAACTGCAACTGCACAACCATACAGCGTTACGCATACACCTACACGTTTTCCTTGATTCCCAAAAATGAGGATTTGAATGCAAGAGCTCGGTCTGCAGTAAGCCTAAATTAAAGTTATGAGCTGGAGCTTGAGACGCCTCATAATTTTTTTAAATTTGACATTGCTTATTGCCTAAAAATACCTAAATACTTACCGCTTAATATCTTTTTGTAAATTTACGCTCTTTTCTTTCTTTTTTTTTCTTTTCTTGGCAGTGATAAAACACACCACAGTGGAATAAAATCCCAAAATAAAACAAGGCACACAAGTTTGAGCACACCTCATTCAAAATGCAGGACATACGTATGCGTGTTGAGCAACCCATGCCGCATGTCTCGCCCACGCAGGGACGCCGTCCCATACATTTACTGCCACAAATAACTTTAAGGTAAAATTTAAGACATTTTTTTATATTTATATAATTTTATATAAAGGAAATTTAATTTTTTTTTACTACGTAGCTGCAATGAACCACCTTTACATGCTCACCTTCAGGCCAGTCAACATCCAGTGCCGCGTTCACCCAGCTCAGAGGAGGACAATTCACCCACAGAAATGAATAATTTCCGGCGTATGGCCGATAAGCCACCTTTGGTGAGTAAATGAAAATATTTAGAAAAGGTCAGTTTAGTTAAAAAAAATTAGGAAGATAGCTTTTGAGGCGCTGCTCCAACCACTTTCACACCCAAAATCATAGTGACGGAGCGGGAGATAGAGAAATTTCTGGCTAGTATAATTCTTACAAAGAACTTGTTTTAAGGAAAATTTTTTTGACGACTTAATTTTTTAATTCCTTACAAAAATTGTTATCCCTCGCAAAATACTTACAGAGTCATCTGATTCAATACGAACTATGAAGTTCCACTAACTACTTTGACTCTGTTTAGGATCTAAAATTAGGTAGACCTCGATTCAGATAGCAATAGCCTATGTGGCATTACCTCTTTCACCTCAAGTCGATATTCGGGTTAGAAGCGTTTAAATAATGCTATGCTACAAATGCATCAGAAGTTAAAAATCGCAAGGAATATAAACATGTACCAACTTTCCACAAATCAAGAACGCGTCCGCTCTCATCAGAAGGTGCATTCACATACATTTACAAATATCACTTACTATGCAAATGATGCCAACTTTGAAGAGGCTTTAATGCAGACGCAGAATTTCTGAAATTTAACACTTTCAGTCAAAAACTTTTCTTATAGTTTTTCACATTCAATCACACAGCAAAATCAAGCAAAAACATCTACCCGCATACATGCTGAGATGATAGTAGTGATGTTCGGTGGCGACTATTTAAAGAACCGGTTCCGAATATTTATCGGGGCTTGGGAAGAACCTCTAGCATTTGCGTCTTGGCACACACGCCACTGTTGGCTGAGTCCTCCCTCGGCGAAAGAAAATAACACTCTATGAGTCACTTATCTTATTTGTCCTGCTACATTGGTGTAGAGCTTTGACGCTGATAACATGTGATGAGGCGTCTCTAGGAGTATTCAAGAGAAAGGTTCTTCTAAAAATGTATGCACTTCTACGCTTTGCTGACGTCGGGTGTCGAAGATTATTCAGTAATGAACTGTATGAGCTCTACGTAGCAGTTTCGTTCCAGCCCAGAAGGTATGCTTTTATGGGCAACCAACGGTAGAAGCAGAGGAAGAGCGATAGAGGCAGCAACTAACGACTGAAGCGATAGGTTGGACGGTCAAAACCTTGTCCTGAGGTTTATGGGATTATAGTATGCCCGAAGTAGATATGGTTGTCGTAAAAGACGACTAAAATCCACAAAGGTGATGACGTGCAACTTGGTGGTTGATCAACGGATATGATGTCTCTCACCTCCGATTACCAATCTTCTGATTCCTTACAGAAGGAGGGGGTAACATGACTTAGAAAGTTGTACTGGTCATATCCAATCGTTCCCGCTACAGTCGGGCTAAGTTTCACTGTTCATTATCAATCGTTTCAGCAAGGAGCTCATACCGCAACGTAGCTTGTCCATATCCGGCAAAGGCTTGTCAACATCGGCGAAGCTTTAGAGAACCTTCCTGTCGTTTTTTTGAGGCTCCTCAAGCAAAGAAGAGGCTAAAACCTTTAAAACGGTTAAGCGCCATTTAAGTAAGGTTCTGACGAGGCCAGTTTGAAGCAGACTGCTTTTATTTCCGTTATATGTTTTAACTTTAATGTAGGAGAATTTTTGGGCGTAGAATTTGTTTCGGCTCTTCCTGAATTTTTCGCTTTTTCTGAGACCATTTTTTCGTTTCTTATCTCAAATGTCATCGAAGCATTCTATAGTTCAGCAGGTAGCGTTGTTCGGATATTTTGAAATTGAGTACATGTTCCTTTAGAGCCTACTTTTTTCTATGCTTGTGATCCCTTTCCTGACGGTTCTTTAAGGCATGCTTCTCGAGAATTGTTGTTGTTGTAGTTGTACTTAAATAGTAGCCTAGAAGTGGATAAAACAGAGTTATGCTACATTTACAGCCCTTTGTCATGTAAATCTCTAATAGCTCCGAGACCCGACTGTAGTAAAAATGCGGTTCTACTGGTCCGGTTCTTTAGTACAACACTACACTACACTACACTTGACAGAGAAACTTACTAACTTTATGACACACATAAATCTCAGCTATAAAAATGTTGTAAAAGAACTTACTTAAATCAGGAACAAAGCTAAATGTTAAACTATGCTTCCAAAACAAAAGCCTAGAAACCTGAGTTAGTAGAATTAAATTTCACGCCTGTAAATGACACGCTGCCGAGAAAAAGGCACTATCTAGTTTGTATGGCCATATACAAACAAAGGCATAAACAAAAACTTAGTGCATTGTGGCGGTACATTGTCAGTGTAGAGTACAGTGAATCCAGAGAACAATACGGATGTGAATCTGAATTGGAATGTGAATGGCATTGCGACGCCTTTTTCTTGTTGCACTTCTACGTACAGATGTCCTCGTATTTTATGTGGTAGTAAGAAGCTCTCGACGCAGACTCAGGCACGCTTAACGTTAAACCACATGCTGCGAGCAGAAAACAAAACCAAAGTTGGTCACTTTTTTTTTGGACAGTAGGTGAGGTAGTTTAGGGAACGGGGGTTGTGCATTTGGAAAAGCATTGTGAGAACACTCAGTGGCTTGCAACAATATCAGCAACAGACATACGTAGGATATTAAAGATCCAATTTCTGTCTACACAAAAACATTAAATTTCGAGTTAAAAGAGTATCTTCCGACCGCTTAAGACTAAAGAAGCCGGCCAGCAGTAGCAAAATGTATGCACCTACTTTTTAATAAATATGTCAAATCATAAAGGAAACGCAAAATATGAATTTCTGTATTAGGAAGTCAAACACAAGAAATGCATGGCTTGATGTGTCAACTTAATTGGGATCTGGTAGTGAAAAGTTACAAAAAGTAAGTTCTTTTGTATTTGGTCTCCAGACTTTGAATGAAAAGAGAACTAAAATAATTGAGTTTCTTCTTATCGCAGTCTCAGCAAGCGGAGCCTACTACAGATAGATTGTATAGGATGATAGCCCCATACGTCAAGCTACTAGTAGATCTGGCTATATAACAACCACCAAACCCAACAGACTTTGTCTGGAGCAAAATGTAGTTTACCTGGAAAGAAGCAGGTTCTTATTAAGTTTCTATATGTCTAAGCTTTATGGAGGGCGAGTAGTTTTTTTTTAAGTTAATTTATTGTATATTATTTTATTATTTGTTCAGAGAGTAGAACGGGGGGTGCGGAGCACATGTCGCATAAGGGGCAACCTTTGAGTAATATTTATTTAATTATTTTATTTATTTAAATTATTATTATTTGTTCTATATAGAACGGGGTGCGGCGCACCTGTTACACCTTGTATGTATTAATTGGGGGTGAGCACTGTTGGCTCTAAGGCATTGCGCGGGATTGGCTTCCTCATTTTCGTTGTGAAACCCCCCGATTTGGGATTGCAAAGCATAAACTACATCTTTGGAATATTTCATAAGCTGATTGCGATTGCATGTAATGCAAATGAAAGAAACGACAGAAATGACTACAGCTTATGTCGCTTAAACACTATAAGTTTATTAAGTTTCCTTAAGTTTATTAAGTTTCCTTTGCTCTCCCCATCGTTTTAATTTTTCTCTCATTTTCCATATCCCTGTCCCCATTTCTCGCTTTCACTCCAACTTTGTTGTACTGTCCAACTTTGTAGATAATGGGCAATTCGCAGTGCATAGTGCATTTACAGAAAACTCGTTGAGTATCTCCCTGAGTGTTTCAGGCGTTTGTAGAAGTTCACCAATTTTTTTGTTAAGGATCGAAGTCAAATCCTACAACGCCTGCAAATCCCAGAAGCTAGTTGTGGGAATGAAGCTTTACAGCATTTTTCGGGCCTCAACGTGCGCTGCTTATTATAAAAAGCGTACATTGAAGTAACCTTCCTTGACATCGACTATGTGGAGGAGGGTTCTAAAGCCTGAACTCCATGACTAACCTCTTGGGGTTTTCCGACGTTCTACGTGTCCCTTTTTTATACCTTTCATGAACATGAAATGGTATTATAGCTTTGGTCCAATATTTGTAAGTATGAGAAGAAGAAGAGATAGACCTACCAATAAGTATACCGAAATGATCAGGGCGATGAGCTGAGTCGATTCAGCCATTTCCGTCTGTCCGTCTGTCTGTTTGTACGCAAACTAATCTCTCAGTCCATCCGCCATTTATAAGATTAATTATTTGTCGGAATCAGTAAGATCGGAGCAATACAACGCATAGCTCCCATACAATCGATTGTTCCGATTAATGGAGTTTGACCTATAAATATTGAAATTTAAGATCTAGGAACTTTCAATTTGGCTGGTTTAGTTCATATTACATACGCAATGTGACTGGTGAAAATCACCCAGATCGGACCAACATAACATATAGTTCCCATATAATCGATAGTTCCGATAAACCGGGTTTGACCCATATAATCGATAGTTCCGATAAATAGGTTTGGGCTATAAATTTTGCAATGAAAAAGCTAGGAAGGCCAAATTTTGTAGGTTTGGTACATATTATAAATGTAATGAGTGTAGTGAAAATCACCATGATCGGACCAACATAAAATATAGCTTCCATACAATCGATTATTTCGATAAATGCGGTTTGGGATATGTATTTTGTACTAATTGTCAGTAACGATCCGACACTTACAACCGTGATGCGTATTCATGAGAGGTATAACGTCTTCGGCACAGTCGAAGATAACCCTTTTCTTAGTTGTTTAGCTCTGTGAAAAATATAGCTGAAAAACGAGAGGCTAGTTATGAAATTTCAGCTGCCATCTTGAATCTCATCTCGACACAAAAGCTCAACATTAATACCGCTAACTATCAAAACTCAATGTCAGCCCCTGGACTTTCCAATTGCTTCATCCCAAAACTTTGAGGTTTCAGTTTTCCATTTAATTTTATTAAGCACCGTAGTTGATCTCGATATTTGTTGTTTTTCTATTCACCTTGTCTCTTAAGCGTTTGTGCTCTAATGAATGAATGAAGTAAATACGAGGTGTGTTCAAAAAGTATCGCGAATTTTGTGTTTTTTCAAAAATTATTTATTTATTCATGAATATCTATTTTGTCCCCTTCAAAGTAATCCCCATGAGATATTATACACTTGTGCCAACGGTTTTTCCAATCTTCGAAGCACTTCAAAAAATCATTTTTTTGTATCTTGTTCAGCTCCTCCTTCGATGCCGTCTTTCTCTCGTCAAGAGAAGCGTAACGTCGTCCTTTCATGGGCCTCTTCAGTTTAGGGAACAAGAAAAAGTCACAGGGGGCCAGATCTGGGGAATACGGTGGCTGCGGCATCATTAGTGTGTTGTTTTTGGCCAAAAAGTCGCGCACAAGCAAGGATGCGTGAGCAGGGGCGTTATCGTGGTGCAAAAGCCAATTTTTGTTCTTCCACAAATCCGGGCGTTTCTGGCGGATTGCTTTGCGCAAATTGCGCATAACTTGCAGGTAATATTCCTTATTGACCGTTCTTCCCTGTGGCAAGAACTCATGATGCACCACGCCCCTGCAATCGAAGAAAACTGTCAGCAAAACTTTCACATTCGACCGAACTTGGCGCGCTTTTTTCGGTCTTGGTTCGTGCGGTAGCTTCCATTGAGATTATTGAGCTTTGGTTTCCACGTCATAACCATAAACCCACGATTCGTCACTAGTTATGACCCTCTGGAGCAAATTTTCATGCGATGCTGTTTTTGGTCACAATTGAGCAATTTTGGTACGAATTTCGCGTAAAAATCGAAGACGATCCAAAACACGTGCAAGCAAAGCGGCTGTCAACAATTAACTGAACATTCAAAATGGCCGAGCTTGTCGGCATAAGTGAGAGACGTGAGTACCAACATAACGCCACAAAAAATTCGAAATTCGAATATACGTAACCAGCGAAAATTCAAAATTCGCGATACTTTTTGAACACACCTCGTAAAATCCGAATAAGACGAAACTATAGCTACAACAGTTCAATATCTTTGCTTATATGCAAATCCCATTGTACACCTCAAGAGGTTCAACCGCTTTGCATTTCGCAGTTGCAAAAGTTTATGTAAAACTCGATGAATTCACCTGCAAAATTGCAAAAGTTTTTGAGGTGTCAAATTCGCGGTTAACCTGAAACGCAGCAAACTTTTACATGAAATGAATCTATTGCGTGCCGATTTTTTTTCTTTGTTAATTTTCTTGGATTGCCGACGCTATTCTGGGAATGGATTGGTTTGTTGCTGAAATTAATGAAACTTTTGGATTTTTCGAGTTTCGTTTGGTTTACGATTGTGAATGTTTTGGAACCTTTGCGGTTTGAGGTGATGGAGTTACAGAAGTGCTGTGTATGTAGTAAAAGTACCAATTTCGGGATCCCGAGATCGCGCGATTTTTCTGGTGGCACAAATCAGAGAAACTTTGTTATTAATTCATGAAAGGCATTCTTATTTTTATTGATTTGCAATAGACTTAAAATATTTTAATTTTCGTTGTTGTTTTCGGTAGCATGGGCAGCAACTAGCAAAGAAACTGCGTCTACCCCATTCACGTTATTCCATATTCCAGTGTTTTTATTTATATGTAATATCTGCTATAACAAAAATTGAGTTAGCACATATTTTGGAATGAGCAAAATTGCCGTTTTCTTATGTCAATTTTTAATTTATCGTCCTGTTAAACGCAAATGTTTACCACAAACATAGACAAGCATTTTTTTTTTTTTTTAAATTTTCTTAATCTTCATAGGGTCTTCGGGTCAAATTTGACCCATTTTAGAAAGAAACTCGTTTTTCCGTGAAAAGTATCTGGATAATATTTCTAATATTTTATGACTTTTATTTATTTTCGAACCTAAGAAGGTACTAATGATTTTGGGCTCATATATTTACGAACTCTCTACCTACAGACTTTTTAACAAATTTGGTATTCGGGTCAAATTTGACCCCTTTGTAAAATTATTATTATTTTATTATTATTTAATTTCCTGGGCGGAATGCCTTGCTCAACAATCATCTTGCGTACTTTTCCAAAGCACAGTAGTTGTAAACTGTTGGCTTAGCTGATTAGTAATCACTTTCAGAAGCACAACGAGGAGTTGCGTTCCACAAAACAGTTGGGACTGTGCGTCAAAAAGGTATCATAAAATGTTTCCGATGACGTTGTAGTTTTAGTCAACAGTTTGCTCTACTTTGTGCTTCGAAAACGTGCTCATCGACGAATTACCGCGTTCTCTAACGTCGGTAAATTCATAATGAATAGAATGCGTAGTTTTTGACTTGGCAGCTGGACTAAAAGGTCATAATGTGACTGAAGACAATTTTTTCCCATCTTATCAGCTGGGACAAAAACTACTGGAAAAACACATCACTTTAGTTGGAACCATTCGTAAAAATAAGCCTGACTTGTCATCAGAGTTATTAGCGACTAAAGGAGTACCTAGATACCTTGGTATCTTTCATACCGAAAAAAAAACAAACCGGCGTTTCTACTCAGCACTTTTCATCATGGCTCGGAAGTAAATAATAGCGAAGTCAAAAATCCTCAGATAATATTGGATTACAATGGCCCCAAGTTGTATTTAGCAATATGATAGACATATCCGCGCATAATGCTTTTGTTAATAACAGCTTCAACGAAAACTGTCTTTCCAAACGCCGACACTGGAAAATGTAGTACTGCAGATTATTGAACTTGACACAAAACAACGGAAAACTTTAGCAAGGGTTCCGTTTTCTCAGGAAATCGTGAAGATAATTCATGATTTGGATCAACAGCCGTCTATTTCAATAAGATCGGAAAGAAGGTCATACAAATGTACAACAAAAATAAGTCGATGTCCACTATGTAAGAACTCAGATAATAAAACTTAAAAAAAGTTTGTATGCAAGGAGCATTCTAAAACGATTATTTTGTATACCCAATGCAGCAACTAAAAAAATGAATAAGATTCAAATTTAAAAAATGAATAAATTTTTTTTATGTGAATTAATGTAATTCATATTTTATTATTTTCACATACGCTGTATTTAAATATATATTCCTTGTTTGGTTTTATAAACTAAAAATAAAAATTTAAATAAATGCTGTTAGAAAAATAATCTTTTTTTTATTGATTGGAGCTAAATATAATATGCGAAATGAATAAATTTTTTAAATTAGTTTTATATCATGCATTTAGTACAAGGGTCAAATTTTACCGGAGGAAATGTAATAACGTTAGTTTTGGAGAACTTAAGAAGGTTAAACGATATGATCCATTTTTTAAAATTGGATAAAGACCCTTAGTCTAATTACTACAACCGTGCTGAAAAAATTATGTACTTAAAAAAATGTCGGCACATATTTGATTTAGCTTTTGATTTAGCTTTGCTTCTTATTAATTAAAAATCCAATTATTTGCTATATATTTTAAGATCAATTGAAATTCAAATAATTTCTTTACTTTTGCAACAGAGAGCAGCGAATACTCAAATCCCAGGATTAATCCCGGGATCCTTAGATTTGAAATATTTTATTCAAAATCCCAAAACTAGTAAAATTCGAAAAACGACACGCCTAGTATGTAGATATTCACTTGACAGTTCCGATGTACCGTGCGTGCCTACGAACGTGTGGATGTTTGTGTCAGTAAGTCCATGGATCTTAATTTCAATTTATTTTTACCACGCTGGCGTTTCCATACGGTTGTAAACTGAACATTCTTTAACTATTTGCATATTTATATTTTAAGGGGTATGCTCAAGTGAACAACAAAGCTTTCAATAATTTAATTGTTAAATAAATTTGATTTGATTGCCTTTAAATATTAAGAGGATTCCATAGGAAATATTGCATCATCTTTTAACGATACCGCGCGTACTTGCCCCTAATGTGTGCTTGCGATAGGACGTGGCGGGCAGCAGGGACTCCGGAATTTAGCTGACTAATTCTGTACTTGGAAACTTGGGCGTTGGGTTAGCTAAACAAAAATTGACAAGGGGTGACGAAAAATAAAAACGAGCTCAATGTCCTTCTAAATCACTATTCTACTTTCTGCAAACCCGACCCGCTTTGCTGTGTCTTAAAACTAATAACAGCCTGAGTCCGATTCTAATCAGTATATCTCCCATACCAGATAAGATATGGAACTTAAATACATGTTGTTGTTGTTATTATTAACAGTTCTTCGCCTTATTAACAGCTCTTCTAACAGAAGTCCAAGGAAACGCGCAGTTTCAACAGGGTTGGACCAGAGTGATATTGGTGTTAGAAGAGTAGGTTCAATTGAACAGGAAAAGAGATGTTTGATATCATGAGGGGACATACCACATGCAGGGCACGTACAGGGTGGCGCAAAAGTAATCCTCCTATCAGAAAATGCTATAAATTTTGCGATTGGCCCCTAAAGTCAGTTCTGTTTTGACATTTGTGTAGTAAACACATGCGAAATACACGTTAATAAACAATGTTACGCTACACTGCTCCAGAACGCGGAATATTGCTGACTATTTATTTGACCAATAATCGGTCGGGGCCAAACGGTTACTGTGAATGGTGAGCGCTACAGAGCAATGATCAACGAGTTCTTTTTGCCGCAACTTGATGAATTGGGATTGGAAAACATGTGGTTCCAACAAGACGGTGCAACAGCACACACTGCACGTGCCACAACCGATATGCTGAACATCGGAAGCTTACTTTTGCGCCACCTTGTATTTGGATGGTGGCGTTCAATCTGGATAAGTAAGAGTTTATCCTATTACAATATATACAACAAAGTTGTGCTAGGATGACTCTAGTCTCCCTCGGACGAATACGCTCCTCATCAGCTATTTCCGGTGGTTCGATGTCAATTACGGGGTTCACAGGCCGAGATCTGAGGAATCTGTCTACCGACTCGGTATGAAGGTCATTTAGTGCCCGCCTATGGTTGCGCAGATCAAACGGCAAGATACTGTAGTGCCGGATCTCATCATAGTGCTTACGGAGATGTTTCAGTGTCTAACTTAAATACATCGGTTATTGCAGCACTCAATAACACCTTTCGTTTGATACTCATATTGCATGAAACACATTTTGGGTCACCTTGGCCCACATAGCGGTCGATATATCCGAAATTGATCGAGCTATCGGAACAAATGATATTTTAAATTTTAAGTCAAACATTTAGTAATGTAACTGTAAAAGTTCCATTCAATTGCATTCAGCAGTTTTTGAGTGATGCGCGACCAAACATACAGACAGGCAGACAAAATTAGTAAAAAAATTTTGATTTGGCTTCTATTGGCTTAGTGATGATCACTCCTATCAATTTTTCTTAAATATCTGCAATGTACAGACATCAACCTTTTACAATTACATTATATGTAGAGATATGATAAATACTCAAGCAAGTGAAAGCTTCCGCAAGTGCAAGAGGAAAACACCTCGATCTGAATGCCTGGCCGATTGACGTCAGCCACATAAGGAATTACATGGAATCAACGAAGGAATTAGTTTAGTGGCCAACAAACAGATCAAGAAGACATGCCTAATCTCTGTGAGCCCTTAGTCTGCATTTACAGTGTGGTTGCCGTTGAAACAACAACAATAGCAATAGAATACACTTCATTTATCTTAAAGTGATGGGACGATTGTTAAGTTTTTCATGCATCGTTTATTGTTTCCTTTTAAATGTTGATACTACAAACAAAGTGAGAATTTTATTTATTTCGAAACGACATCCTTCACTTTTTGCAATTTTTATTTGTAGAACAAGCGGTTTCTGAGTTGGGTAATCTTGAGTATCATCAAAGCTACCGAATATAGTTTGGACTAAAGAAAATCCAAGTAGGCTTGAGTCACTTTTTGTCATCAATTTTTCCTTTTTCTCTTCGCATACAACTGCGGTTGCTGTCAGAGCACGGGATGTCGGTTAAAGCTTCGGAACATCACCTTACATAGAAGCTCCCTTACCGCAAGCCGACTGTTATTTATTATTAGCCTCTTGATCGACAAATGTACCGACAGGCTATTAGCAACACCCAATAACTCCAAGAAGGCGTTTGTTTTTATTAAAGCGCAAATGAACTGGTATTGCTAAATAAGAAATCAATCTGCAATGACAACCTTGCGTTATCCTGGATAACTGCGATCTGGCTAATGTAACAGACTTCACTCTTACTGCTATAGATTAGTGTAAAGTCTACCCCATTTTTCCCATTTCCCCAATATGACAAGCCCATCTAACATTCTTTTTAATCAGTGTGGAAATGTATCTTTGTTGTACTTACTGTTGATACACTAATCTGCTATTCGTTGAACTCACCACTCTTTGCACATTTTATGTTTCATAGGTCCACGACCACATAAGTATTCCTAGCCACACGGTCGGAGGCGATAGATCATATATCTACCGTTAGTTTGTTAGCAGCTCAGATGGGTAAAGACATGTTTTTCAAGAACGGTATCTACTAAGACCTTAAATGAATGTAACTCTACAGAAAGTACTTCTTTAGTGTTAAGGTGAGCCTCGGGGGATAACTTAGTAATGAAACAAAAGAACGTTATAAAATTGTATTGCTTCCAATCCACCAGGGAAAATTAATTCTCAATCAAACTACAATTGAGCTACAAGGACCTGTTCGCAGTAGGGCAGCACGCGTCATAGGAAACTTACGCTTTTGTTATTACCGACCATTTCCGAGCTATATAATCAACATTTGTTCTCCTCTAATTTCAGGTAAAACGCCTCACTATGGGTATGGGTCTGCTACGTGGCACCGAAGATAGTCGCCCACTTGTACACACCGCGTCATCTTCGCTCAACTCCGGCTCATCGCAAACAATTTCCGATGGTTATGTGAACGAGGCAATTTGCGAACCAGAAAAAATTATTACAAACAAATTTGGCGACTCTTGTCGACAATCGTTGACGGCATTGTCTGCAATGGAAGGCGCGCATATGAACTCACATGAACATCCCGAGTTTAGTTATAAGAAAAAATATTTTCGTGAAACGTGCAGTGGTAAGACAAACACATCTTATTTTCTTATAACAACAACAAAAAAAATTACTAAAAACATTTAAATTTTCATTCCAACAGCAAACTCCAGTCCAAAAATGTTTGCGCCAAGCGCACCACTTCGTCTCGACAATCTTAGTCTGGTTGAACAGCGTGAGCTTAAGGGTGCCGCATGGTTTCAAGCTGGTATACCACGTGAGATCTCATTGGAAGTGTTGTCGCGTCAAAGTCCTGGCGCCTTTTTGGTGCGTCAAAGTAGCACCAAGCCTGGCTGTTTTGCATTGTCTTTACGCGTGCCACCACCAGCGCCAAAAGTGGCACACTATCTGATATTACGTACACCGCGTGGCTATAAGATCAAGGTTGGTTACATGATGATGAAATTTGATATATTGCAGCTGTGAATGATATCAAAGAAGAGAGAAGAAAAAATATATAATTATAAACATTTTTTTTTACTTCTCTTACAGGGCTTCACCAAGGAATTCTCCTCGTTGCGCGCTCTCATCACACATCACTCGGTGATGCCTGAGCTTTTGCCCGTACCTTTGACATTACCACGCCCTATGAATATAGGCGCTGGAGCGCCAGGAAGTCGGCATGGCTCACGAGGTAGCGAATTGGATGGCTGTGATGATTTTGATACTTATGGTTCATTAAATGATTTTCGTAAAATGATGGCAGATTTGAATGTATGACTTTGGAATGGTACAAGAATAGAGATAATGCGTTTGAGTGACGCAGAAAAACGTAACGGTGCAGTAATTGAGACGGCAGCAAACGAAGGGACGGAAGAAAATCTACAAAGATCTAGCATAAGAAGTTGACAAAAGATCGGCTGTTTGCGCAAGTGTTGGTGTGAAAGAAGTTATTAAATGATATGGAAACCTTATTGGGGGGTACAGAAATTTTTGAGACACTACTTAAACAGAAGTCAAAACTATTATTACAATTATATGATCTGAATAACTGGGGAACTGCTTTTGTGTAAGAATAGCATTTAATGTAGATCAGCTAAAAAGGATACAAATTAAGCTGAAAGATATTGCGTTTTACTTACGATTGTCGATACGATGAGCCTATTTTAGTTCAGTTTGGAAAAAATTTTCCTCGATTGCAGGTTAAACTGCAGTATTCATAGCATTTGGGACAACTATTTTAAGGCGTTTTGTTGAATTTATATTTTATGGCTTCCTTAACCATCCCTGTATAACGAAGTTGAAAATAGAAGGTGATAATCTTTGGACGAATTATATTATAAGCTCAAAACGAGGTCATGACTCTAACCAAGAAAATATACGCTTGAGTCTCATCTCCCCATCTTAACATTTTATAAATTTTTTATTTATAAACTAGTCTGTCACTGGCTGAATCAACCATTAAACCTACATCTTTACTGGCAATATTTATGTCGAACCAGAGACTCATTTAATCCAACTTCATTTTCGATAAAGACTATAAAGAGGTAATCAGCATAAAGGAAAAAGAACTCATGAGCTTTGTCAGGCTTAGTTAACATCGGCTTGAAAGTGGGGTGCCAATCAAGAAAAAGAATTCAACGAATTAGCAGGTAGAAACAGCGAGACACAGTGAACTACACAGCAACTGATTCTTTTTCTAGAGAGATACTTGAAATTGCTCCAAAATGAATGCATAAAGGGGAACTACGATCCACCAGAAATCAATTATTCCTATGACCAAGAATTGATAAAAGAAAGTTTACGCCGCATTTACTTCCAACAGATTAATAAGCGACTTTCATAGATCGAACTGCCCTTACTGTAAGGATGCAGACCGTATCGAACCAAGATAATTCGGTTCTATTTAAGAAATTTTTTAAAATTGAGTAAGAGAAAAGTAAGATGTCTAATTGATGAATATAATAAAAATTATGAAGATTCAGTTGGTCTCTGAAAACATTTGCATAAGTCAACGGTCGCAACTGGACAACTGTCGCCTCTACGTACTAGAGCTGGACCTTGGTTGACCTGCAGCTCTAAAACATAATTAAACTCTCGGCTAGTAAACAAAATTATAGCTGACCAAAAACCATGCATTGACGACGAGGAGTACG
Source organism: Merzomyia westermanni (assembly GCA_949987695.1). NCBI lineage: Eukaryota > Metazoa > Arthropoda > Insecta > Diptera > Tephritidae > Merzomyia > Merzomyia westermanni. Next base: position 21,128,863 of record OX465291.1, read on the forward strand.
AACAGCATCGGTAAATACCCACCACGCTGGCACAACTTCGGCGTGGATATACAAGGTGGCGCAAAAGTAATCCTCCTATCAGAAAATGCTATAAATTTTGCGATTGGCCCCTAAAGTCAGTTCTGTTTTGACATTTGTTTAGTAAACACATGCGAAATACACGTTAATAAACAATGTTACGCTACACTGCTCCAGAACGCGGAATATTGCTGACTATTTATTTGACCAATAATCGGTCGGGGCCAAACGGTTACTGTGAATGGTGAGCGCTACAGAGCAATGATCAACGAGTTCTTTTTGCCGCAACTTGATGAATTGGGATTGGAAAACATGTGGTTCCAACAAGACGGTGCAACAGCACACACTGCACGTGCCACAACCGATATGCTGAACATCGGAAGCTTACTTTTGCGCCACCTTGTAGTTCAAGAATTTAACTGCAACTACCCTCACTGGGAACAAGCTTTTTAAGTAAGAGAGAACGAAAACATACACTGAAGATGGCGGATCGCCGAAACCAGTTTGTAACAAAACACAAATTGACAAGGGATGACGAAAAATCATTGGAACGATACACCTTTTTTAGTAAATTTACGAAATGTGAAGAATATCGGCTTCTCATATCTTTCTTTCGTAATCATTCTGCTTCACTAATAAAGAGGTCGCACTTCAGTACATCCCTCAGAGATACAAGTTAGAGTATTACTAGATTGGAAACTTTGGATCAACTAATATAGTATCGCCACCACAGTTGGCCTGAACAGTTAATTAATTTCGAGACGAGAGACTGTTCCAGAAAAGTTTCGCGGAGCCAATGAAACCATCTATTTTGGTGCTATCTTTTGCTTTAATCCAACAACAAACGCTATAATAGCTTTTATTCGAGACGCATCATCTAACTAAAACACTGCTTCTTGTCTCAATCATTACAACAATTTACATAACAAGTACGTTAAATTACAACAAAAACTGATAACAAGCTCATCATCAAGGGAACTAACAGTGTTACTAACCTTAGTTGCAACTGAAATCAGCAAGAGCATTGAGAAAAAAAATATAAATGAAGTAACAATAACAGCAAAAGCAGCCATCAACAACAACAGCAACAATATTAACAACAAGAAAAGAGAAAGCAATGTAAAAGCAAAAAACCAACAACAAACACAAATGTTGCAATTAAGGTTATTGTCGCACCAATGACATTGGCCATGACAATGACAGTGATAGCGGCAACTGATTATCACACATTGAAAACACACATACATACATACGGGTATCTGCATCTTTAAAACCCTGTGGGGAAGTCAGTAACTAGTGAGAATAATTTCTGGTTCAGAACTAGAGATACAGTAGCTAATAAGTACTAGTGCGATAGTAGCTAGATTTCCACTTGTTCGAAAACGGCAGTTGAGTAATTTTTAAAAAACATATAATGTTTGATTTAAATTTTTTGTATTTTATATTTTACAATAAGTAGAGTATTTATTAGTAATTCAAAGCCAACATAGTGAAATAAGCGCGTTAATTTAATAATAATCAATTTCTGAGGTTTTCTAGGCATATGTTTAGAATTTTGTGCTTGTTCAAAACGATCTAAAATCGGGGTAAAATTGTACCAACATAAGTGTGTGGAGCTTTGGTCTGGTTTAGAACCAACGAAATAGTACCCATAAACTAGATCCAAACTGTAGAATTTAAAAATAGTTGAGAACTAGAGCAATAGTAGCAATAAATGAACGACATCTAAACTGTAGAGTTTGTAACTAGTTCGGAACTGTCGAAAAGGTAATGCAGCAGGGGATAATTTCCACCGCCCAGGACATCGTCATGTTAAATTGGCTAGTTGATTACATGTAAAAGAGATTGAAGGCGAACTAATAAGGGATCGGAAAGCACTAGAAGCGCATCAGTTCAGAACTAGAGATTTTCCCCACAGGAAACCATACCAACAGCAACAACATAAAAACTTAAAGCAACAGTTGCAAAAGGTGACATCCACGCCGAAACAGTTCAAGTGCTGCTTAATTAATTAACATTGACAACGGCACACGCACATCATCACAAGGACATCACCTGATACAGTTGCAGATATCACTTTGATAGCAATATATTTCACACAAACAACAAACAAAATGCAAGCTTACAAAGTCAAAGCAACATGCACCCACTCATGCGTTGATTATTTAACTGTTTACAGGGATGCTCTCATCACATTCGACTCACCAGTCTTGAGCGTGCCGCATCAACTTGTGTTTGTTGTTGAAATTTAAGTAATTGCATCAGGTTACAACAATTTCATAGGTACACATGTGCATTAGAGTGGGTTGAAAACGAAATATTTTTACATGCAGATAGAGTTTGTACACGGTTAAAAATTTGTGCTTAAATTCAAAATCATGCATCGGTTACAGCAAAATTTTGAAATTTTTTTGTACTAAATTCCAAACCTTACATTTGTCTATTTCGATTTTTAATTTCTTTCGGTTCAAATCCTTGGAACTAGCACATATTTTTATTTATTTTTTAATCGCTAAAACATTTCTAGTTTAATTTGGTGATAGATTTACATTTACTCTATAGATTTACATACTCTATATAAAGAGAGACTTTCTAACTGATCGAATGTTGTAGTATCTAAAAAAAATCAATTTTTATTAAAGGTGCTAAATTTGATTAGTACTTAGTAATCAATTAATTAGACAGCTTTTTTAATGGGTAATGATCTTTTTAATTGTTGTAAAGGATTAGATTCCAATTAGAAAAAATCGAAAAAAATCAAAAATAAGCAAAAAAAAGTGGTTTTGATTACTTTTGATTATTTTTGATAATTTTGTTTATTTTTTTTGTTTTCGATTATTTTTGACTGAAAAAAACCAAAAATTTCAACAAAAATCAAAAAAATACAAAATAATCAAAACAACTTTTTTTGATTATTTTTTACTTTTTTTTATCTTTATTTAATAATCGTAAAAAGCATGATTTTAAAAGTAGTTGGTAATCAATCATTAAATGGATTCTCAAGAAAATAATTAATCAAACTGCTAATCATTACGTCTAGTAATCATTATTTAACAGGTCTGTGCCGAACAGGAATTTCATTTTTATAACCTCAAAAGCTTTGTTCGTCGAGTATAAAACACTTGCAGGGAGAGAACGTATTTTGACATTTCATTGTGAGAGGAAGTTGCGAGTTTCTCCTGGGAAAATTTCAATCAGTAAAACTAGAAAGTAAAAACAGCTGATCGTGGTTTCGCGAAACAACAAACTTTGAGTTATTTACCAATAAAACCATTATCAACTGTTTTGCTAGCAAGTTTTTACAAATTCCTATTTGGCGAACACTTTTCGCTGTTTGGAAGGAGTTACAATTCTTACAAATTGAACACATCTTAATTTTGCTGTTTTTATTGCTGTATTTTGTGCCATCGCACACTTCTTTGTAAAAATTTTAAAAAAAATTATGCTTTTTTTTTTTTTTTTTGTAATTACTAAGGTTTGGGGAATGTAACGGGTGTGCGCCAAAATTAATCCGTTACCACACTGCATACACTGCCGTGGGTATATTCCAAGCTCCTAACCGGGAGTATGATAAAGGGCACTTGGTATTACTACAGTCTATTACGAAAACGAGGCGCATCCTAGGGGTATTGACCTTAACAAACATATCATAAGTTCTGTCTACCCTGGCCTGCATAAAGAGGCGAAAGAAGTGGCTCTTGCGGTGAACCACGGAGAGCCACTCTAATGTATGTATATCATATGACAGATTCTGACTTTAGTGTTTTGTGTTGACTAAGCTTAGTAATTATTTTAATTGGATAACAAATTCAGTGGACAAGTCCGTAAAGTAAAGTAACAGTCATTATTTATTCGTAAGCACTAAGCCACGTATGAATAAAATGAAAGCTGAAAAGTTTTTTGATAATTTGAAAATACTCCTTTCGCTTGAGAGCTAAGCACACAAAATTTTTAGCCGCTGCTTGATTAATTTGTTATAGCTTTCCGAATAAAAACAAATTGTGTTAGCAAGTAAACAAAGTTGTATCTAGAAGGGAAGTAAATAATAAAAAGGGCCGTATAAATAATTCAAATCCATTATAATATTTCTCGCAAAGTTTGAAAAAAACTATTGTATATTATACTTTTATAAAAAAAATCAAAGGTGGTCTCCAAATAAATCATAGCAATTCCTGACCTGTGTTGCGATCAGACCTATTAAATAATGATAACTAAGCGTTATGATTACCGCTTAGAATATTTATTTACTTGAGAATCCATTTAATAATTAATTACCATTACTTTCAATGTGTAAAGATTATTTTCCAATTACTTAAAAAAATATTCAAAAAAATCATGATTTTTTACGATTATTTAAAAAAAATCAAAAATAATCAAAAAACAGTTGTTTTGATTACTTTTGTTTTATTATTATTTTATTTTTTTGATTATTCTAGATTTTCTAAAATATACACAACAACAATACCGGACAACAATACCGGAAAAAAGTCAAAAAGAATCAAAAAAAAATTATCAAAAGTAATCAAAACAACCTTTTTGGATTATTTTTGATTATTTGTAATAATTTTTTGACTTTTTTAATTTTTTTTTTATTTTTTCTAATCGTAATCAATTAATAATTGGTTTTTCTTAAAAAAAACAATAAAAATAATCATTACCAATCAAAAAAGCAGTCTAATTAATTGATTACTAATTACTAATCAAATTTAAAAGGTCTGGTTGTGACCTTCTTAATGGCACAAAATGTTGAAGGAAACTAAGTTCAGTTCGATACTGAACTAGCACTGCCAATATTTTCAATATGTAATGCCTCGAAGAAAAAGCAAAACGTGAAAGAAAGTAAGTTAAAACTTCAATTATTTTCTTTTTATTTTTATTTTTGTGAAACTAATGTGTGAATTCATTATTCCAGTTTATTTCAAAACTGCTTGATGCAATAATTGCTCATCTTAGAGGGATTTTATTTTTCGTCAATATAAATAAGTATATGTAGTTCTATAATTTTGTGTCAATACCATATGTATACGGTTAACTTATGATGTCTAATGCTAAATATAATACTAGAGTATATAAATATATGAAAAGTTTTGTAATAAATTAAAACAATAAATCTGTGAACTTTAAATGTGCAAATTAATAGTTGATAGCACAAGAAAAACATATATATATAGTACTTATATACCTTAATACTAATTAAAGAAATTATCGAAATGAATGTTCAGTGTATATTATACAACATATACATATATAAGTATGCATTTGTTTATGTGAATGTACATACATATATGAAATATTAAATTTATATAAAATATGTAGCTAGAAAATAGATATCGAAAATGTATTTAACTAAACAATTTGAATAAAAGTGCAAAATATATTAAAAAACTGTATTAATTATTTTTTAGTTTATAACAACTGTTGAAATTTGTCTGTCTGTCTGTACGTTTGTTCTTGCATCACTCAAACTCCGCTGTATAGAAATAGATGCAATTTTCGCCGATCATTGCTGGATGTCCAACTTGAAGGGAAGAGCGCATCGGAAAGAACAAATCGATCATAAACAATGACAATACCAACAGAGGTCGGCTCTTGCGCAATGGGTGATAGAACTGAATAGAAGGTTGGATAGCCTTATTTTCTCTGATGGAGAAGTTCAGCAGCTTGCCAAATCAAACTGTAAGAAAAGCTATGGCAGTTGTCTCTAAAATGTTCCTATTCTATTCTAATAAAAACTTTGAATAACCCAGTAGAACATGAAGCGAGATCGCCCCAAGTGATGAATAAGAGAGTACTCCCCTTAACATTATTTCGAGAGATTTCTACACTCTGTGCTCCGATTTTACTAATTTTGAAGCAATAGGGGAGACCTGCTCAAGTTATTAATAAAAGATTACTTCCTTCTATATATTTTTGGAGTGAAAGTAAAGATTTCTCCTACTTCTACTCCTAGCTAACACTTTTTGAGTAAGCCGAGGTTCTCTGCCAACAAAATAAATAAAAAATTAAAAAAAAAAAGAGAGAGCTGCAATCGTAAAATATAAAAAATTAACACAATTTAAATAAAGATTTTAATTATTATAACTATTCTTTCTCATAATTAGTTCCCTATTTGCTGAGATATGAATTATTAATGTATGAGTGCCATTCCATTCTCCAAAGATCTTTCATTGGTCTTTTAGGTGGAATGTGAAATGTCTCGCTCATTACTCTTCTAGGAGGTTTTCCAAAATTCTCAAAAACCCATATTACTCAATTGCGATTCATAAAAAAGTAATAACAAAAACTTCATTTTTGCTTTTTGGGAGGTGAAAGGAAGTTTTTCTATTACTCGACCTCATAGGATGTGCAATGTTAAAATGGAGTATACAAAATTATATGGTAATACAGAAGGGAGTACTCCGGGATTAATAAAAAGATGATCCCTGGCTTAACTGGCAAGTAATAAAAAAAAAAAATTTTTTTTAAATTACAAAAGTTTTCATAAAAATTATTATTTTTGACTTTGAACTCATTTATGGTCATGAATACTGCAAGAAATAGACGCTATATCATTGCACACTTCAGTCACATGGCGGATATTTCTTTAAATTTCACTCTCAATGTACGCATATCATCACCGTCTAAGGAATTTACCTTCAAAAATGTCTGAGTGATCGTCAAAATAGCTGCTTTAAATGACAACTTCATGATTTTGAGTAGCGCCTAACTGTATGCTTCAAAAATCTAAATCCATTCACAAACAAATGTTACTCATACGCCCAGTAGTGCAGGCGAGAAATTTTCAAAAACGACTTCACGAGACTGATGGATGATGAGCGATTCCTGCGTAGACTTTAACTAGCCAATCTCATTGTTAGATGTTGATAGACGCTTACCGCAGTGCCAGCCTATGAACGCATATCAATACGCACCTTCTCTTCCTTGATCGTTTTTGATATACTGCAAATTTTGAACATTTTCAAAATAAACAAAACTAAAACCTCATATTTGTTAAATTTTTTTTCACAGGCTTCTTTATTTCAATTACTTTATTTAAATATTATCGTAATATTACAATAAGTAGGCTTTAAACCGTAAATTCTTTGTAGCAAGAATTTATATATCAGTAATACTTATATGAATAAAAATATATTTATGTAATAATTAATATATTCATGTATATGTGTATACTTATGTATATACTTTAGGTGGTGCAAATGTGCAATAAACTGCAGTGCATTTCATTCAAAAAAAGTTAACATTCTCCAGCCGTGCGTTCAAACTACATTATATGTGTAGTAATATTGCGAATACATACAAATATCTTTTTAGTTATTTAAAATATTTTAATTTTTATACAAACATTTTTTCAAGTCTTTAACTGCTGGTGTGAAGTGTAATGCCTGAAAAGTGTGAAATTTTATTTATAATAAAATTTGTTTGTGTGCGAAAATCATGTTTACGTGTGTCATTGCAGGCCATGTCGAACAACGATTAGAAGCGTTTTCGTAGAACTTTAACTAAAACATTGCTGTCGTTAATGACAATATATTAATTTGAAAAAACTGCACAAGCACTAGATCGGGATGGCGTTATGAACAACGCTGAGTAGAAAGTGACTCAATTTGTTGCAGATTTTGTCTAAGAGCGCCATATCACCGTACTTGTTTAAAAAACTCTCTATCTCAGATACTGTGTTTTTGAAACAAATTCTGAGATTTGTGTGTTCTTCTGCTCAGCCTTTGAAATGAAAAGATTAATTTCAAAATTATAAAAATCTGAATTTTGGAAACAAATTTAAAATATCGATATTTTAATTTTTATAGCTATTTGAAAAAAACGTCCTTCCCTGAAAATAAGCGGACATTTTTGTAATTAATTAATAAAAAAAAACAAAGGAACGAATTCGAACCCATCCAAGTCAGTGAAAACCTAAAAATCGGTACCTAAGAACGTTTTTAAAGGATTTTGATTTTATCAAAGCTTTTTGCGAAAATTCACTCAATTTTCGAAAACCCATGTTCATATTTTCAAACTTTCTTAGCATTATTTTCAAAGCTTTCTAGAACTTATCGTTGATTTTTCATAATTTTCTAGAAAAGATGTAGGGCAAATAAACACGACTCAGAAGCTTTCGATTTTTGGACATTTTTAACTTTTTTCAGAAGTTAAAGGACGTATTCTCTTAAAATTATTTGAAAGAAGAACTAATATTTTGTTCCTTTAGAAAAAATTTGTATAAAATTGTACATTTCAAAATATGTTATGTACCAATCAACTATTTCAACATGCTATAACTATATTTTACACTTGAGGCGTATGCACTTAAACGTGTATGATACGTGATTGTGTAGGTTTGAATGCTTTCGTGTTTATTAATGTGTGTGTGCTGTACGAATGTAACGCTTTTTATTTATACAGAATTATTACGATAACAATACGATTTATATACGAGTTCGTAATTAATATTAATAATTTCAATATTATATAAGTTTTTCTCTTATAATCACTTTTAATGAAAGAACAATACATCGATTTCGAATATTAAGTACGTAAATGTACTTAAATGAATTGGAATTATTTTGCTTATAATTATCACATTATTAACAAGTAAATATTAAATATTAGCACACATTACAACAATATCGAATAAAATTTCATAAACATTAGCATATTTATTGAATTCTTCAATAAAAATTTTCGAGTTGAACTTTTTGAAAAGTAATAATTTTAGATGAATCTTGAAATTATGACTTAAATAACACTTTTGGCAAAAACTTAAACTAAAATACATTTGGGATAATTACAAAGGACTGGTTTAACGGTTGGCCAGTTGTGTTTATATTATTTGCTAAGGTTACAAAAACAAAATACACTAGACCAATTCTTAACCAGATCACATGAAACTCATGCTGACGTGAATACCCCAAATGCAAACATATAAAATTTATAAAAAACAATTTTAACAATATTGTACATAAAAAAAATAATATTCCATTTCATAAACAAATTAATTATTTCTAACATACTTATTATAAAATAATAATTTATGTATATGGCTGACGCAATAAATATATATTGACTCGAGATTATGTTTTTGCATATATACTTTCATGCCTTTCTTCGTTTCTTCTTTATAATTGTATAAAACTCAATTTTCTTAAACGGTAGATTGCGGCACATTCTTCGCACTCTTTTTCATGTTATTTGTATAATAACTAAAAGTAAACATAAAATAACTTTAGGCATTAATAGGCGTATGTAAGTATGTATGTTTGTAGAATAGTTTAAAAAATATTTAGTTTTTGCAAAAAAACCTCTATCATATTTAAGTCACTTTTTTTAGCAGCAAAAGAGGTTGACGAATCAACTGCGTCAATTCAAATTTCCCTCCTTTGCCTCTTTGGCTGTTAATTGCTATTATGGTTGCTCGGCGATGATCCAACATCATTGTGATTAATGTTATTATCGTTGGATTTCCATGACAGCAACTTGTTGAGCAGCACATCCATATAGGGATTACCACCTAAGCGTGTCACCTGTAAAGAGGAAATTGAAAAGTGTTAGTAATTACTAATTTTATTTCGTGTAGACAAAAAATATTAAAATTTCTGTTGCACAAAATTTATGAAAATATAATTGCTTTTAAAGCAGCTTAGCCATCTCCGTCTAAATTTACTTTACCCTAAGTACTTGGATATATTCAATATCTCGCTAGCGATATAGTTTGTAGTTTACTCCGCCTCTTACGGCAGGCATATTCTAGCCCGCAGAGTATAGAGGTGATGAATACCTCAACCATACCAATACCTCAAAACTTAGCCGGAAGTATTGAATTTGACACGGTGATGCATTGGGTGACGACGGTCACCCTGCTGTTAATCGGCGGAGCTCCGCGGTACCTAGCAGAAGTGGCCGGTCTTCTTAAAGGAAGAGGATTGCTCAAGAGATTCTCTTATAAATGTGCCGAAAAGTCTAGATAGTTGAGCGGAAGAACCCTCCAAATGGATTTTGGAAGGCAGTTGGATGTTTATAAAACAATTTCCTTCATCGCAAAAGTTTCAAATTGTGCAAAAAGCAGAGGCATGGCAACCGGGTATCAATCGATTAAAACTTTAGGCTTAAATTTGGAACTATTCACCGGTTTGAAACTAGTTCGGTTCAGATTTAAACCTTACTGAATAAAGTCTCAAATCTTAAAATGGTTCTTAAACTAAACCAAAAAGTGCTGCAGATAAGCAGGAAATATTTTTGTTTTCTTTTTTCGAAAGCTTTTTCAAGTCATCGAGTTTTTCATTCGACAGTCATTAACACTCTTTTTTATAGGAAAATTCATTTCAGGTATAAACTTAAACCCTTTTAATCGCCCTCATTTGCTCGACAACTGAATTAGTTTAAATTTCCAAAAAATTTGCCTTGGTCACATATGTAGTTCAAAAAGTTTCGAATTTAGGCTCAAATTTTAACCGTGCACATAAAAAAATACTAATTTAATACTACCTCTGCTCTCGCTTCCTTATCCAGCGAATCCAATACTTCTCTCGTGTACTGAAAGCTGCCCAGTTTCTCCAGCAAATTAATGCAATACTTTTTAACTTCAATATCGTGAGTACGTTGACGTAAAATATCTAATAAATAAATAACTTCATTATTACTATAAGAAAGGCAATTAAAATAAATTTTTTAAAAACACTCACGCAAAACCTGATTATCATGTTTCTGTGAGCGAACAGCATGTATAACTGGAAAACCAAATTTGCCCTCTGTTAAATCCTCAGCAAAACTTTTATTTTGAGTGTACTAATTTGTGATAAAATTATAAAAATATTAGGGATAATTTCAGTAATATGGAAATGGTTTTTTTTACCTCTTTCAAACTCAAATTACAATAATCATCGCGTATTTGAAAATATAAGCCAAGTATAGCGGCCAATTTGGTAAAATCCTCTTTGTTTTCACTGAATAGCTGCATTAAACGTATAGCAAGCATGAAAAGGCCTCCAGTCTTACGTATAGTCATCAGTTTGTAATCCGATTCAGATGGACAAGTAAAACTATCACGCCAATAAATTTCCATACCCTGACCACGATGCAATTCCAGCAATTGTTCGGTGTAAACGTTTGTGGCCTGTGTGGAAGAGATGATGCTTTAATTACTATTTTTATTACATAAAATGTTTTGATTTACTATGTAATATAAAATTTAAAAAAACATACCTCTGGATGACCTAACTGTTGCACCTTTTCTAGCGATAGGAAGAGCACATAATTGGCAGCGTTCATGGTACTGGCTACACCATAAATCGAATGAGCAACGGGAACACCTCTGCGAAGTATTGAATTGTCTTCAATATCATCAATTCTGTAAAATTAAATAAATAATGCGTGACGAACAACATTCAAAGGCATTCAATGCTAGTGAAAGTTAATATTTTAATCGACGGTTAAAACTAAGCCCACATCAATTGCTACAAATACAGTTACTTTTTATTGTTGCTGTATACAATGTCATGTTTAGTATTGCTGGATTAGTAATCTCTAAGCTGGTCTATCAGCAATTCTGGCGGAGCTCCCAGCTTTTCCGAGGGGTCACGAAATTCTCTCTAAAATTTGAATATTGGTAACTTGGCATCACTAACTCTGAGTGACATTCAGATTTATTTACATAAAAAACAAGGCGAATTCTGTACAAGGTGGCATCATCCAATCAGCTGATAGCTACTTTTTTCTCGAATTTTGACACTACAAATTTTACCGCAGTACGATTTTGTCATTGGACCTATGAATTAAAAAAACAAAATATCTGAAAAATGTGTGTGTGTATGTTTGTAATTCGTCTGCTTCCACCTTATATTGAATTCGCCTTGATAAAAAATAAAATACGAAAACTGGTAACCAATTTTAATTTCGGCCTTTAAGGGTCGCTTTTATAAAATAATGTTAACACTAGCCGTCGGTTAATTTGGTAGCTAACCGAACGATGTATGTACATCAATTGGTATGTACGCAGCACTGAGTTCAAAAATGTCGTAATTGCTGGTAGCATTTTTCGAAACTGCGTCACGGCAAAATTTTTTTCCGGCGAGAGGTCCGCCTCTCTCTATTTGATTTCGCCCGTGTCGCAATGGGCATTCATTAGACCTGTTAAATTAATTAGACGGCTTTTTAAATTGGTAATGGTGATTTTAATTGCTTTTTCAAGAAAATGCGATTATTAATTGATTACATTTAGAAAAACCAAAAATAATCAAAAGTGATCAAAGCAATTTTTTTTTATTTTTTTTAATAATCGTAATGTTATTTATTGGAAAATAATCATTAAAAATTTAAAGCTTTGGTAATCAATCATTAAATAGATTCTCAAGAAAATAATTAATCAAACCGGTAATCATTACCATTCTGTCCAAATTATTGTTATTAGAATTACATATGTACTCGTATCTATTTTAACAGGACTAAAAAAATGCTAGATTCAACTTGGTGCAACCTAGAACTTATAGCTGCAAATTTATTAATTATTTTCAACATTCTAAATCCGTGACAACTGCCAAAAAATTACAAATACAAAAACTTGCATATGAAATTGAGAAAAAAGAGAGTAAAATAAAAAAAGGAAGCTAAACAATGCGACAAATGGAATGTACAAATAAACTGAATACAATAGCTACTTAAGTAATTAAAGGAAATCATAAAGCACCATTGTGTACTTTTGTAGAACAGCAAATAAGGCCTGAAAGGAAAAAGCAGGTGCAGTCGCTAAGGACATTCAGCTATTTATTTAGTTAAAAAAAACTAATAAAATGTGGCACATAAAATATAATCAGCTAGCAGAACTAAATATCCAAATTGTCATATGCACAAACAGTGGTGTGAGAAAAAGTAGCACTAAATTATATTATTATTTGAAAATTATTTTTCTTCTTTTTTTATTTTTTAACTTTCATTTAAACCAGACCTGTTAAGTTATGATTACTAATTAATGATTACCGGTTTGATTAATTATTTTCTTGAGAGTCCTGTTAATCATTGATTAGGATTACTGTCAAATTTTTAATGATTATTTTCCAACTAATTAAAGATCAGACCAGTTAAATTTGATTAGTAATCAATTAATTAGACGGCTTTTTTAATTGGTAATGATTATTTTTATTGTTTTTCAAGAAAAGGCAATTATTAATTGATTAGGATTTGAAAAGATTAAAAAAAAAGTTATCAAAAAAAGTTTTGATTACATTTGATTATTTTAGGTTTTATTTTTTGTTGCTTTTTTATACCAACAACTTTTGTTGATTTACGGCCTGTACATTTTCAAGTATTCATTAAACGAGCTCAAGGCCAAGAATAATAATTTTTCACTTTTTGAATTTTTATGAAAATTATTATTGTGTTTATTTTTTAATAATCATTTTTAATTAATTACTAGCTTATACCTGTCGGTTTCACCCCACATTTCTATAAAAAAAAATGTCATCTATATGGAAGGTGCCACGCCCCCGTTTTTGTTACCCTCAGTTTTTTTTGGAGGTGGTAGGGATTAACCTCATATAAACCCTTACCAAATTTCAGTAGTATAACGTAAATACTTCCAGAAATACGGACTGTTAAAAATTCCATTTGTATGGGAGGTGCCACACCCCCTATATATATTAAAATATTTTTTAGCCCATGACCATCCCGGTAAGGTATCTAGTTCGTGTTTCAAATTTGGTTACGATCGGTTTATACGTTTAGGACGCAAGTCGATCTATAGATACATACATAATTTGAATTTTATATATATAGAAAAAGAAGATTAAAAGTTTTTGATTGAATAGAGTAGGAAAAATGTTTTTTTTTATTTTCTTTTTTTTTTTTGATAATTTTTGGTTTTTTTTCAGCATTGATGTGTATACCCAACAAGCATTTCTCTAAATGTTTAAACAAATAATTTAAAGTAAACTTGCTGCAATAAGCGAAATGTAAGACTTTTCAGTTTTAATTTATTTGAAAGCTAAAAGTAAATAATAATATAATTATAAACTTCAAGAAAGAACTTCACTTTAAAAGGGAAATGCAAATGTTAAAAAAAATTCAGAAAAATCTATTTGTCAGTTTTTTTCTTTTCAACTTAAAATATTTCCAATTCTTTTCAGAAAAGATTTTACATGAGAATGACGACACAAAAGCAAAAATCATGGCTGCATCTTAACCACTTCCGCAGTCTGCTAATAATTGGTTTAAGTTGTAGTATTCTATGTATGATTACAACTTTTTTATTTATTTCATTGCAACAGCTAAATAAGATGAAATATATCGTTTGAATAAAGTTTCAGAAAAACCATTTACAAAAAACTTTGTTTTGAAAATTGTTTATAGGCTTACATTAATAGGCTTTTAATCAACGTGCCGTTTTGATTACGAAACGCTTTTTTCAAACGTTTCATAAACGAAAAGGCCGAATTTTGTAAGCTTAATATTTATTTCAGAAAGCTTTCTAAAGATTTATTTTAAGTTTACTTTGCTTGTTGGGTATTTATGTACTGAAAAATAACAAAAAAAAATCCAAAAAAAATCGAAAATAATCCAAAAAAATCAAAAATAATCAAAAGTAATCAAAACCACTTTTTTGCTTTATTTTCGAATTTTTCTATAGATCGATATATTTTAAATGAAAACTATTACAATCAAATAAGCAGTTGCAATTTTAAATGTTGGTGCTATTTTTTCACCCTTCACTGTACATTTGAACACACAGCCATATCCCATTTAGCATTTTATTACACTGTCTCACAACTCACAATGACATAAACGACATGCATCATCGTCATCATCATTAAGAACTCTATATTTTGTATCCTGAAGCTACATTAGCATTTGCTCAATGTCAAGTTATTATTATAAGCTCTGTCAAAGTGAATGAGAATAAAAACAGCAGAGATTCACACTTACAATCTAATTGTGTGTATGTGTATGTGTGTATTTTTTTATTGTAACAACTATTACTTTCATTCCAACAGACGTCGACGTCACACTATTGCGGCTGTAGCAAGACATCTCTCTGCTTAGTTGTTTAAGTATGGAGTGGAAATCTCAAGACAACCCACTTAGGGACTACTTCTCTTCAGTCTGCTTGGCAACTAGCAACAATTTAAGTTAGGATTTTAAAGCTGTAAAATGTTAGGAAGTTCCAAAATATTCGGTATATAAAAAGTGGCTGCGGCTCTAGTCCGATTTCACACATTTTAAATAGTGATGGGAGATGAGCGCCAATTTCTCTCTTCGGAACACTTAACTCTCAGGGGTTGAAGGCGAACTGCATGGAAGACGAATTTGTAAATAGATGTACCAAAGTACCACCAAGTGAGGACAAAGAATGGATAAAGAATGCACAAACTGTTACCCAGTGAAGGCAACTAAAATCTTAGAGTTATGGGAATTTAACACAGCTTGCCGGCAAACTAGGGAACCGAGGACAAAAAGAAATCGGAAGCGCTCTCGAAAAATATTCTTCCCCAAAAAATAGGTCTTATCCGCCATTGCTACATTAAATTCAGCAGAAAATTTGAGAACGTTGAGATGGAAAGTCTTTCTGACTTTTCTGAAGTAATGAAGTTGTGAGCCATACAGACCCAAATAGCCATTGGGTGGCTATTCGTTCTTTAAAACACAGTCTTCAAAAGGTGACAAAAAAACGAATACTCTTTCAAAAACGAAATATGCTTTCAAATCCTAGATTGGGATATATTAGAGACAATGTGAACTGGTCCACAAAAAGAACGATATTGCGAGGATGTTTGCACACTGTGCTATGATATCCTTACATTTCAATTCCAATCCTTTATTACATACAAACGCATGACACATTTCCGCTCTTTTTTGCGCATCAATCTTCCAAGTATGAGCTTATGTTCTGGAAGCTGACAAGCACTACGAGTGTGAATATGCCGGTAGCATTTGTAGTAAGCAGTAAAGCATTGTGACGGATAAGGCAGCTAGATAACAAGTCAGACAGCATGAAAACAAAGCAATAAGTGGCTTTAGTGTAAAAGCAAAAAAATAATAGATAATAGCGCGGACGCTAGCTTTTGAGTTGGATTAAGGACAGTAAGGATTCGCAATATTATATGATATTTACTTAAATTTAACCTTTTTTTCTTCATCGCAAATAGATTAAAACAGAATTTCTCATTCCAATTTCCATAAAATCTATATATAATCTGGAAATTTCTTCGACTGTTTTAAAAGCAACGAGACTAACGAACAATCTATTTTGTGCCACCTCCGTGCTCAGATTAAGAGTGAGAGCTGTAGGACGCCTTATTCATGGATGAGCTACCGAGTCTCGAAGTACTACACTTGGCGGCATGGCCTAATAAAGAACGACCGAAGTGTGGATTTTTGTTCGACTTCGGCCATTTCCGTCCAAATAAGTTCCGTTCGGTTTCAGATCCGGATAAGGCCAAATTAAGTCGAACATTTTTCAAGTAAATTTGTTGCCTTTTCTGAATGAGTTTGTTGAATTTTAGGAAAGCCAACAGTCGTGGCGGCCGCCGTGGTGTGAAGGTAGTGTTGCCGGCCTACCACACCGAAGGTCCATGGTTCGAGCCCTGGTACAGGTAACATCAAAAGTGATTTGAAAAAAGTTTTTCAAAACGGGGTCGCCCCTCGGCAGTGGTTTGGCAAACTCTCCGAGTGTATTTCTGCCATGACAGGCTTCTCAGCAAAAAATTCGTCTCCTTTGTGGATGCCGTTCGGAGTCGGCAAAAAACTGTAGGTCCCACCAATTTGTAGGGAAAATTCAAATCGGCACACCACAAATTGGAAGAGAAGCTTGGCGCAAAAAATCTCTTAGGAGGTTTATGATGATATACCTGTTGTATATCGCGCCATAGAGAGAGAGAGAGAGAATAGTCGTGTTCCCGTATGAGTGAGATGTAATCAGAAGCAGTCCAAAATAGTCAGAAGTTACTAGAAATTTAACCAGTCTCCGTTTTTTGACTACTGAGAGCAGAAAAAAGGTTCTCCCTCAATAAGAAGCTAATTCCTTTTATAAATCTGCCAAACGACCAGCGATTGCGCACATACTGAGAAATCATAAAAATAGCACGAAAAGGATATTTTTAAAAGCATGTTTTTATTTTAAATTGAACATACATTTTTCTTATTTATTTTATTTTAATGTTATTAAATTTTCCGCCGTTTGAAACACATTTTTATATTTGTGTTGAAACTCACTAGATATAAGTTTTTTACTAGAAATCAATTACGTACTTTATGGTGTTACTCTCTCGCTCTAAGCGAATTTTTCACTTTTGACAGTTTTAGTCAGCAAAGTACGGGATTTAAGCGAATGATTTATTATTCAATGCGTTCTTTTTGTCGTTCGACATGACCGAATTCGCCCAAATCTAAGCATTTTCTGTTTCTTTTCTTTTTGGCTCTCGTACTATTAACCTATATATTCCCACCGCCCTATTTTTAAAATCCACTTTATTTAACAATTATTAAAAAAACATGGTTGTTCACTTTCGGCAAATAGTTCAGATCTGTATTTTAGTAATGTACAGCAGCCCTAAGAATTTAAAAATTAATAAAAAAAAATTTAAAGATAAGCGTAGCTTATTTTTTTTTGTTTTTAATTCTTTCAAACACAATTAAAGATTTGAACAAAGTTCCTAGAGCATTTGGTTTTTGGAGTGTCTTAGTAAACTAGTGCTGTATTAATCACTTCACAATTTGTGTTTACAAAAGTTGTGATTGTACGGATTAAGCGCTACTTTGAGCGTGTCTCTCACTATCCCGAGTTTGTGAACACTATTTTACCAATTTGATCGTATTGTGTAAGATGTATCGGAGTAATACAAAAATAATTCAATAAAGAGCTAAAGTATAACAGAATGTTCGACCAAGAGAATACATCTATTAGTTGGACTTTGAAGAAATGTTCGATTCGGCTTCAGTTCAGCCTTAAAAATGGATGCAGCAGGCGAAACAACAGTTTTTTAGAATTTTCGTCCGTATGTCGGTCTGCCTTTATGTTTGTTCCCGCATCATTCGAAATCCTCCATATGGAGTTTAATGCAATTTTCACCTATGCATTGCTATATGTCCAACTTAAAGTTGAATCCATTTTCCTCAGAAAAGAAATACATTAGCCTTACCTACACTTATTCTTAAAGACCTTTAGGCAAGCAATAACATATTTTCATGAAATTTTCACTTTTTATGTGCCACCGAAACAAAAACAAACCACGAATGATCGCGTTTTGAACTCATAAAATTGTAATCAACACGCTTATCTATATGAATTGAGGGAGGTATTTATACGAATTTAGGAGGTAAACTTTTAAATTCAAAGCAAATTTAATAAAGTCTATTTTTATCACCTCTTTAGTATACATTTAGATATTTATGATGAAGCATTCACCCCAAAACGCCAATCAAAATTTATGAAGATAACAAAATTTTTGATCAAACGTATGAGAACCCCCCGACCAGCGCGATAAAGTTGTAATGAGGAAATTATTACAACAAATATACAGTCGGCAGTAATTTTGTGGATCGAAAACCGTTGCTACGCAATCCTTAGATGAAATTCTATGAATTCTTCTGCTGCAGCCAGACCAAATTGGTCTACAAAACTGCATAGTCAAAAATTTTCTAGAAATTCTGCCAAAAAATTTGCAGATTTTGGTGGCCATTTTTTAAGTTTAATTAACTTTTCTGACCTTTGTGTAAACTTTAAAATTTCTTTTTATGTGGATTCTGTTACAGAATTCGCTATACGAGTATTTTGAATGCAAATTTTCAAAAATACAGTCTCATCTTATTTCGTCGAACAATGTCCAACAGTGTAATTCACTACTATTATATTGAACACAACTGTATGTATTAACATACCGACAATCATGAATAAGGTACTTGGTACGCACTTTTCACTTAGCATTCACACAATGACGGGCGACTCATAATACGAGTATGAGTAGCTAGAAAAAGTCTTAACAATGGCACAAAGAAAGGAGGCGACAAACACAAGCAAAAGGCTGACTTAAAAGCTATGTATGCAGCAATTGAATTGTAGCCAATGAATGTGAATTTTTTTTTTGTATATACGAGTATAATGACTTTTATAAATATACTATAGGAGCATAAATGCCAATTGATGCATATTTCTGTAAAATTTAATATAAAAGAAAACATAAAGACGCACATATCTACAGACATAGGAGAACGAAATGAAATAAGAAGAGTGCGCACAATGTAAAATGTAATGTCCACAATTAAAATCTTGGAATAGAGACATCAAAATTATGTCATTGTGGAGGAATTAAAGAAATTGTGCTGAGAATGAAGGTCGATGAATTGATTGGTTTTGTAAAACTTCCATGAAAAGAAGTACTCTTTACATTCGATTTGTATAGGATTTCATTTGAATAAATAATAACCACAACGTGATAAGGACGTTTATTTGCGCTGCACGGCTACGTTTTACTTACATTGTAGTTACGTGGCAGCAACGTTGCATTATGGTAGATTCGACTGTTAGGAAATGTGCACTTATTACCATGATTCAATAAAAAGGTTGCGTCATTTCATCAGCTGATTGAATATTATTGAACACACTGGCGTATACATTGTCAGAAGGAGATGCAAACAGCAGAATCTAAACCAGCAAAATGTAAACAAACTTTGCAATTTTATGGTTTTTCTAACGCTTATACTAAAAACAATTGCAAATATGGAGATATTATTCAATAATAATCACTTTTCAACCACATAATTTTTCACAAATAAAAATTTCTCTTATTTCTCTTCCCTTCATTCGCCAACACCAGACAGTTGCTTTTGACAATCTTTACGCCAGTATGTTGTTGCTGTAGAGTTGACTTTACCTTGTTATTGTACCATGCTTATTACTATCTCTCATTTAAATCCTATTTTATTTATTATTTCATTTTATTTGTGACATTAGACTGGGCCAAAAAAAATATATATTTTTTTAATTGTATTGATATTTTATTCTATTTCTCACATTAGACTAGGCCAAAAAAACATTTTTTTTTTTTTGTTTTTTGAAAATTAGATTGATATTTTTTTTGGAAAGACAAGAAAATAAACATGTGATTGTGATAGTTATTTAATTTGTATGAAAGAAATTACCAAACACCATATAAAACCAAAATTGCCTTAAATAAAGAAAATAGTTAAAAAAAACTTGAGACTTTGTAAGACTAGAAATAACTCTGGAACTCTTGTGACCCCATTTTTTTTAAATTTCCTTAATGAATTATCTAAGTGAAGAAGTTTTCGTATATATTAGAAGAACCAATTCGATCAGACTTACTGTAAGCCAATGAACATATATTTATTTACATCAGAAGGCCTTCTAAAAACTACTTGGACCACTAGGGTCGCAGTCATTCTACCTACATCATATACCACGACTACTTCAGAAACATTGATGGCATTGCATCAGAGCCTAGCGATCCAGTGAAACTTTCTACAGAATAGAGAAGTCTTTCGATAAATTTTTTAAAACCCTGAAGCTAGCTGCCAGTTTTAGTGAGCAATGGTATCAGTCTTACAACGAAATGTGAGTCCATATGCAGTACAAAATTTATAGAGAAACGCAACTTCCTTTTTACTTCCCATTATAAAAATTCTGAGATAACACAATCTGGGTTGAAAAAGCCAGACATCCTTTGTGTCCAATCTTCTCATTAAAAGGTTAACCTTGATAACCACAAATAAATCAAATATGCATAGGTATTTATTTGAAGCTTCTTGACTGATAATAAGAATATTTCGTATACATATCAAGCAAATGATTTTGAGACACCTTCATATAATTAATGTGCCGAAATATTGAAAGAATGTATCAAAAGTGCTTAGTCAAAGTGACTAACCGATGGACATAGACATTTCATAAGCTGGGTAAATACATAGATACGTAAAGTCTTGCCTTTAACAAGTTGTCTGGCTTCAAACGTGAAAAATATGCTTACGTTAGTGTCTTAAGCTTGTAACCCTAAGCTTAATAATTGCGACCCTCCGCTACTTCGAGTTGTTAACAATGGCGAAGTTAAATCCGACTCCACTAGCAGCCGGAATAGACCACTTCCCCGGTACGGATGCCCCTTATCTATCAATGGCGCTGATTCACTGATGATCAAAAGGCCGCCCCAATATAAGCACAGCGGAACAAAGCCTTCAGATCACTGGAAACGAAAATGAAATGGACTGCGAAAGATCCCCCATGATATCCTAGAAATACATTCCAGCCCTGAAGTGACTTTTCATGACTCAGTCTACCCTATCTAGTTATCCGCTTCTTTGCATCACTACATTTATGAATGTATGCATACATACATACAACGAAATATGAAAATGTTAAGAGCGCACAACTGGCAAATCGATAAAAATAATTTAAGAAGGGCTGTGGGCTGCAACAATCGTGACGCGACAACAACAGCGGCATTTTAATCAGCTAGTCGGCAATGATTGGAAAAAAAAAACAACAACAAAATTTTAATGTGTTTCGAAAGACCTCAACTATCAATTAAATGAGACGCGCATAAAAGTATTTAAGCGCACAGTCTCACACATAAATATGTAAATAGATACTTCACGACACGGTTAAAAATTTGGGCTAAAATTTTTAAAATTTTTTTGTAGTAATTTCCAATGTATACAAGTGAATGTACCCACTTTCCGATTTTTACTTTCTTTTGATTTAGTTTTAAAACCCAACTAAACAAGGAGTATTAAAATCTTTAAATTTTCTCTTCTTTATTTCCTTGAAAACTGGAATAATTTTAAATTTAACCAAATTCGGTTTGGTCATATACATATGTATTATGTTGTACAAAAAAGTTGCACATTTAGGTGAAAATTTTCAACGGTGTACTCGCACATTTTAATAATTTTATTTGTTAATTTAAAAAATTATAATTTTTATAACATTGTTTGATGTGATCAGAATACTAAACAAACTCGATGTTGGTCAGAATTGTCTGCATTTTGATACTTGAAGGTTGACATTCGAAATTTTTATTTTTAAATTCAAACCAAAATCACGTGCCACCAGTCAGATTTTACTTTAGAATTTGGCACGGAAAAATGTTAAAAGAAGTATTTAGAAATACTTACAAACTCTGCTTCACAGTTGTTAAGAGGTCGGTATCAAATGTTTATTGAAATGCGTCAGTTTTAATCAACTTGCTTGTAAATGGGGATTTCAAGATGAATTAAATGAATAACGTTTATTAAGTAAAAGTCTGAGGTTAAATTTCTATGTAATTCGGATTTTTGATAGATTAGTTTAACGTCTGCTATAAGTAGGGTCTTGCTATATAAATTTAGTTACACGTATTTGTCAACGTTTCAAAGTTCTACATATTTTAGACTTAATAACTCTGTTCGACAAGAATCACATTTTTTAAAGTTTTATACAATTGCTTTTTTTTATACCAACAATTTTTGTTGATTTAAAAACTTTCAATAATTAATTAAAATGATTATTAATAAATAAAAACAATAATAGTTTTCATAAAAATTCAAAGTGAAAAATTATTATTCTTGGCCTTGAGCTCGTTTCATGAATACTTGTTTTATACAATTTTTACTGAATAGTGTTCGGAACAGGTCGTGGCATTAGACCAGCTGATTGAAACTTTTTTTTCGAGTTTTGACAGTACGCTCATTTCTCAGTACATTTGACACTTAGCTCACGAATTACAACAACAAAATACATTGAAAATGTAGGTATGGATGTATGTAAGTCGCGAAACAGCTGATCGTAATATCAAAACAACAAGAAAAACTTCTATAACGCCTGAACCGCTCTCCTAAGGATACACACATACATACATATTAGACTGTGCCAAAAAAATTGTTTTTTTTTAATTATATTGATAATTTTGTTTAGAAGGACGAAAAAAATGCTACAACATTTCACATAACCATACCACTGTATAAAGCTTGATTACTCTGGAACGGCCCACTACAGTTGTGCTCATAAAAATTAAAAAAAGCTGTTTTAAATAATTTTTATTTAAAATATAGCAAATTCCATAACAAAAACCACATAAAAAGAAATTCCAAAGTTTACACAAAGTTCAGGAAAGTTACTAAAACTTTTAAAATTAAAAGAAATCACTCAACACCATTGACGAAAAAAATTCAAAAAATTCAGGGAAATTTTTGAAGCGAGTTCTAACTTATACAATGTTATACTAAAATTGATTGGTCTAGAAAACTGCGTACTTAAAAATTTGTTAGAAATTATGCCAAAAATTTGTAGATTTTGGCGGCCCTTTTTTTATTTATTTATTTATTTATTTATTTATTTATTTATTCAGTCTATGAATTTTACAGACTATACAAATTATCAGATATTAAATTAAACAAGAATTTTAGTTAAATAAAGAAAACAATCTCAGTTTGAATGTATAAAAATTTTAATTTAGATCTATAACTTGCGAGTAGCTATTGCAAATACGGATACATCTAGTAAATATTTCACTTTTAGTAAATACTTAATAGTTCTACAATAATTGCACGTATATAAGGTGTTTTAGATAAACATAATTACAGTCAATGGTTTTATTTACAAGATACTATGTATGTACATAAATAACATTGATGAATGAATAAATGGACATTTTATTTTTTCGTTTTTATGATTAACATGTTATTTTGTGTTCTTAATAATGAAATAAATAACTAAATACATATTGACATTTATTTGGAAGAGCATAAAATTAATGTTCTTTTTTACATTTAGTGAATAGTTTTTTTGTTATTAGAAAGTTAGAAAGTTATGGGCTCAATACTGAATTTGTTTAAACTAAATTGCATTACATACATTTTTTTTCTAAATAGTTTATATTTTATATGCTCCTGCACATTATTCTTTCAATAATTTAATTTTTTTTTTTTTTTTTTATGCACATTTACTACAAACATACATATGCTGATAATTTTTTATTTTATTTATTTTTTGTTGCTTATTTAATTTTGTATTTTATTTTAAAATCTAGTCTTCAGTTAGTATGGAAGCAATTATTTCTGCGAATAATAATAATAATAAAGCATGTATGTAGGTATGTGTGCGTGTATTGTTTAAGATGTTCGCAATTGTACAATTCCAGCCCATGATTGTCCAAAGCAAAAACACCCTTTAACGGCGTTTTAACTATTTTTGGTTTTTGTGTTTGTTGGTTTTTTAATAAAAGTTTAAATAACTTTCCTGAACTTTGTGTAAACTTTGAAATGTCGTTTTATGTGGTTTCCATTATGGAATAGTTTAAATGAAAATTATTAAAATCACAGCTTCTCTTTATTTCGTTGAACGATATCGATTTTAATTTCGCTACTATTATACATTATACTGAACACAGCTGTACATATATGCGCACCAATTGTTTTACTGCAATAGTTTGACAGTTTTAAAGCAAATATGAGATCAATCCTAAAAAAATTTCACAAGCAATGATAGACCTCTAAAAGTAAATATTAAGGTCTCAAACTTTTACAGTATTTTTTATTCGCCACTCTGAAAAATAATATCAATACAAAAAAAATGTAAAAAAAATGTGGCCCAAGCTAATACATGTCCATATACAGGGTGGCGCAAAAGTAATCCTCCTATCAAAAAATGCTATAAATTTTGCGATTGGCCCCTAAAGTCAGTTCTGTTCTGACATTTGTGTAGTAAACACATGCGAAATACATGCTGATAAACAATGTTACGCTACACTGCTCCAGAACGCGGAATATTGCTGACTATTTATTTGACCAATAATCGGTCGGGGCCAAACGGTTACTGTGAATGGTGAGCGCTACAGAGCAATGATCAACGAGTTCTTTTTGCCGCAACTTGATGAATTGGGATTGGAAAACATGTGGTTCCAACAAGACGGTGCAACAGCACACACTGCACGTGCCACAACCGATATGCTGAACATCGGAAGCTTACTTTTGCGCCACCTTGTACATTTGCTCACATGGACACAGACTTGTGTAAGCTTTTTACATATCTTCGTATTCACATAAATATTAGATGTTATTACTATAATTATTGCCACACTATCGCTAACTGTATCTCACATTCTATAAACAATTAGATGCAGCTTCCGCAACTTCATTGTTAATCGTTTTGAGGGGCGTATATTCATATTAAACATACGAGGTGTGTTCAAAAAGTATCGCGAATTTTGAATTTTCGCTGGTTACGTATATTCGAATTTCGAATTTTTTGTGGCGTTATGTTGGTACTCATGTCTCTCACTTATGCCGACAAGCTCGGCCATTTTGAATGTTCAGTTAATTGTTGACAGCTGCTTTGCTTGCACGTGTTGTGGATCGTCTTCGATTTTTACGCGAAATTCGTACCAAAATTGCTCAATTGTGACCAAAAACAGCATCGCATGAACATTGCTAATGAGATGTTAAACTCTGTCCGCGACGACCCAAATTTGCTCCAGAGGGTCATAACTGGTGACGAATCGTGGGTTTATGGTTATGACGTGGAAACCAAAGCTCAATCATCTCAATGGAAGCTGCCGCACGAACCAAGACCGAAAAAAGCGCGCCAAGTTCGGTCGAATGTGAAAGTTTTGCTGACAGTTTTCTTCGATTGCAGGGGCGTGGTGCATCATGAGTTCTTGCCACAGGGAAGAACGGTCAATACGGAATATTACCTGCAAGTTATGCGCAATTTGCGCGAAGCAATCCGCCAGAAATGCCCGGATTTGTGGAAGAACAAAAATTGGCTTTTGCACCACGATAACGCCCCTGCTCACGCATCGTTGCTTGTGCGCGACTTTTTGGCCAAAAACAACACACTAATGATGCCGCAGCCACCGTATTCCCCAGATCTGGCCCCCTGTGACTTTTTCTTGTTCCCTAAACTGAAGAGGCCCATGAAAGGACGACGTTACGCTTCTCTTGACGAGATAAAGACGGCATCGAAGGAGGAGCTGAACAAGATACAAAAAAATGATTTTTTGAAGTGCTTCGAAGACTGGAAAAACCGTTGGCACAAGTGTATAATATCTCATGGGGATTACTTTAAAGGGGACAAAATAGATATTCATGAATAAATAAATAATTTTTGAAAAAACACAAAATTCGCGATACTTTTTGAACACACCTCGTATACCTACGACCGAAATAATAGAAACACTATAACTTTTTTATCGTAACATATGTTGGCGTTTCCGCTAGACTTCGTTATGCGCCCGATTAAATGAATATAAAACAAATAAAGAGCGAAAACAGCAACATGTGTCCCATATTTCGTTAGTTTTTGAGTGAAGGCGTACAAACATACAGACAGACACCCAAAAATTACAGAAACTGTTGTTGTTTTCGCTATCTTTTTGCTAATATTATGAATTGGGTTTCTGTAACGAATATTTTTCAGTTATAAATTTTCCGAACGAGGTGTTTCTATTGTTTTGGCTATGGTGATTGTAAACATACATACATGTACAGTACATTGATAAAAATGGAATAGATGGGGTGGTGAATTGCTACAATTTATTAGAAATTTTCTGACAGGACAAACAATTTTTCGAATTCATCTAAATGAAAAAGCAAATATTTTTTCATCCAAAATAAACAAGTGAGGATCAGCAGCGACCTACATACATATGTATGTATATCGATATGACTCTGCATATGTACATATGTAATATATTGTCAAACGCCTAGACGATACCAGCATTTTACCCTGCGAGTGACGAGGTTGCAATACCCCCACGGATACAAGGTCCATGAAATCGATACAACGCTGTCGGTCTAGTGGCTCAAGTTGCTTGTACCGGAGCGAACCGTATTTATAGTCAAAGGGCTATCAACCTCAGTATAACCTTGTTTGGTCCAAAAAACTAGTTTGGGAAAAGTAAAATAATCGTCTCCCTTATTTCATACCCAAGCGATTACTGCACAGAGTAATACATAGCATCATGAGCTGGTGTGAACCACGTATTTTCAACAAAGCTATTAATCATTAAATAAATAGTTCGACTTCCTTTCTAAAATCATTTTTTCGTATTCATTCTGCAATATGCTAAAGCTTAAATGTATTTATGTGTTTCGCATATTAAATAAGCGGCATCGCTCAGCACAAAAATCAATAATACTAAGAATTTCCAAATTCGCAATTATTTCTAAAAATTTAATGTTTACCTTCAGTTTTTCTAAAATGCTTAAATACTTATAAATACATTGGAATAAAATCAAACACATCGTGAAATGTAAACAAAAATGATGATGGTTAGTGTGAGTTGAGTTGAAACAGGCCGCGTTAGCCGCAAAATAAGAAAGCACTATACGAAAACAAAACATGAAAAAAGTAACTAAAAATGAGCAAGGTGTAAAAACAAAAAGTAAGGGAGTCCAAGTTCAAAGGAAGCCGAGCGTTATATACCCAGTTGTGAGTTGGCTTCAGGTGCGGTTTAAATTCTTATTCTCTAAAAGGTCGTTTGGTCCGCAAGTTGAAATCTCAAAAAGACATTTGAAAGTAATATAGAATTTCCCAAGCCCAGAATAAGACATATCAATTTTAAAATCTGATTCCAAACAACAAACTCGGTGCACTAAAAAACAACAAGTTCGACAAGGACAAGTCAGACGTGGTTACATCGAAATGACAGCCATTGGTCGGGGAAATAATTAAACTTATTTAATGTTTAAAATGGGCGAGGTTAGCAATCTGGTGTGGTCTGGCTTATTATCAGATTCTGCCAATCGACGTATATCGAACGATACGAAGCACATGCACCAAGATTCCATCAGATATGTAGATATCCCAATCTTTATTCAAATTGTCATCACTGACGGGCAGCATGGCCCATCTAATTGACTTTTTATGTCGATACCAATAAATTTAGCGTTAAATTAAAATGATTATAACAAATCATGTAGTAAGACAGCTGGGTATAGAAAAGCATTGCTATTTAAATACTGGCATATGTAGGTGCATACAGGGCATGTGAATACGCTGATATGTTTATATGTACCAAACAAAATATATATGAGATGTATGGCGGTATGCCTGACGTGCGTATTTGCAAGCCTTCACACTGGAATTGAATTATAAACAAGACATTCATTGTATACTTTTCGAAAGGGAATATCTACATCAGAGAAGCCATGTCAAGATCCCATAACATATTTCTTCATCCCTGCCTACAATACTCACTGCTCAGTCAGTAAAAGCGCAATTGTTAATTAAAGAACATACTTTTAAACAGCTAAAGTACATATATATATACTCACAATAAACTAGAATTATGCAGCATTTGCACAATTTCGCCAATTTGGTTTAACTTTTCAGCCGGAATATTTAGCCAATGATTGAATGCCAAGGCCAATTCTGAGCGGAATTGTTTGCCTGGTATTTGTTGTATATAGGCGAAAGGCTGCAACAGTATCTGAAAAAAAAAATATAAAAACAAATAAATAAGATACACGTAAGCGTAGGCGATTCAGATTTACGCAAACGCATGCAAGACACACGCACGGACTAATATCTATATTAACCGAAATTTATGCTTAAAAGGTCATTGGTTATAAGAATTGAAGGAATTAGTAAATTAGTTAATGCATGTCACCTCATCTTGTTCCTTTTGCGTTGATGGATCACGCGTTTTCGCTAATATCGTACACAATTCCTCCATATTTGAGTTGCCTGGCATTTAGAACGTGCGCCTTTGCTTTTTAATTCAACAACCGAACTTATTTAGCACTTTTGAAGTTTTTATTCTTACACGACTGATTAACTTGTCTGCCTGGAGCAGATTGGATTGGAAACCAAGACAGAAAGAATATACAATCAGAACAACGTACAGCTGTTTATTTTGACAATCGGAAATATGAAATAAACAAAGACAGTTGTAGCGCCACTGGGCGCTGTGCCAGACTTTTGAATAAATAGGTCTGCCGTAGTGCGATTATATTATGTTCATGTTGTTGTTGTTGTTGCCCTGTTAACACTGATCGACACTTAATTTTACAGCTAACCGAGTGGTTTACGTCAAAAAACCGTGTTAGCATTAACCGAGGATTGTGGAAACAGTCCTAAGCCAACTAACTTTTAGCGTTATATTTTTTATTAAAATTTGTTAAGCAATTTTGGTTATGTGCTGTTTCTACCAAATATAAACATTGGTAAATATAAACATCGCACGGGAATGTCTCGTGGATTACCTACCAATGGCTGTTATTTCGATGTAATTCTAACTCGTCAAATTTCCGCCTAAAACTTTCATCCTCGGAGCAGCTCCTTGTAGCAGGGTTTCCCAATACCCTCTTGATCCGAGTGGGTGTTAAACCCAACCCGTGACCATAAAAAACATACATTTCATACATTTTAAAAACGTTGAAAATTTTGAATTAAACGGGCAAACAAGCTATGTATGGGATATAAAAAATGTTTCGGGTAGTGTTTGCTGTAAAACACGTTAGTGCCATAAAACACGGTGTCTAAATTTTATCCCAAGATCGATTAAAAAAGTGCCTAAACATTGGAAAAATATTATTGATAGTTCCTGACATATGCATTGTTACATATTCTTATTGCAGCAGTACCTCGCCCTGCATAGTAGGCGATTGCATTTATAGGTATACAGATGTGGAAAGGCCTTTGCCTATTTTTGAAATGAAGGTTTTAAGAGTTTTTTCGTTTTTTATTAATTTTCTATTTTGTAAGATAACAAAAGTGGTTGTCGTTTATTATTCGTTCAGCGTGAAATTAAACAAACCTTTATTTCAAAATATAAATCAGCAGAAGTTTAATTACTTTCCGGGTTAGGGAAAACGGTGGGAGATGTGTGGGTCACATAATGTCTACAGCTGTCTCCAAATACTCGCTCTTGTGGTCATAAGAAACATCACTAGGCTGCAGATTGTATCTACAGGGTGGCTGATGAATTTTGCTACATTAAGAAACTCAAATAATTTTTTTTTCAGTGTATGTAATTTATTTTTCTTTTATTCATGTTAAAGCTCATTAAATTTTATTAAATATAGCTTAATTAGTTTTAAAAATAATGGAATTTAAATGCCCCCCCTGAAATTTTCGTCGCAATTCTGTCATAACAGGTTGGGCTATATGAGGAGCTGCACCATCTTGCTGAAACCACACAGAGTTGAAAGAAATTCTCATTCGGCGTAATTCTGGATAGAAAACCTCTCTCAACATGCTCAAGTAACGGTCTCCAGTAACCGTAACGGTGTGACCGTTTTCTTCGAAGAAGTAGGGCCCGACAATGCAGCGTGATGAAACTGCACACCACACTGTGACACGAAGTGGATGCAATTCCATCTCATGGAGTATCTGTGGGTTGGAAGCACTCCATATTCGACAATTTTGTTTGTTTATGTTGCCGTTTAAATCGAAATGGGCCTCGTCAGACATGAAAAGACAGTTCAACATGTTTCCATCCTCTTCCACCATTTGAGGCATCTTCTGGCAAAATTCCAAGCGAATCGGCAAGTCTGCAGCGTTCAGTTTGTTGGCCATTTGAATTTTATATGGGAATAAGTCCAAATCTTTGTGCATAATTGACTGTAATGACTGTCTGCTTACACCCATTTGAGCAGATAAGCTTCTTGTCGAAACACGTGGATTGTTTTGTATGGCAGCAGCTACAGCAGCGATTGTTTCCTCCGTTCGAACTGAAGGGTTTCGATGGTAAGGTCTTCTGTTGACTGTCCCATGCTCGGCAAAATTGGTTACAAGTCTTATTATGGTCCATCTGCTCGGAGGATTGCCGCCAAACGTGCGCCTATACTCTCTTTGAACCGAAACTACGGACTCCAGTGCGTGATAGCGGCGGACAATCCAAATTCTTGTTTCAGTGTCCCAGTTATCCATTTTTGTTAAATGTAAAAGTCAATCTGCAAAATAAAAAAAAAATTTACCAGATTCATTAAATAGAAAAAAAGTTATTTATTTTTTTTTTGGTAGCGGCTTTCATTAGCCACCCTGTACGCTCTGATTCAACCGGGAATTTGCCCCCACTAAGGACCATTTTCATAAAACTCGGCTAACGCTAGTCGGCGGCTAATTTGACAGCTAAGCGTACATAATAAGTCACATCCAAACAATTTTAGAATCAACAGCCTTCCTTGTTGTTACCACATTTTGATCGAAACGACGAGATAACTAGCCCCATTCTCTCCCCTCAACCGCTAAAGCAGTTAGTTATTGGCAAAAAACAATGGCCTAGGTACGATCCCAAACGGGGGGACTGATCCATGGTATTTATATTTATGTAGAACACCTTTCTGCGTAGGCGGCCTTAGCGGGTCCAACACCGGCTACGTGATCCCTAGAATTTCTGCAAAAAACTCACTTCTGAACATTTCGGAATGCCCGATGTGTATGATTACAACAACCACATAAAAATTACAGAAAATTTTCAACTTTAATTGCAAATATCTCTTGATATAAATATATAATCAAAGCGCGTCCCGATAATTTTGGTCGTATTTTAACAGTTACGTACGGTCGTTTAGAATTACCAATTCGAATAAATATTATTCGAATTATTTATAGCCTTCGAATAAACGAATTTTTTATTCGAATAGTCCCATGCCTAATTTGTGTACATATGAATTTGATGTGTCTGAAATAGTGCGAATACCCTAAAAATGCTGTCAATTTTTTTAAGCGATCTGGCACCTACCCTTTATGCAACGTGTCAAACCCTCTGTTGTCAATTCTTGTTTTTCTGTCACATTTATCCTCAACATTTGCAAAAATTTCTTTTGGTTCTCAGAATATTTTTTGTATATAAATAAAGGACAAATAGGCATAGAGTTAAAATTAAGACCATGGCTGCATCACAACCAATACGAACTAGCTGGAATCCAAGTAAAAAGCACAGTGATGTTGAACGGTAAACTGTTGAAAAGTGAAGTGTTTCAGCACCTAACTAATAATTTATTTCTTTTTATTCCAGATGGATTTGCATTTACCCAGCATATATAAATAGTAAGAAGACACGGCAGGAAGGAAGACGGTTGCCCAAAGATGTTTGCGTTGAGAATCCAACTTATGCCGAGATACGCGATGTGCTATCGGTGACGAATTTACGTGTAGGCGTGGAAAACAAGCAATACTCGAGGGAACGTAGCTGGGTAACTAAACAACTAGTAATCATTTATAACTTTAGGTATTTAAACTATGAAAATCATTTATAGGAATTCCATGTGCGTGGCCGCGTACGTGTTCAAATGCGCAATGATGATGGAACACTTTGTAATGCTGAGCTGGGCAGTCGTGAAGATATAATGCGTTATGTATCAACTAGAATACCACAACTTAAATCACGTCAAGGTAAATCTGCCGATCAGCATCAGCATGTGCAAGCGCAACCTACAGCAGGTGGCAAGAAAGGGAAAGGCAAGAGGCGTTAAAGAATAAAAAATAAAATGATAGTTGCATTTCCGTTGTTTTTGTTGTATTATATCGTGAAGTTTTAAAAAAAATATAGCTCTAGTAAGGAACTATGCACAGGGCTTTGTCGGAAATGTTGTATAGCCATAATTAAAAAAAAAAAAAAAAAATTGAACTATTCCCAAAATAACGCGAATGATTCGGTATTTTGTAGTTAAAAAATGATATTTACTGTACTAACCATGCCACATGCTCAAAAAAGCCCATATTTTTACTATTAAATTTTTTTTTTTTAATTTTATATAGAAGTTATAAATAAATATTGTTAACTGGAATGTATTTTAAGATCGTGAAATTAATGCAACCATTTAGTAATTATAAAATATATGAATTCTTAACATCTTGTGCACAATTCCATGAACTACTCGGAAATAGTTTCGAAACGTGCCGGTTAATGTAAATCAGACACTAGTTTACTGGCATATGCATATGTACATGCATACGAGTGTATTCGTATTTTCTTCAACTGTAATAACCTTGCATAAAGAGTTTAAATGTGCCATAAATATCAATGGACGGATTCAGCGCTGTTGAGGGTCATATTATTTCATGTATGTCATAGTGGGAGAAAAAAAGGCCAGTTTTTGTATTGTTCAGCCTAACAAGCTGTAAACTTTCCTAAGATAACCGTATAAGAGATCGTGCTAACTAGCCATTTCTAACTGCTACAAGAACAACTATATTTCAATTAAATTTTTCAAGTTTCATAACCCAGCCTTAGGAAGAAAATGACGTGTCAAATACAGTGGTTAAGGGTAATGGACCTTTAAGGAAACGTAGAAGAAGTCGTGATTGTTAGCTGTGGTACCTAAATGAGCCATTAGGTGTATATATCCTATTGAAGGGAGGGGCCAAAACTCCGCCCTTTACCTAAACACGTCTCTTATAAATTGGAAGATGCCCATAAGTAGAAAATCCAAAGACGGCCCTGGTTAATCTGACACCTGCTTCT
Source organism: Merzomyia westermanni (assembly GCA_949987695.1). Classification (NCBI taxonomy): domain Eukaryota; kingdom Metazoa; phylum Arthropoda; class Insecta; order Diptera; family Tephritidae; genus Merzomyia; species Merzomyia westermanni. The sequence goes on from OX465291.1 coordinate 21,162,264, forward strand.
TGTAATTGTGTATAAAGTTTTCACGTGTGTACATGCGGTCTGTATATTTGTACTTCCGACAACTGTTTAAATTTGCTTGATCGGCAAATTCTCCAACACTCGAACGAGGCAACAAGCCAAAACAATATTTAAAACATAAAATTCAATTCAGTACAAAAAGCATTGAGCAAATAGCGATACCTAATAATAATAAAGAATAAAAAAAAAAAAAATTTAATACAAATTATGAAAAGTATAAACATAAAAAAATAAATATTTATTAGAGCGACATGCGTTTGAGCGCCGCAACAAATGTGAACGCAGTATAAAATCAATCAATTGCAATACAAAATCAGTGAGTTGAGTTCAAACCATCAAACACGACGCGATAAGGTGAAGATTTAGTAAAAAAAAATATTACAAACGAAAAAAACTAAACGGACTAAATTCAAAAAGAAATGTCACATACAGCAACGCCCATGAACCACGCCCACTTTTGGCTCTGTACAGTGGGCTTGTTGCTCGTGTGGATTGTTGTTATCACGACAGCGTTGCCACGCGATGAAAAATCTCCAACCCCCGTAAAATATTGGGGCAAAAATCAAGCACAGGAACAACGCCTAGAGAAGAACTGCAAATCGCTTTGCGAGCAATGTGGCTGTATTGGGTTCTATTGCGGTGAACAATGTCTCTGCGAATACAACAAACTCACCAGCGCTCAAACAGGAAGTGCCAGCTACCAAAGACGCAACGACACCAAAATGACACGCTCAAGACGTTCCGATGGTGAATGCATAGCATCAATGCAAGATGAAGCAATCTCTAAAAATATGCCTTACGAAGTACTCATCCAAGGTCCAACTACTGACCGTTTCATACGCACAGCAATACAATTAGCACAAGATATGGCATATACAGCTACTTCCGTACAAGTGGGACAGACACCACAGAAGCGTTCCACCATATCGATTTATCGTCCTTACATGCCTCTTAAAAATAACAACGAGCTTCTAGAGGGTAATGATAATCGGAAAACACTCAAAGACGCAGTCGCACGCATGCGTCGTTCAACTGACCATCTCGATTGGTTTAGTGATTTCGCAAGCACTTTGGTACGTCCAGCACCACGTCGCAAGGCGCAATTGAGCACCAGTGGTGGCAATAAGAAACGTGAAGCGCAACGTACGAAGAAAGAGAAAGAAGATGTGAGTCGTGAACGTCCCGAATCATGGTTTACCGATCATCCTAATTTATTGTTACGCCCAGCACCACTGTTCCGTCGCCGCGCTTCACAGCAACCACAACAAAAGAAATCGGTAAAACAGGAAGTAACCGAATACCAAAATGAAAGTCGCGATTCACAAGAAGAGGCACCATTGGCCCCCATGCGAAAGGCACTCAAAAACACGATACGTAATATACAAGAATCGGAATTAGGTGAAAATATACACGAGAGCTTGCGTACGGGACTACGAGATAGCGGGGATTTGTTGCAGAACACACATGACAGCGGTAATTTGAACGTTCTGCCAAAACGGTTTCGCGATGACTTTGTTGAGGTGTTCGATTCGTGGTTGAAGAGTCAACAAACGACCGAACCATCGCTACAGATGCCAGCTGTGCCAGCGCGTTCAGCGCCGTCTAGTATTATGTTGCCCTGGTTGCGTCCGGTACGTTTTCTGCAACGCGTGCAACAAGCTCTGAACTGAAAGGTGGGTGGCAAGTTAGGTCCGTAGCTCCGTTTGTAGCAGTGGAGCTAAATAGATCCGAGAAGTGTTCTTTAGACTTATATTAATATAGTACATACATACATACATTTTTATATATTTTATATGGCATATATATTATTTATTGAAGATTTTAGAAGATAAAGCTAGGATTAGGATCTAGTTCATACAAACACATACATGTAAAACAAACATATGTATGTACATTGTTGTTGGTATTTGAAATAAAAATAATATATATTTAACAAAAGTTTCACGTCATTTATCGTGGCTCATGCTATTTTTGCAACTCGACCTGAGGATCGCTTCAAAAGGAAATTGGTTCAAATTCTTTTTTTGGTATTTCTACCTTTTAGGCCCGGTTTTTCAGTCCTTGGTTAAGCTCAGTTGAAACTAAGTTTGCTTAAACTCGGCATAAATTTAAACTCCAGTTAAACTGCAGAGCGGTTTTTCAGTGTGAGTTTAAGGCCGCTTTTAATATTTGCTTTTTATACGGCAACGTTGGTTTTTTCTTTATCTAGATACGGCAACAGATAATATTTATATACATATTCAACGCCATTGCTTCTCCTCAGTATTGTAATAGTTAGCATTTCGCCAATTTCTGCATCACTATAATCACTTTCGTCAGATGATATATCCAGTATTTAATTAAATATAAAAATATCGTCCTTTCTTAATTGCGTTCAGCTTATTGTTTCACAACCAAAACCATCAAATATGCAAAACAGCTGACAGGTTAACTAGAGTTTAACCCCGCCGAATTGACCGCTTAAACTACGTTTAAACTTCGTTTAAAGTTGACTGAAAAACTGCGCAACAAGTTTAAGCTTAGTTTAACTGACAAATTGAGTTAAACTTGTACTGAAAAACCGGGCCTTAGTGTCCTATGAGAACAGCGTGAGAAGAGCTGTCTCGCCGGCTCGGAAAAAAGGGGAAGAAAAAAAGAGAGGTCAGCAGGTGTAAGTGTGGTCAATTTAAGATATTAGTTGTGTTCGGTGAGGATAACATTTTTAAACATTTTATTAAATTTTTACTGGAAAGTGTTCGGTGACACAAAACATTTGCAGCGAGAGAGAGTTGCAAATTTCTGCTGGGGGAATTTTACTCAGTAAAACTTGTAAGGGGAAAACAGCTGATCGTGACATAGGAAAGCAACAACAAACATTTTTTAAATTTGAGGTATTAAGCAATCCATGATCCAATAATACAGGTCGTGTTAATAGACCAGATGATTTTTACTTTTGTCTCGAATTTTGACACTACACTCATTTCTCAGTACGATTTTGACGTTAATCTCAAAAATTACAAAAACAAAATACATGGAAAATTTTTGTGTGTATGTATGTTTGTCGAGCTTCTACGACCTGTTATAGTTGGATCATGAACCAATCAAAAAAGCAACAGCTGTTTTGCCTGTAAGTTGTTACTGACTCCTTTTCGGCGAAACTCATTTTTGGCGTTTCGAAAGAGTATTGCGTCATTCTCAATTTACTGACAGTTCTTTGCAAGTGTTTGCAAGTTTCGTCACCGAACACAGCTATTGGCGGATAACAAAGGGCTTCTAAAAAACTAGTTCTAGCTGTATATCAAGCAATGCTGCTCCAATGCAATACTTAGTAACTCGTTCTGTACCGGTTCCCGTTCGCACTATGTTAGCTCGGTTTTTCGCTAGTTATCAATTTGTTCCATCTCAGATAGTTTAAGTGTAGTTCTGGTTGTAGAATAGTGATAATCGGTATTCGATACTTCAAAGTGTCTATCAACTATCGGTTTTGTAACCGATACAGAGTGAGGAAGTGTGTATCCCTATGACAGTTTCGCAATTTTATTGCCCTGAGGCTCTATATAACCCCTTACCGATTTCAAAGCGCCATTCAAGACCGAACAAATATTATTCTTCGCGCTTAAAGAAAAGTTCTTACTACATACGATTGTATATAAGGCGTTCACTCATTCCCCTGACTGTCAGTAAACGTGATTTACTATGCGATTTTTTTTTTTGGTATTATATGCGGGTGAAGGTGAATGTGAGTGACTGCGACGCAAAGTGTGACGGTGACTTACATAATCAAACACTTAACTCACCAAAACCGGATACGTTATATGAAGGAAACCCGTAATTCCGCAACCGATAACATTGATTTCCATAAGTTGGTTTAAATCATCTTTTTTGTATCGATATGCTTATGTTCCCCAAATTATGTACTTAGGTACTAAGTAAATGGGCAAGGATTAGTTTTTAAATTTTTATTTATTTATCATATATTTACTAAACATAACACTATAATACAAATTTATTAATATATTTTATAAATACACAAATTTCGATAGTTTTTACCGAACTTAAAAAAATAAAACTTAATAAAGCTCCGAACGTGTGATCAAGATAGCAAGTGAGCGAATATATTAATAGAGGAGAAGAATAAAATGCAAGTATTGGGGTGTTTAAATAGATAACAGATACAAACGAAAAAATGAGAAGCTGAAAATTAGTTGAGGGTTAAATGTTTTATCACAGTTTTGTATATACAAAAAGGATGTTTTAAAAATTTTTTAAATCAGGTGAAAAATGAAAGGAAGAAAAAGGGAGAGGAAAAAATGAATGTATTCGGTGGAAGAAGATTAGAATTTCAAAAGTAAAAACAAGGACTATAAAAAAGGGGTTAGAAAATGTGTTTGAAGCATGTTAATTAAAAACAAGCAAAATTTATTTAAAATAAACAAAATAATGATAAAAGCTGTGATAAAAGTTTCAAAACAATTACTAAAAGTTAAAAATTTACAAAACAAAATATGTAAAAATAAAAATAATTAGGTGAGAGAGAAAAACAAATTTTTAAAAAATAATCAACTCGAAAAATATAGTTTATAAAACTATGATAAGCAATATTACAAAAATTAAAATAGCGGCAGTTTAGATTGGCAGTTATGTATATGGTAAAAAAAATAAAAATTAGAATTTTATACATCTACACACTAAACACTAAAAGAAAGGGACTTAAAACTTAACACGCTCGAATAAAGCAACTTATAATTTTTTGTTTAATAACCATATAGATTTAGAAAAACTATGGAAATTCGTTAACAACTTCAATTTGTTTGCAAATTGCCTCGATAAAATCATTTTTGAGTATTTTTTTTTTTTTTGTATTGAAAATATCTTATTTATCAAAAGGCCAGGTGACATATATGCAAGGTGGAGCGAACAAATAATGTTTTTTCTTGGCAATAGGGGTGTATTTGTATAAAAAAAAAAAATTCAAACAACCACTCAAAATAGCAGATGAAGTTGTTGCTGACTTTGAAAAATACCCAAAATGCTGTTTGTTCGTAAGGACATTGTTTGGAAATCTTCTAGACTGTAGAGTTCTTCCAATTACAAAAATTCTATAATGTTCTACAACTGTGCAGAGCTCTATTTTTACATTTAGTGTTGCCATACTGAGCTAGTTTTCTTTCAAACTGATAATTTGAAGTAATAATAAAACCCATCTCAACTTCTTTACATGGCAACCCAGTAATTTTTCAGTCACTAAAATAAGTTGAGTCGCACCAGGAAAATTGGAAAAAATGGGGTCAAAGCCTCGAGAGTTAAGAAAGAAAAAAGAGTGTTCAACGAACTTTTTTTAAGTTCCTTTTTTTGTGTTTTCTTTTTTTCTAAGCTACAAATTCCACCTCAAACTAAGAAAAATTCTTTAACTTTCTTTCACTCCACCCTAATCAAAAATTAGTATTTTCTTTTAAATTCGCAGTTTTGCTTGAATTTTCAAAAAAAAATCTTTAAATTAACAACTACTCACTAAATAGCAAAAACAGATTTGTAAAGGCATTAGCAAGAGCAAAATATTAACAAATTTTTTTTGTTTTAACCTAATTTTAAATTGCTTAGTTTTTGTTGCTGTCACATTATTGTTTTTTACAAACATAAACAGTTGTACTAGTGCTAACTCCTTTTTTTTCTTTAAGCAGGCGCTTCCGTTGGCGCGTGGCAACCCTCCACATTTTCCGGCCAGTCGCAAACATTTTCTTGTGGATTGAAAACTAAATTGGCAGGACATGGCATGTGATGTTTACGTTCACCCTCACACATGTAATAGTGTGTACAATCATTCCAATCTTTATGATAGCTAATATGACCATCCTCCTCTTCGCAGGTAACGTCATGAGCTGTAAAGAGACACAGGTTATTGAATGCTATTGTCTTTTGTTTTACAGTTAATCAATTCAAATTTGACTTACGATCTTTAGTTGTGTAAGCGCCACGTGGTCCATGCGACTCATATGGTCCGTCATATTCCAATTCGACTTTATAATCTTTCAATTCATCGTTCAATGCATTCAAAAGTGGATATTTGCCAGCTCCACAACGGCCCGAAAAATCATCCATATCAACAGACCAAACCATTATGCCGCCAAAACCTTGTTCCTTGAGCCATTCCATCTGAAAGAGATTAAATAGTTACCTTGTGGGTCTAAAAAATCGTTATTTAGGATCGACTTAAAATATAGAGCTTTTGGACGGCACATAAGGGTGCCTCTAAGGGTATTGGTTTGCTTCATGCCAGGAGGCACTATTCAATCCTAATATATTTTGCGGCTCATAGAAGCAAGGTGAGACGACCTAAAGATGCGATGGGGCCAAACAAGGCTAGCGACGGTTTAGTACCGGATGACTCTGTTCCTGAAACGCGCCGGATAGAAGATTTGGATTTATACCTTCTTATCGACATGTGGGGTGTCGGAGATCTTCTCACCGACAATAATTGCTGTGTAGTTAGCTTAGGCCACATTTGGCAGCCCCTGTATACAAGAAGGATAAGTCAGATTTAGAGCACGGAAGAAAATACGACTTCCTGTGCCAAGCCCTCTACACCCTTCTGAGTATCTCCCTAATCTTCTGTAATAATTAATAGTCCAAACAAGCAGTTCTTCCACCAAGGAGATGGAACCATGAAAAAGAGACTTCACGCAGCGCATTTCCCAGATTTCAACTGCACTTTTCAAGTACACCAAGGAAGTAGGATTTCGCGGACTTCTTACACTGTTCCACATTTTTGAGGAAGCTTTCTCCAGGGGATTCGCTCAGCTTTAACGGTATTTTCATAATTAAAAAAAATACGAGATGTGGGTCACTCTCGTATGTACAACCAAGGTGCTACTTTAGGGTTTTCCTAAACCCCGGTTATATCCAGAAATGTGTACTCTCCTATCGTTTGTACTCCCTTTATCCATCTTTTGGATGTTAATCCCCAACTTACCTTTGCAGAACTTTTTACGACCCCTAACCAAACTTCAATACCTGGCCTGACACCTTCCCTTCTCCCACTTACCTTAGTCTTCAGCGAACGTTCATCATCGAAACCGACCCACTGATTGTCACGATAAGCGAATGGCACTTGCTGTTCGGAGTCCCACACCAAGGTTGTATTTTCCGCAGCCAAGAACGAACATACTTCATAATAGCTCAAGAAACCAGCTTCATTTGTGAATTTGCCCGCCTTACCACCACCAGACGCAGGAGCCCCAATATCGAACTGTGTTTCATTGACCAATTCAAACGAACGACCGTACGTTGGCATACCAATGAGCAACTTCTCTTTGGGCGCACCCTGTCTAACCCACTCTCTTGCGCTAAAGTCCACAGTCAATTTCTTCTGATAGCCTGTTGCCGCTTCTAAGGGGAAAAGTGGTGAATTATGTCCAACAGTACGCTCCCATTGACCATGGAAGTCATAGGTCATCACATTAATGAAATCCAAATATTTCGAAATTTCAGGTACATCATAACCAGCGGCGATAGCCTCGAATGAAGCAGGCACTGCCGCAGTCAAAAGTAAGCGTGGCTGTCCTGAAGATTTCGCTTCACCTTCAAAGGCAACACGCAACTCACGTAAGAGGTTAATATAAGCAGCACGATCTTCAGCGCCACGTGGATATTCCCAATCTACATCGAGACCATTAAATTTGTAATCGCGCAGAAACTCGATGGCCTCATAAACGAACTGATTCATGCGGAAAACGTTGGATGTGAGTTCCTTGAATGGCTTCGAACCGAAAGCCCACCCGCCGATGGCGAGTAGAATTTGTAAATCGGGATTCTCTTCACGCAGTGCAATTACTTGTTCATAGTTTTCGGGATCATCGTCGGTCGCCTCACTGAGCTTGTGATCTTTGAGTGTCGCGAAGGCATATACAACATGAGTGCAGAGTTTGGGATCAATGTTTGATGGTAAGAACTTGCCAGCACCAGGACGTTTGGCAGACCAGCTTGTAAGATAACAGAATGTTTGTGCCGGACGGGCTGCGGAGTTAAGAAAAATATTCATTAGTATATAAATATGCTCGAAGAGGGGTGAGTTAAAATGTTTGCTTACTATTTTGTTCCTTAGCCACAAGACCAGACTTGATGCGCTGCTTCTTCGATGGCTTGCGTACTTTGGCAAGTATTTCCTCAACATCAATCTTGATAGGACCGGGTTTCTCTTCCTGCGGAAATGTTTCAGTGACTTACAATCGTGCGTCTTTAGTCTTTCGAAAATTTCTACAAACCTTTTCTTCCTCCAGATCCTCAAAGGTTGCGGCTACAGCAGTCCAATTAACATCTTGCACTTCTTTGCCACGCGATATGCCCAACAATTCTTCGCGCATCGCGCCAATCAATGGATATTTGACTTTACCGCCACAAACCTCTCCCTTGAAATCATCCATATCGACAGTCCAAACCATAGCGCCACCAAAGCCATTCGATTTGATCCAATGCATTTTGTTACGTATGGCACGCTCGTCATCGAAGCCTACCCACTGCCAAGCAAACACGATTCCTCGTTAGTTAAAGATAAGTCAATATGATTGCTTTTAGCTCTTACCTGATCTCCATCAACCATATACGGCACCTTCATTTCATCATCCCAAACATAGACAGCACCATTTAGCAACATCTCACAGATTTCATAGTAAGCTAGAAAACCACTTTCCTTGGTGTAGACGCCCTCCTTACCGCCACCAGTCGCCGGTGCATTTGGACCATGTTTGTCAGTGTTTGTCAAGGTGAAGGAACGTCCATATGTTGGCATACCTAGAGGAAGGAAGGAAATAATGCAAATTACTTAATCGCCGACTCACATCATAATTGATTTCATACCAATCACAAGCTTTTCCTTGGGTGCGCCCATCTTAACCCATAAGGCAGCGGCATTATCTACAGATAATTGCCTACGCCATTCCGAGTCCGTTGAAGGCGAATAAAGTGGCGCATTGTGTCCAGTCTCACGCTCCCATTTACCGTGGAAGTCGTATGCCATCAAATTTATAAAGTCCAGATAACTAGCCACAGCTGGTACATCATAACCGGCGCGTATATTGTCTGGGCCGACTGGTACAGCAGCTGAAAGTAGCAGACGCTGTTTCTTCAACTCTTGTGCTTCAGCCTCAAAAGCTTCGCGCAACTCCTTGAGTAACAAAACAAAGTTCTTCTTATCGTCTGAACCCTTTGGATACTCCCAATCCATATCGAGACCATCAAAGCCACGTTTACGTAAGAACGGAATGGCTGAGTAGATAAAGGTTTGACGCGCATAACGTGTTGCGGACATTTCCTTGAACTTTTGTGTGCCAAAAGACCAACCACCCAAAGCAAGTAGGATCTATGGAGTTTAGAAACAAAAACCTTTTGTTAAAAAAACAAACGAACTCTAGCACAAGATGAGCTTACTTTACCTTCAATTTTGGATTCGCCTTCTTCAGTAACATCATACGATCGTATAAACCAGGTACGTTGTCTTTAGTCTCGTCATTCGATTCATATGAGCTGAGTTTATTCTTTTTTAACCAACCAAAAGCGAAGATGATATGTGTACACAAATCTGCTGGTATGTCCTCGGGTACAAATTTACCAATCTTTACACGGTATTGTGACCAATTTGTATAGTAACAAACGATTTTCATGCCACCATCATCGGCTTTGGTCTTCTTGCTTTTCAATGTGGAACTACTTGCCACCAAAGCGGTAGCAGCTGCCGCTGCAGCAGCTGAGCTACGTAGTTTCGACTTTGAACGTCCGCGTGCACGTGGTACGGTAGTCGTGCCGGATGATGATGAGGAGGCAGGTTGTTGATCAATGCGTTTTTTAATTCTATCGGCTGAAGCTTTTGTAGCACGTCTAGAAACCACATTGCTGCTGGTAGATTCGGAAACGGAGGACGAAACGGATGTGGACGTGGGGCGACGAAGTCTTCGGCGTGTTTTAGCTAAAAAGTTATAAGGTTTTGATTAGTTTGAGGATAATTGACCTAAAATATATGTGGGAGAAGCGCGGAGATGGGAAAAATGAATACAAAATACTAAAGACCGGAAACGAAAAAAATTGTTCGGACTACACATTTATGATGTTCCGAACTCAGATAATAGTCGGTACATAGTCTTTATTGGCTTCTTTTGGATTACAAAATCCAAAGGAAGCAGACTAAAGCCTTTAATGAGATCTGAAACTACTCAACCGATTTTGATAAACTCTCCCAATTTCCGATAATTTGTTGTCCCAACTTAAAAGATAGAGTACTCTTTATCTCAATTTTGAATTCAAGTGGTCGGTTCCACGCGAAAAATTTTATTTAAGTCATTATAACTCAGATTAGGTTCATATGGAGGTTGTGGGTCCTATGGTAAGCAATTTTGGAAAAATGCCACCCCAAAAGCCAAATTCATTGTAAGAAAAATATGGGAACGAAGGGTGCGAAGGGAGTGGAAAATGAAGAGGGAGACAGGTAACCAGTGTTCAGATTGAAGAGGGGGTGGGAGAAGTAGAAGAAAAAAGAGTATTAAATAAAGAAAACGGCGAGGGAAAATGAGAAAGAAACAAAAAGGTGAAGATGCAGAAGAAGAAGGAAAAGGGAGATACAACACATGTTCTTCCTTTCATATATAATAAAATACGAACAGCTATATGTCTATACTTTATGTGTGGTAAGAAACATTTACGCTTTATCTGAATAATAGAAGTAAAACAGTTTTTGTAGTCTTTGTCTGTATGTTTGTGCGCTCATCACTCAAAAACCACTGTATAGAATTGAATTTACCGCTGTATTTCTAGATGTGGAACTTAAACTTAAGAATCCATTTACCAACACGTACATATTTTATTCTCCTTTTAGACAGTGGTGGTAGCAAATGTTGGCTCATCCCTATCTGACACTACGAGTACTCTAAAACAAATAACCATAAATGAGATGGGAACATCAACTTAAAACTGGTCTACATTTTGCATACGTCAAATTCAATAAACAGTTTTTTCAACTCTATCTCATACTCATTTTGAATGCTAAATAAATTCATTTTACATATAAGCCAGGCAGTTTCATAAAATCTTATAGAATTAAACATTCAAATTCACTATGCATTTCAAATATTTAGCGTGTGCGGTTGCGCACTTGAATGCTACCAAAATAGCAAGTAAAACACTTCATGCCACTGCCTCCAAACTCATTAATCAATTTGAGATTGTCATTCATTGACACTGATTTGCTACATTAGAATATATATAATGACAAAATAGCAAATTTATGAGTTTAAAAAGCAATCGCTCACCGTAACTCCAACATTTGTATAGTTTTGTAAATCAGTAATCGGATCAAAAGAGATTAATTGGCAAATTACCAGAGCATGGAACAAAAAAAAAAAAGATTTTTGAAAATTTAACAAATGTTTTCTTAGTACTTATTTATTTTTGTATGTATCATAATCTGTTATTTCATAATCTCTAAATCCAACATTTAGCGCTATTATCGCCTGATTCATGATAACTGCAGATTAACTAGCATTTAATTTAAAGCAAAAATTATGAGCGTCACGTTTTGCTGATAGTAAACGATTTTAGACACACAAATTGTTATGCAAAAGAAATAAAAAATTATTGCAGCTGCATTAACTGCAAATTATAGAGTTAACTGCATACATATTTACAAACATGCATATTAGACTGAGAAATATTTAGCATAACCACTAAACACTAAGTCGCTGAAACTTCTAACTTCTCCTAATAAAAGCCATACTGTGTGATAATTTTAATAAGAAGTCAAAGACACGACTTTTTCAAACTTAAAAAAAAAAACAAAAATTAAAAAAATGCTGACGATCTATGTACACCACAGCAAAAGTGAGGAAGCATCATAAAGTAGTCATGTCGGTTGCAGTAGTAGCATTAACCAAGTCCGACAATACTGCGCAAGCGCATAAATTTCATTGTGGGGGAGATATTTAATTGCTTTTGGTTTTGCTAATCCAACAACAATTACGAGTCGTGCGATCGTTGCAACCCAAACGGTTCAAATCTTTGTACGAGTTATGAAGGTACGATCGCATTCTCACTGGCTTCTCATTCTTAATCTTGGCTTAAGATGATGTCTTTGAACTTTCAAGGGAACATTTTTTTAACGATTAGCGTTATTGTAGATTAGAGTTAGTATTTAAAACGATGAGTCATTATATCGTTTATGAAGATAAATGATGGTATATTGAATTCGGTCCGATAAGAAAAAGATGTGACTCTTGTAAAGCTTAGGCGATTAAACCAAGTCCATCAATTTTTAGATAAAGTAATTAAAATAAAATAAAATAAAATAAAATAAAGTAAAATAAAATAAAGTAAAATAATATAAAATAAAATAAATTAAAATAAAACAAAATATAACAAAATTAAATAATATAAAATAAAACAAAATAAAATAAAATCAAAAAATCAAATAAAACAACATTAAATAAAATAAAATAAAAGAAAACAAAATAAAATAAAGTAAAATAATATAGATAAAATTAAATAAGATAAAATAAAATAAAGTAAATAGAACAAAATAAAATAAAATTGAAATAACATGAAATAAAATAAAACGAGAAAAGAAAAATAAAATAAAATTTAAATTAAATAAAATAAAGTAAAAAAAAAATAAAATAAGATAAAATAAAATAAAATGTAATAAAATAGAGTAAAAGAAAATAAAATAAAATAGAACAAGATAAAATGAAGTAATATAAAATAAAATAAAACAAAATAAAACAAAATAAAGTAAAATAAAATAAATTTAAAATTAAAATAACATAAAATAAAATAAAATGATATAAAATAAAATAAAATAAAATAAAACGAAAAAAGAAAAATAAAATAAAATTAAATAAAACTAAATTAAATAAAGTAAAAGAAACTAAAATAATATAAAGTAAAATAAAACAAAATAAAGTAAAAAAAAAATAAAATAAGATAAAATAAAATAAAATGTAATAAAATAGAGTAAAAGAAAATAAAATAAAATAGAACAAAATAAAATAGAGTAAAAGAAAATAAAATAAAATAGAATAAAATATAATAAAATAAAGTAAAATAAAATAAAATAATATAAAATTAAATTAAAATAAAATAAAATAAAGTAAAGTAAAAGAAAATAAAATAAAATAACATAAAGTAAAATAAAATAAAATAAAATAGAACAAAATAAAATGAAGTAGTATAAAATAAAATAATATGAAATAAAATAAAACAAAATAAATTAAAATAAAATAAAGTACAATTAAAATAAAATAAAGTAAAGTAAAATAAAATAAATTAAAATAAAACAAAATAAAACAAAATAAAATAATTTTTGATTTTTGTTGGAACGATTTTCCGTCATCCCTTGTCAAGTTTAGTTTTGTGACAAACCGGTTTCGGCGTTCTGCCATTTTCAATGCCTAGTTTCGTTCTGGTCTGTGTCTATCCGCTGCGTTGTTTTTATAGTCCGTGGGTGCTGTGGCAGGTAATGTCAATCTATGTGTTCGTGGTAGGTAACGTTAATATGCGTGTGTGTGTGCGCGGTATTGATACGTCCGAATTGTTATCTGTCTCAAGGGTTGTTTTTGTAGGTATGTAGACATACCGCTTGTTTCTACCTACCTCAACCTACCGCTTAGCTAACAAGCAGTATGTCTACATACCTACAAAAACAACCCTTGAGACAGATAACAATTCGGACGTATCAATACCGCCCACACACACACGCATATTAACGTTACCTACCACGAACACATAGATTGACATTACCTGCCACAGCACCCACGGACTATAAAAACAACGCAGCGGATAGACACAGACCAGAACGAAACTAGGCATTGAAAATGGCAGAACGCCGAAACCGGTTTGTCACAAAACCAAACTTGACAAGGGATGACGGAAAATCGTTCCAACAAAAATCAGCTTACTACCCTGTCGGAAGATCAACACAACAAAATAAATCACTTACCGCCTGTCAGGCTTTTAATTTAAACACGGATGGACTACTAACGAAATACGAACGGAAACTGCGAAAAATGCATACGACTAAGGCAAATATTTGGTTCAACAAGCAATGTTTAGAATTGAATGTTACACCGAAATTTGCGCGAATAAAAATAAAAACCAACACCCAAGCAAGTAGGAGAACGACCAGGAAGGCGGAAAAGGACTTTTTAAAGTTCGAATTACAAAGCCTATACGCTAAGAAAGACAAGATGAACACCGAACTACTGAGGATACATCTGCGATTGTCCGGATTCTTGCCCACGACTGCATTGATGGACTGCTTCGACCATATAGAGACGGGAATCAAACGCGAACTGCAACGCAAATATGAAAAACTGAACCGAAAATTGGACCAGTTAACGGGCCGACGCGATCACAGTAACAGTCAACAAACACACGAATTTAACAAAAGGTTCGTAAACCTAAAAACAGTGGCCATTAGCAACGAAGAAGCGCAACTTCTGGGGAAGGGCCTGAAGCACAACATCGCGGATAGCAATGAAGCAAAAAGAACTGAGCAAGCGATAGTAGACGCAGAGGTTGCAATATCGCTTCTTCCATATGAGGAACAGGAGCACACAAGGCACATGTGCAGAGAAATCATAAGCAAGGAAGTAGGAGCCCAGGAAGCACAAAAAGGAAATAAGGAGCTGAAAATATTGAAAAGGCTACAACGAAAGCTAAAAAATAACAACATCGTCACAACGAAGGCAGACAAAGGAAACACAACGGTGCTAATCAGTAAGGATGAATATACCACATACACTTGAATGCTACCAAAATAGCAAGTAAAACACTTCATGCCACTGCCTCCAAACTCATTAATCAATTTGAGATTGTCATTCATTGACACTGATTTGCTACATTAGAATATATATAATGACAAAATAGCAAATTTATGAGTTTAAAAAGCAATCGCTCACCGTAACTCCAACATTTGTATAGTTTTGTAAATCAGTAATCGGATCAAAAGAGATTAATTGGCAAATTACCAGAGCATGGAACAAAAAAAAAAAAGATTTTTGAAAATTTAACAAATGTTTTCTTAGTACTTATTTATTTTTGTATGTATCATAATCTGTTATTTCATAATCTCTAAATCCAACATTTAGCGCTATTATCGCCTGATTCATGATAACTGCAGATTAACTAGCATTTAATTTAAAGCAAAAATTATGAGCGTCACGTTTTGCTGATAGTAAACGATTTTAGACACACAAATTGTTATGCAAAAGAAATAAAAAATTATTGCAGCTGCATTAACTGCAAATTATAGAGTTAACTGCATACATATTTACAAACATGCATATTAGACTGAGAAATATTTAGCATAACCACTAAACACTAAGTCGCTGAAACTTCTAACTTCTCCTAATAAAAGCCATACTGTGTGATAATTTTAATAAGAAGTCAAAGACACGACTTTTTCAAACTTAAAAAAAAAAACAAAAATTAAAAAAATGCTGACGATCTATGTACACCACAGCAAAAGTGAGGAAGCATCATAAAGTAGTCATGTCGGTTGCAGTAGTAGCATTAACCAAGTCCGACAATACTGCGCAAGCGCATAAATTTCATTGTGGGGGAGATATTTAATTGCTTTTGGTTTTGCTAATCCAACAACAATTACGAGTCGTGCGATCGTTGCAACCCAAACGGTTCAAATCTTTGTACGAGTTATGAAGGTACGATCGCATTCTCACTGGCTTCTCATTCTTAATCTTGGCTTAAGATGATGTCTTTGAACTTTCAAGGGAACATTTTTTTAACGATTAGCGTTATTGTAGATTAGAGTTAGTATTTAAAACGATGAGTCATTATATCGTTTATGAAGATAAATGATGGTATATTGAATTCGGTCCGATAAGAAAAAGATGTGACTCTTGTAAAGCTTAGGCGATTAAACCAAGTCCATCAATTTTTAGATAAAGTAATTAAAATAAAATAAAATAAAATAAAATAAAGTAAAATAAAATAAAGTAAAATAATATAAAATAAAATAAATTAAAATAAAACAAAATATAACAAAATTAAATAATATAAAATAAAACAAAATAAAATAAAATCAAAAAATCAAATAAAACAACATTAAATAAAATAAAATAAAAGAAAACAAAATAAAATAAAGTAAAATAATATAGATAAAATTAAATAAGATAAAATAAAATAAAGTAAATAGAACAAAATAAAATAAAATTGAAATAACATGAAATAAAATAAAACGAGAAAAGAAAAATAAAATAAAATTTAAATTAAATAAAATAAAGTAAAAAAAAAATAAAATAAGATAAAATAAAATAAAATGTAATAAAATAGAGTAAAAGAAAATAAAATAAAATAGAACAAGATAAAATGAAGTAATATAAAATAAAATAAAACAAAATAAAACAAAATAAAGTAAAATAAAATAAATTTAAAATTAAAATAACATAAAATAAAATAAAATGATATAAAATAAAATAAAATAAAATAAAACGAAAAAAGAAAAATAAAATAAAATTAAATAAAACTAAATTAAATAAAGTAAAAGAAACTAAAATAATATAAAGTAAAATAAAACAAAATAAAGTAAAAAAAAAATAAAATAAGATAAAATAAAATAAAATGTAATAAAATAGAGTAAAAGAAAATAAAATAAAATAGAACAAAATAAAATAGAGTAAAAGAAAATAAAATAAAATAGAATAAAATATAATAAAATAAAGTAAAATAAAATAAAATAATATAAAATTAAATTAAAATAAAATAAAATAAAGTAAAGTAAAAGAAAATAAAATAAAATAACATAAAGTAAAATAAAATAAAATAAAATAGAACAAAATAAAATGAAGTAGTATAAAATAAAATAATATGAAATAAAATAAAACAAAATAAATTAAAATAAAATAAAGTACAATTAAAATAAAATAAAGTAAAGTAAAATAAAATAAATTAAAATAAAACAAAATAAAACAAAATAAAATAATTTTTGATTTTTGTTGGAACGATTTTCCGTCATCCCTTGTCAAGTTTAGTTTTGTGACAAACCGGTTTCGGCGTTCTGCCATTTTCAATGCCTAGTTTCGTTCTGGTCTGTGTCTATCCGCTGCGTTGTTTTTATAGTCCGTGGGTGCTGTGGCAGGTAATGTCAATCTATGTGTTCGTGGTAGGTAACGTTAATATGCGTGTGTGTGTGCGCGGTATTGATACGTCCGAATTGTTATCTGTCCCAAGGGTTGTTTTTGTAGGTATGTAGACATACCGCTTGTTTCTACCTACCTCAACCTACCGCTTAGCTAACAAGCGGTATGTCTACATACCTACAAAAACAACCCTTGAGACAGATAACAATTCGGACGTATCAATACCGCCCACACACACACGCATATTAACGTTACCTACCACGAACACATAGATTGACATTACCTGCCACAGCACCCACGGACTATAAAAACAACGCAGCGGATAGACACAGACCAGAACGAAACTAGGCATTGAAAATGGCAGAACGCCGAAACCGGTTTGTCACAAAACCAAACTTGACAAGGGATGACGGAAAATCGTTCCAACAAAAATCAGCTTACTACCCTGTCGGAAGATCAACACAACAAAATAAATCACTTACCGCCTGTCAGGCTTTTAATTTAAACACGGATGGACTACTAACGAAATACGAACGGAAACTGCGAAAAATGCATACGACTAAGGCAAATATTTGGTTCAACAAGCAATGTTTAGAATTGAATGTTACACCGAAATTTGCGCGAATAAAAATAAAAACCAACACCCAAGCAAGTAGGAGAACGACCAGGAAGGCGGAAAAGGACTTTTTAAAGTTCGAATTACAAAGCCTATACGCTAAGAAAGACAAGATGAACACCGAACTACTGAGGATACATCTGCGATTGTCCGGATTCTTGCCCACGACTGCATTGATGGACTGCTTCGACCATATAGAGACGGGAATCAAACGCGAACTGCAACGCAAATATGAAAAACTGAACCGAAAATTGGACCAGTTAACGGGCCGACGCGATCACAGTAACAGTCAACAAACACACGAATTTAACAAAAGGTTCGTAAACCTAAAAACAGTGGCCATTAGCAACGAAGAAGCGCAACTTCTGGGGAAGGGCCTGAAGCACAACATCGCGGATAGCAATGAAGCAAAAAGAACTGAGCAAGCGATAGTAGACGCAGAGGTTGCAATATCGCTTCTTCCATATGAGGAACAGGAGCACACAAGGCACATGTGCAGAGAAATCATAAGCAAGGAAGTAGGAGCCCAGGAAGCACAAAAAGGAAATAAGGAGCTGAAAATATTGAAAAGGCTACAACGAAAGCTAAAAAATAACAACATCGTCACAACGAAGGCAGACAAAGGAAACACAACGGTGCTAATCAGTAAGGATGAATATATAGCAAAGACAGAGAAGCTCATCGAGGAAATGAAATGCCGCATTATTAGGGATAACCCCACGGATAAATACCAGACCGAAGTTAAAGAGGTTATAAAAAATGCTACCAAAGTAATAGACGAGAGGATGGCATATACCCTAACACAAATGAATCCATCTGCTCCTCCACTCATTGCGTTACCTAAAATCCACAAGCAGGATACGCCGATGAGACCTATAATTAATTTTAAGTCCGCGCCGGGTTATAAACTGTCGAAACATCTAAAAACGATTTTAAAGGACACTCTGAAACTAGGGAACGAATACACAATAAGCAATACGATAGAACTACTACAAAGACTTGAGACCGTTAAACTCACAAGGAGCAGTAAACTCGTATCCTTCGACATAAAGGACTTATACCCGTCAATACCACTAACAGATACAATGGATATAGTCAACAAAACACTACTGGACAAAACTGAAGATAAGGTAAAAACTGCGCAAATTACCAACGCGCTAAGAACAACGCTGCGGCAAAACTATTTCCGGTTCAACAACAAAATATATATACAGACAAACGGACTAGGAATGGGTAACCCAACATCGGCCATTCTCATGGAAACATTCATGCAAAACTTGGAAGGAAAATATATACAGGAGTTAAAAACCAAGTTAGGCGTGGCATTCTACGCTAGATACGTGGATGACATCATCTGCATCCTAAATGACGATAACGAAGAGCAAATACTAGAGTTCCTCAACAGGCAACATAGCAACATAGAGTTCACAATGGAAGTAGAAAAAGATGGAATAATGAACTACCTGGACCTAACTATAGGGATTGACAAAATAACAAATAGGTTCAACTACGGCATTTATAGAAAACCGACTGCCACGGACACCATTATACACTCTACATCAAACCATCCGCAACAGCACAAAAATGCAGCATTGAGGCACTTAGTGGATAGGCTTCAGAGAACGCCGCTCACACAGGAAGCATACCGGAGAGAGCTTAATACAATATATAACATAGCGGCGAATAATGGATACAAGAAAGCACTTGTGGATAAACTCAGAAGTTGCCATGGAACACAAAAAAGAGTAAACGTAGAGGAAAATCCAATGGTTTGGACGGCAATGACATACACTGGAAAAGCGACGTACAAATTAGCAAAGTTCTTTAAAAGATATAACATCAACACAGCATTCAGAACATCCAACAACGTCGGACAAAAACTAAGAACCGACACTAATTCTGATGACCCATTCAACAGACACGGAGTGTATAGGCTTACTTGTGAATGTCAATACAGCTACATAGGACAAACAGGAAGAAAAATAAGCACACGATTCCGAGAGCATATCAGGGACTACAACAAAAAAACACGAAAACCCACCATAATACCAGAATCTAATTTCGCGAACCACATGTTCGAGAACAACTGCACCCCAGCTAACATAAAAACAACGGCTCGAATACTTCACGTACAAGGAAAAGGCCGGCGGCTTAATGTACTTGAGAACATGGAGATATACAAGTTAAAAACATTTGACGGCAGGATCATAAACGAACAAACCAACACTATCTCTGACGAAATATTTGAACCCTTAAAATTAGTTTACAAAAAACAGCACAAGCCAGCAGGTACAGCAACCAAACACGTAACAATGATCAAGCAAAAACGAAATATGGACCAAACTGCAAAAATCACCGATTTCTACCTACCTCAACCTACCGCTTAGCTAACAAGCGGTATGTCTACATACCTACAAAAACAACCCTTGAGACAGATAACAATTCGGACGTATCAATACCGCGCACACACACACGCATATTAACGTTACCTACCACGAACACATAGATTGACATTACCTGCCACAGCACCCACGGACTATAAAAACAACGCAGCGGATAGACACAGACCAGAACGAAACTAGGCATTGAAAATGGCAGAACGCCGAAACCGGTTTGTCACAAAACCAAACTTGACAAGGGATGACGGAAAATCGTTCCAACAAAAATCAGCTTACTACCCTGTCGGAAGATCAACACAACAAAATAAATCAAAATAAAATAAAATAAAATAAAACAACATTAAATAAAATAAAAGAAAACAAAATAAAATAAAGTAAAATAATATAAATAAAATTAAATAAGATAAAATAAAATAAAATTAAAATAACATGAAATAAAATAAAACGAGAAAAGGAAAATAAAATAAAACTTAAATTAAATAAAATAAAGTAAAAAAAAAATAAAATAAGATAAAATAAAATAAAATGTAATAAAATAGAGTAAAAGAAAATAAAATAAAATAGAACAAAATAAAATGAAGTAATATAAAATAAAATAAAATAAAATAAAACAAAAATAAAATAAAATAAAGTAAATAGAATAAAATAAAATAAAATAGAACAAAATAAAATGAAGTAATATAAAATAAAATAAAACAAAATAAAGTCAAATAAAATAAATTTAAAATTAAAATAACATAAAATAAAATAAAATGATATAAAATAAAATAAAATAAAATAAAATAAAACGAAAAAAGAAAAATAAAATAAAATTAAATTAAATAAAGTAAAATAAAGTAAAATAATATAAAGTAAAATAAAACAAAATAAAGTAAACTAAAATAAAATTAAGGTAAAATAAAATTAAATAAAATGTAATAAAATAAAATAGAACAAAATAAAATGAAGTAATATAAAATAAAATAATTCCTTCTTCTTGCTGGCTTGAGGTCTGTGGTCCAAAAATTGAAACCAGAAATATTGATTTAACCAATATATTTCGACTACCTACGGTAATCGTCTTCAGGGTTAAATTATTACACGTCTGTCCTGTTTAACGTGGAGTAAACAACGAATAATAAAATAAAATAAAATAGAATAAAATATAATAAAATAAAGTAAAATAAAATAAAATAATATAAAATTAAATTAAAATAAAATAAAATAAAATAAAGTAAAGTAAAAGAAAATAAAATAAAATAACATAAAGTAAAATAAAATAAAATAGAACAAAATAAAATGAAGTAGTATAAAATAAAAAAATATAAAATAAAATAAAATAAAATAAAACAAAATAAATTAAAATAAAATAAAATAAAATACAATTAATATAAATAAAATAACGTAAAGTAAAATAAAGTAAAATAAAATAGAACAAAATAAAATGAAGTAATATAAAATAAAATAAAATAGAATAAAATATAATAAAATAAAGTAAAATAAAATAAAATAATATAAAATTAAATTAGAATAAAATAAAGTAAAAGAAAATAAAATAAAATATAATAAAATAAAATAAAATAAAATAAAATAAAGTAAAGTAAAATAAAATAAAATAGAACAAAATAAAATGAAGTAATATAAAATAAAATAAAATAGAATAAAATATAATAAAATAAAGTAAAATAAAATAAAATAATATAAAATTAAATTAAAATAAAATAAAGTAAAATAAAATAAAATAGAATAAAATATAATAAAATAAAGTAAAATAAAATAAAATAATATAAAATTAAATTAAAATAAAATAAAATAAAATAAAGTAAAGTAAAAGAAAATAAAATAAAATAACATAAAGTAAAATAAAATAAAATAGAACAAAATAAAATGAAGTAGTATAAAATAAAAAAATATAAAATAAAATAAAATAAAACAAAATAAATTAAAATAAAATAAAATAAAATACAATTAATATAAATAAAATAAAGTAAAGTAAAATAAAGTAAAATAAAATAGAACAAAATAAAATGAAGTAATATAAAATAAAATAAAATAGAATAAAATATAATAAAATAAAGTAAAATAAAATAAAATAATATAAAATTAAATTAGAATAAAATAAAGTAAAAGAAAATAAAATAAAATATAATAAAATAAAGTAAAAGAAAATAAAATAAAATAACATAAAGTAAAATAAAATAAAATAAAATAGAACAAAATAAAATGAAGTAATATAAAATAAAATAAAATAGAATAAAATATAATAAAATAAAGTAAAATAAAATAAAATAAAATAATATAAAATTAAATTAAAATCAAATAAAATGAAATAAAGTAAAGTAAAAAAAAAAATAAAATAAAATAAAATAAAATAACATAAAGTAAAATAAAATAAAATAAATAAAATAAAATAAAACAAAATAAACTAAAATAAAATAAAATAAAATTAAAATAAAATAAAATAAAATAAAATAAAATAAAATAAAATAAAATAAAATAAAATAAAGTAAAGTAAAATAAAATAAAATAGAACAAAATAAAATGAAGTAATATAAAATAAAATAAAATAGAATAAAATATAATAAAATAAAGTAAAATAAAATAAAATAAAATAATATAAAATTAAATTAAAATAAAATAAAGTAAAAGAAAATAAAATAAAATAAAATAAAATATAATAAAATAAAGTAAAAGAAAATAAAATAAAATAACATAAAGTAAAATAAAATAAAATAAAATAGAACAAAATAAAATGAAGTAGTATAAATCAAAATAAAATAAAATAAAATAATATAAAATAAAATAAAACAAAATAAATTAAAATAAAATAAAATTAAATTAAAATAAAATAAAATAAAATAAAATAAAATAATATAAAATAAAATAAAGTAAAGTAAAATAAAATAAAATAAAATAAAATAAACTAAAATAAAGTAAAAGAAAATAAAATAAAATGAAGAAAAGTAGACTGAAATAAAATAAAATAATAAAATATGATTGGGTTCGAATAATTTTAGCAAGGACTGAAATTTTATTGAATTAAAAAAAAATTAAGCAAAAAAATAAAATAAAGAATTTAAAAGAAAATCAAAGAAAAGGGGAGGAAAAAAAGCGAGAAAGAAGAGGAGAGTGAAAGAAGTAGCCATCAAAAAGGTACAGAAAATAGAGCAACGAAAGGAAGACGAAGGGGAAACTGATTTTCGGGGGTTGGAAAATATTAATAACAATTTTCAAATTGCTTTTGCAATTTTAAAGGTGAAGTCTGAAAAATGGGGTTGCGTTCACAGGACTATTGAAATTTTTGTAAGTATGAAAAAAACAATTTTTTTTGGAAAGAACTTAAGACAATCTCAATTTTAAAAGAAATTAATAAATCAAATAAAGATTTTTGTATTGAAAAACTTCATTGATGTCGCAATCTTTTTTTTTCTAGGCCACTTCCCCTAGCAATACTGACCCCAATATGAGTTCCAATCAAGTTATTGAAGTACGTATAAGCATATTAAGTACTTACTTTGAGCACTGTCCGCGATCTGTGTAATTAGCACTAAAATCAGACATGCCACAAAGGCCACTCGCAATAACCGTGGCGGCAGCTGAAAAAGTAAAAAGAAATGCAAAAATTAAAATAAGATAAAACCAAAATTAAAATATATTTTGAGCAGTCATGTTGAACAAATTATTTTAAACACCTTTCCAATAATGCAATTATTCAATTTGGCTTTTCGCTTATTGCAATAGAAACAAAAGAAAAAAAATAATGTGGTCTAAAAAATTGTGTTTAATCATTTATCACTTTTTGGAATTTGTTTGTTTTCAAAGCAGAAAAAAGCAACTACACGCACTCAAACACTTTAAAAAGCACGCCAGATGCCAGCTTCCAGTGAAGGTCACGCCGCATGCTAAGGCGTTTGAAGTTATTGTATGGTTTTGTATTACATAAGTAAATTTGTAAACAATGAACGAATTACACAAATAAATCAAATACGTGTGTGTGAGTGTGGTAATTGTATCTTTTCAGTGATCTTTAAACTAATTTGTTTCTATTTTTGTAAACTTTTTGTTGTTTCTGAAGTGAACAGCATTTTCGTAATTAACAAATTTCAGCGACAGACTTTAATTTAGACACACTTAAAGGTTACCCATAAGCTACACAAAAGGTTAAATATACATAATTAGTTTGTAAATAGACACTTAAGCTGATTTTCATATTTGGGTAATTCCAAAAAAACGATCCTTTTAAACGTTGTTAACTTTTTCGACATAAAAAAATTGTTGGTTAATGGGATCGTACTGGAAGTTGAGAGAAATATCTTAAGGGCAAACCAAGTGCTGCTATTCACTAGGAGGAAAATGGCTAAATTTAACTTTACTTATCTTAATAATACCCCCAGTGAATATACTCCAAGTAGACATCGGTGGAAAGGCGATAATCAGGCTTCACGATTTATCGTTAGCCAAATAGATTACTGTGTACTGGTGACTACCAACCATGGTTATTTCAATACTGAAACGATGGGCGTAAATAATCAACAATGCGAATGGGGTCTGTGGCCTATTTGGAGCAATTGACAAGTGGGCAGCCTCACAGATAGCTGGTAGTAGAAAGGGAAGGTTGGATGAGGAGTTTTCCGTCAGGAGCTTGTTTTAATAAACATGCTTTAGCTACCCCACCGTTGAAGCGTCTTCCGAGCAAAAATTGCAGCAATCAAAAATGCATTGGATGGCATGCTATCCCCTATTCCTACGGTTAGCCTATTAGGGCTCTGAGCTCAACCTTGTTTCACTCAATACGTTTAAGAATAGGCTGGTCAGCTGTAGGCTGCTCAGATGGACCATGAGGCAATTGAGCAAGCGTTAAGCTGATGTGATCTCTTGTGAGCTAGCGGCCTCTTTCTGGTGCATTGCGGACCATCTGCGGAGTTCACTGGGTTTACTAATTATAATTTATCCCCAGTTATCGCAAAACGCCTTATGCTGCAGTTGTATGGAGGATGACCAAGTGAAATCATTGATTCATTTCATGCTTAGTTATCGAGCTTTTACTTGAGTCAGGCAGAGTTACTTAAGCTTTGACTTTCTCGGATATCCGGGGGGACTTATTAGGAGGACTTGTCCATGGTCGAAGTAAGTCGTGCTTTAAATTACATCGCCGTTAGTTCATAAAGCATCACAGCGGACGGCATTAACCCTAAATGGAGTCTGAGGGTTTTTTGAACAATGTGCGCACAAACATATTCGAATTGACTCGGAATTAGACTTTTGTTTCGTACATTAACTTACTTTCTTACAATTAACCCTCTAGCTAACAACTAAAAGGTCAAACGGCGTTTGTCTGCAAAGCTTCTGAGTGTCTGGTGAACATTTGTTTCTTTGTTGTTTGGTGAACATTGTATTCGGTTTTTATCGTATTTGGAACAGTTAAAGGTTAAACAAAAACAATACAAAAGGAAGTCGACAATACAACAACAAGAAAACGGTGTCACGAGTACACTCAACTACATACTCACATATACTCGTACTCATCCAAATTTTTTTCTTTTTTTTCTTTAATAACCCACAGTGCACGTGATATATTCATTTAATTAAAAAAAGTTCGTGCTAATCAGTTATTCTTACTTCCCCAGTTGTATACATACATACGATATTTACTGTGCTCATTCACTACTAATGACACTCATACATACATACTTATTGGTTGGTAAATTCATAAAGTTTTGTATTTGTTTAACATTTTTGTCGCTTTTGTTATGTTTTGAGTTCTTTTGATTTTTTTTATGAAGCGCATACACCCATAAGCTCAAAACTATAAGAACTGTTCAAAAAAAAAAAACATTTCTTCTTGGAACTGTTCAAGTTTCCTTTGAGTGATCGCTTTAGTCTTAATAAAGGGGTACCTGAATAATTTCGCCGTGGTGTGAAGGTAGTGTTGCCGGCCTAACACACCGAAGGTCCATGGTTCGAGCCCTGGTACAGGTAAATTCAAAAGTGATTTGAAAAAAGTTTTTCAAAACGGGGTCGCCCCTCGGCAGTGGTTT
This sequence comes from Merzomyia westermanni, assembly GCA_949987695.1. Classification (NCBI taxonomy): domain Eukaryota; kingdom Metazoa; phylum Arthropoda; class Insecta; order Diptera; family Tephritidae; genus Merzomyia; species Merzomyia westermanni. Next base: position 21,188,428 of record OX465291.1, read on the forward strand.
GGCAAACTCTCCGAGTGTATTTCTGCCATGACAGGCTTCTCAGCAAAAATTCGTCTCCTCTGTAGATGCCGTTCGGAGTCGGCAAAAAACTGTAGGTTCCACCAATTTGTAGGGAAAGTTCAAATCGGCACACCACAAATTGGAAGAGAAGCTTGGCGCAAAAATCTCTTAGGAGGTTTATGATGATATACCCGTTGTATATCGCGCCATAGAGAGAGAGAGAGAATAATTTCCTGAATCGATTTTCAGTAAGACTTCAGGGAAAGACATCTTTTCCTTCATTTTCAAAGTAAAGTTTTAATTTTTAACAACATTAAAAAAGATTGTTGACACTTTCGCAAATGTGTGTAAAAATTCATAGAAATAAAAGTTAAGCTGAGAAACAAACATCGTTCTAAAAGCCTAATGATTAGTAGAACATGCCACACTCGTTTCTCTATTATTTTTTTTATATTAATTATGACAAATTACTAAAAATAAAAACAATAATAATTTTTATGAAAATAATATGAATATAACAAAAAAAATTATTCTTACCCTTGAGCTTGATTTACAGTCATGAATACCTTAAAAATGTACGGACCCAAAAATCAACAGTTTTTTAATTTATTTTTTTTTTCTTACAGCTTAATTAAGCCTAGCTTATACCTAATTACATTTCATTTATTATACTCGTATACAAAAAACGTACACAGATTGTCAATTAGTAGGGCTCATTAGTCTGAGGCTGTCAAATTCAATTAACTGTTGGTAGTAATTTCTATCATTTCATTTATATTTTACAAATAAACATCGCCCAATATAATGTTCACAAAATAATATAATATTTAAAAAGCTGCACAAAAATTTTGAAACGGTCTAATGTCTATATATTTTACACACTTAAATATTTTTGCTACAAAATAAATACAATTTTATCTGACATTGACCCAGTTGCCGATCGACGCAATGGTACAAACGTAGGAAAATATTTAAAATTTGTTCACAACTTAACGGGTTTCAAAGACCAAGAAAATATACAATACATACATACATACGTACGTACATACATTAGACTGGGTCGAAGTGGCGATAACAGCTTTTTGAAAAAAAAAATGTTATTTTCGGGTTTTGGAAAAGTCGATTTTTCGACCAAAACAAGTCCCAAAACCCGAAAATAAAATTTTTTTTCAAAACACTGTTATCGCCAACGTTTTCAGCGCATAATTTTAAGTGGGACAGGAAATATGAGACAAATTCGTTTTTATCGAAAACATTTTTGCATGCATGCTGAAAACCCCCTTAAAAAAATGGCGAAGGCGTTAAATTTTTTGACTAAAACACTCTCCAAAACCCAAAAAATATTTTTTTTTTTTCAAAAAACTGTTATCGCCAACGTTTTTGGCGGACATTTTTGGGTCGGACAGGGTATACATGAAAATTTTAAAATCAAACGAAAAATTTTTTAGTAGGTCATGAAAAAAACCTTCAAAATCCAAGTCGAAAAAAGTCAAAAAAATGAAATTTCGCAGGCTCGAAAATTATTTTTTTGGCTATGCGTAGTGGAACTTTTTTTCCTGAGCCTAAAACCTATCGAAAAATCGATGGAGCGATATTGGTTAACTTTCGTTCATACAAATCGACCCACCTTAACATACATACTTATAAATGTACAGATGCACATACGACTAAGAGCCAATCAAGTTGATGGGCATTAAATATTTTTAATAAAAACAATCGAAATATTTAAAATGTATGCATTCGTGAGTTATATATTTTTCCTATAACAACCAGTTGGGCCAACGTTTATCAACCACCTGAAAGACTCTAAGCTTCGAAACCCAAACGTCCGTGTAGGTCAATGAACCATAAAATTAAACTTGGAACAGCCCTGCTAAGGTCCTGAGTTTCAAAACGACGTAACTAAATTTGAACGACATGAAAAAGTATGATTTGAAAAAATCAGAGGTTCGATAGCAATTCCCGGTACACATTATAAGAGTCGTCGTTAATAAATATAACAAAAATAATAAAAATAATCATTAGTTAATATTTGGTATTTATTTTAAAAATAGCTGTAATCTTTTTCATATAATGAAATTACAGCTTACCGAAATATGCCTTGATTGGAGCAATTGAAACCTATACCACAGTTTTCAATATTTCTATATGTCTGTATACAGGTTTGTACGACCATCACTAAGCAACCACTATATTAAATTTAAAGGTTCCTTCACGTGTGAATTGCTGGATTTCTATCTTAAAACATAGCATACAGTTTTCAATTGTTTCGGTACATGCTGTTGTTACTTCCGTATAGATATTTTATATTATTTAAAAATGAAAAAAGTTAGACAATTGGTTGCTATTTTGGAGACCACCACTCACCTCGTCAGACCTATATTTGCATTATTTTGTCTACAGTTAATTATATTCTGCACTTCTAGCCAATAGACCACAAAATTTATTTAATATGCAGAACAGCATTAGTTCTGTTATCGAATCGCTAACACCATTTCACACATTATTTGCGTTTAAATTGCAAATTATCAAAGAGAGTGACAGGCGGCAATCGACAGGTGACAGACAGCAGAGACAATCAGCAACAAAATCCGTTAGATTGCAATTAAGCTGACGGGAGCAAAGAAAATTAGCAAATAGCAAACAAAAAGGGAAACATAAAACAAATACAACAAAAGAGTTTTGAAATAAACACGAACGATTTCTAAGTAATTTGTCATGTCTTGCAATGTTTTTTTTTTCTTTTTATTTTAATACCAAGTAGTGGTACGCACACAAGGTATATTAACTTTAGTCGGGTAAGTTGGTATGTATCGGCATAAACGGATCGAGATAGATATTGACTTATATAAAACAAAATGTTCAGGAGGAAAAAAGAAATTGATTAAGCCATGTCCGTCCGTAAATTTTGAGATATCTTAATGAAATTTCCGAGCGCCATATAATATGGGCGAAATTGAACTTTTTATGTATAGAATTTTTTCGAAAATACAAAAAAACGGCGGCCGCCGTGGTGTGAAGGTAGTGTTGCCGGCCTACCACACCAAAGGTCCATGGTTCGAGCCCTGGTACAGGTAACATCAAAAGTGATTTGAAAAAAGTTTTTCATAAACGGGGTCGCCCCTCGGCAGTGGTTTGGCAAACTCTCCGAGTGTATTTCTGCCATGACAGGCTTCTCAGCAAAAATTCGTCTCCTTTGTAGATGCCGTTCGGAGTCGGCAAAAAACTGTAGGTCCCACCAATTTGTAGGGAAAATTCAAATCGGCACACCACAAATTGGAAGAGAAGCTTGGCGCAAAAATCTCTTAGGATGTTTATGATGATATACCTGTTGTATATCGCGCCATAGAGAGAGAGAATACACTTATAAGGATTAAATTTGGTGTGTACATTAATGTTAATGCAGAAAATAAATTTTTCAAGAAATTTTTGAAAATGGGTGTGGCACCGCCCACGTTTGATCAAGTCAAATTTAGAAATAATATTAATCATAAATAAAAAACCGTACAAAAATAAATACAAGGTATGTTCCGGAAGAAAATGGGCGAAATCGGTTAAGAACCACGCCCACTTTCATAAGAAAGATTTTGAAAAGGATCATAGATATATTTAATAGGCAATAACTTTGCGTACAAAAGCTTTACATCATTTATATTTCACTTTCAAAGTGTCCGTGAACGAAGAAAGTCGAAAAATATAAATTTTTGAAAATGGGCGTGACCCCTCCCCTTTTATAGTGGACTATTCCACACAACTTTTTATGCTATAACGCCGGCAAAAATCGATTTATCGAAACGATATTTGGCGAAAATGTTGAATATATAACGGTAAATGTTTGTTTCAAAATGGGCGAAATCGGGCAACGGCCATGCCCAGTTTTTTAACATAGTTCTGAAAAATTTATTTGTAAAATGTTAAACGTGATATTTTTATAAACATGCAAGCTATATCAATAAGATTTTGCACACATAATAAGCTTTTTAAGCAAAACTCAACCGACGTGGCGCCGCCCACTTTTCAACATAAGAATTCTGCTAATTTCAAAGGCGATTGCTTGTAGTTTCAACAAGATATTTCAATCAAAATTGGTCAGCTGCTTCTCAATAGTATGTAGTATACTCCTGCCAAAAATTAAGCAATTTTTCATACTTTTAATGAGCATGAAATGTTTGTAAGTATGGGAAGAAGAAGAGATGGGCCCACAAAAGTAGTCTGAAATAACTAGGACGATGAGCTGAGTCGTTTTGGCAATGTGCGTCCGTCCGTTCGTCTGTCTCTCTGCCCGTATGTCTATTTGAACGCAAATTTTTCAAACATAAAACGTGTATGTATTGGTATTTTGAAAAAATTTGGTTAGCAGTTGTTGGAATGGAAGCTATTTATATACAAATAAATGTGGTGTGGCGGTAGTGTTGGCGGCCTACCACACCGAAGGTTCAAGGTTCGAGTCCTGGGACTGGTAACATCAAAAGTTGTTTGAAAAGTTTAAAACGACACACCACAAATTTAAAAGGAGGCTCCGCGCAAAAATCTCTTAGAAGGTTTATGATGATATCCCTAAAAAGTATTAAAATAGACCTGCGTAAATTGGTATGCCATAATAGATCACTACTAGGTATATAATGTTCGATTCCACCCGAACTTAGACTTCGATACTTGTTATTACTACCTTTGCTGTTGAAGTAGCCAAAAGGCGAAAAGTTAAGTAATTTGGAATTAGCAAGATAATTAATGCAGAAAAAAATATAATAGAAGTTGGCGTAGAAGCAAAGGCGGTAAATTTCGAGGTAAAAATTACTAAACGAAGGCCAAACAAATCGAACTCGTATTTATCTACGGTTACCTAATCGATTGTTTAGCATCTAGGCACGCGTTTAAGTTTATGTTGCTTTTGCCAAAATTGTATTAAAAGTTGACAATTTATTTTTGAAATGAAACTATGGCAGGCAATTTAAAATTTTAACTTTTCAGTAATGGTGGTTACCGTAAAATATTTGTTTAGTGTAAGTAATTTGTCTTGCTCTTCTTCATCGCTAGACCTATTATCATAGTCGCGTGGTAGCACATACGTTTTATCGTAATCGAATGCAGTATCGGGCTCCTTATCTTCTACGCTGAGGAGAAGTAAGTACTCCCACCAAACTTACCAGATCGCCAATATTGCACCTAGAAGAGTGTCCCCTATTTTATTTTTTCACTGAAGCTAATTTTCCCCACTTTAATGACTTTTAGGTTATTCCGAAGTATACAAAATAAAACAAAAATTACATATGCACTGCGTGAATACCCCTATTGAGCCGTTAACTTATCCATCGTCTATCAATCGCCATCGTAATCTTTGTTCATTTACATAAAGCCCTTAACGGAAAGACTAAATATACAAAAGGTTAACACTCAATTCAGTAAATATGTAAAGGATTATAACTAGTATGTGGCAATGCCTTTGTGTGTGTATTGGACAGGGCCAAAAAAAAAATTATTATATAGCGAAAAAAACTGTAAAGGTTAATAATTATTTTTAGAGGTCTATTGCTGCTATGAATTTTGGACTAATATAATTTTTTCTTGAAAACTGACAACTGTTGAAGCAAAAAAAATTGAATTTCCCACAAACAGTTTTGAATAAATATTTTAGTGAGGCGGGCCGTTCCATACTAATCAAGGGTTAAACATTACTTTGGAAATTCTCTATAAATGCGAAAATCAATATAGAAAAAAAATAAATTCAGTTTTTTAAGGAGAATTAATAATGGAGCGAGGTTTCAACATAACCCCAAAAAAATTATTAATAGCATTGTTTTGGGCTTTTGAGGTTATTGCCGAAAAAATACCCGGCAGACAAATTATAATTTTTTGCCCCTGTCTAGTGCGTATGTTTATGTCAATGTAGGGCCGATAAACAAGTAGTACGCATAATTAAAATGCAAGTCAGGCTTATTATTCATTTCATATGCGGGCACAATGCAACTCTTCGAAAAAGAAAATGCCAACTAGCATACAAAAACTGAACTTAACCAATACAGCTACACTACACTCACTGTAGTACCAACTTGCGGGATCGAAGTATTTGTGAAAAACGGATTTTTGTCAACTTTCACCTTAAATTTTTATAAGGCTTGGATAGAAAATATATTCGGAAGATCTTATCAAAATTTTGTAACTAACATTTGGCATTTTATATACAAAAGCCCATTTATTTAATAAACAACTTTGTTTAGTCAGCATCAAGTCTTGTCTCGTCCCCACTTGCTCGAAGGTTGGTTACGCCCATGACTTTAATGTACGCATACAAACTTATTAATATGAGTACAACAACGTGCAGGCAACATTTCGATAGTTAATTAAGTTTTATGTTTTATTTGACAAAAACTTGAAGCATTCAAGAAAATAAACATAAAATATGACTGGGGCGGCTAAACCAAGGTCAGAGACAATTAAGTATTGCCTAGTTGTTAATTAAGTGGCGATTGCTTAGTTTGATGGTTTTGATAGTACGCAGATAGGAAGAAAAAGAATAATAAGAGAGAACTAAGCAAATACTCACTAATATACGAGTATGTACATATATGGATATAAATCAATAAATCATAGGAACTGTTGATATGTAAGCCAACATCGAAAGTTTTAAATATGGCTTACACGTTTACATCCCTGTAGCGTATATGAGTGATTTCTTAGATTTTATAAAAAAAAATATTTTGAAAAAAATATTTATTTTCTAAAATTAAAAAAATTTAAATTTTTCAAAATCGTAAAAATTAAAGTTCCCCATTAAATTTTAAACTCAACTTTTTTGTATTACAACTCTGGCACATCTAAAGATATCCTGAAATTTTTTGTTTTTTTAAAAACAAGATATTTTGAGTTCCGGCCAAACATATTTTTTTTTTCTTTTTTTATGTTTCTAGTCGAATTCAATTAGTTAAAGTTGAGTTCGTGTTTATAATTGAGCTATTTTGTGTTTAACTAATTTAATTTGACTAGAAATATAAAGAAATAAAAAGCAAATAAACAAAATTTTTTACATTTTTGTTTTTACATGCCACAAGCACGAAAAAAATTGCAGTTATTAAAATTAAGTAATTTTGTGTTAAAATAATTGAACTTGACCAGAAAGTTAAATTTTTTTTTTTTCATTTTTGAAAGAATTAGAACCACGCTTCTGAAAATTGCAGCATATCTTTAGATATATTAGGGGTATAATACAAAAAAAATTTGAGTTCAAAATTTATTTAGGTATGAACTTAATTTTCACGATTTTGGATTTTGAAAGACCTTAAATTTTATAATATTGGAGGTTTAAAATTTTAAATTTTTTTTCTAAATATTTTTTCCCCTACCTTTTGTACCCCTGTGAAAATTCCAAAGTTTTTTTTAAAATACAGTTGTTTGCGAAATTTTGAAAATACAAGCTTTACAAAGCAGAGAAAAAGGGGAATAAATTATATTTTGAATTTGCATAACTTTTAAAAAAAAGTTGTAATTATTTTTCTTTGGCTTTACTTCGTTTTATGATAAAAGGAAAATCCCCACCACAATTCATTCAAGTCGGAAGACTTCGATTACAGATATCTGATGCTTTGACCTATATATTGTTATTATTATCATTATTTATTTAGCCTAAAAATTAATTTTAAGACCAACATATAACGAAAAAATACCCATATATATTATATATATAAAATTAAAACGCAAACTTTCGTAACAGCAAAACAGCCAATCTAATAGGTCGATTTCTTTGAAGTTAAATTCTCATGCATTCATGACAAAATAAATATAACCCTTTGGCAGGTACAAGATAACGCTGGTTTAACTTTATTTTGTTGTCTTGAAGTGCCAAGAGGCTATAAAAAGCGTGCTTTTGTAGTCAGCATAAATTTAAGGCAAGTTTTTACGTTTAATAAAATTTATTATAACAATTCAAAATGGCATTCGGAAGAATGAGAGAAATAAAATACAGCTGTCAAGCCTGGCAGAAAAAACAGAAAAAGAACAAAGAAAACTTGCAAAAAAATCTTGACTACTCACCCCTTTTGGCAAATTTCAATCAAAACGGCAAACCTTAAAAGGCTTACGGCGTTGGATGTGTAGCTATTTCATAATACTTTTCTCAACGGGTTTTATTAAATGTTGCAAAATGGACAGTTATTAAAACGTGTTACTACTAAGACAGCTGTCAATGTTTATGATTTTTTGTTCATTTTTAAGAACTTTAGATATTTTTTTTTTTTAATATTGAAAAGAAAGCGAAATTGCTGACGGCTTTGCTATTTTTGTTTTTTGTTAGTCATTGAAATAATTTCGATAGCTCGTTTTTCAAACACTTCACACTTTGCGCATCACGGTTTCTATACCTATGCATTACTAAAGGGTATATCTTGAAATGCAGAGCACACCTTTCCATTGCTGTTGTGTATAATGCTTTTGTTTAGGTCGTAAGCGAAGCCTCGCATTACCGCTGGCAGCTAGTAAATCCATTTAGAAATTAGGGGAATAATCTTACACCCAATACGACGTAGTCCAGTTTTATTCATACTATGGTCTGTGTTGCTATTGGGTATAGGAACTTAAATTGTTCTGAAAATTCTGCAGAATGAATTATTCATTTGATGAATGTAACTGAATGAGAAATAAATTAAAACACTAAAAAAAATCCTTTTAAAGCATTTGGTTGGCTAATTTGTATCGACTGCGCAAATTTCTTGGATTCAAAACTTCAGCCAACAAACTATTCACACTCAGTAGACATGTCTGTAATTGAACCAAACTTATAGTTGGCTATATTCTAACTGCACAACCTTCAGTTCAATTTCCGGTTTAATAAAAAACTACCATAAATATTTTAGAGTGGCGAATAGAAGTTAAGAAATAACAACAACAAAAAAAGCAAAAATTAAAATCCGAAAAACTATAGACCAGTCTAGACAGCGTGTTACTACAGAGGTGGGAAATGTGACATGCCGACAAATAACAAACAAACTAGAGCAAAATAATTTATGCGACTAAATACACACTACGACTTGTGTTGCTCTGATATTCAGATGTGTACATAGATTTTGTATATACTCTGAATACTTCCATATAAATAAATTTAAATTTGCACAGCTGTGCCACGGTTAGACCACCAAAAGCTAAAAATTTTGTAAATAAATTATGTAAATTTATGCTTACTTGCGTCAATCGAAATGTTAGTTCAATTTTGTTGGTATATTAAAATACATTTCATAAATATTTGTGACTGCAAATGTGGGCTGGAGATAGATCGTGTTAAATTCTGATTGATTGTGCTGAAAATTAAAGCTCTTTGTCCAATTATTTTCAATTTTAATTTAAAGTTTGTCTGCTAAATTTTTAGTGTCTACTAATAAGAAACAAGTTATGGTATTTGTATTTATTTCGGGCTTTATGTATAATTACAACAAAATTTAGCGATCTTTTGTAGTACAACAGTATTCAAAAAAGTTGTCCGAATTATTGGCCGTTTATTTTACTAGTCATTTGGATGGTGAATGTTGAATTGAAAGGAACAAAAAAAATTATCAAGTTCACCATTGGTTTTCAAACAAGCCTTTAAATTTTTGAAAATTTTTTTTGTTATTTTAAAAATTTACATATCTTCGATTTATGAATTAATCGATTAATTTTGATCTTTCAAAGATTAAGTTTAAACTAAAACCCATTTTTTATAATTTCCAGTTATCGATTGTTTAACTTACTGGAGTAATCGTATGAAGGCATATCCCAAGGAAAATTTGATAAGTAAAAAAATTCTAACATTGACCAACTTTTCTGATATCCGCTTTAAACGTGTGTGGTCTTGTGCTGCTTTCTTTTCCAATTTTAAGTGCAGACTTCTATTATCTCTTTGGAGATGCAACTAAAAAGGAATTGCTGGAAAAAAAGATATAATTCACAAATTGAAATTTTTAAAGATCGGTTAGGTGTGGACAGCGGGGGAAAGGCTCAGTGAGTTCTCAAGGAACAACGACGATATTAGGAAATGGAAAGAAAATTCTGTATTTCATGCCAGCACACTACCACTAGGCGGCTATAAAGTTCAGTAGAAATAAAAATGTTTTGATGTTTTCATGTTGCAAATTTTAAAAATATTAATTTTACAAATATTATTAAACCTTAATCAAAAAATGTAAGACATTTCGGCACCTAGATTACTTTTATAACAAAAAATTGTCCGGGGAAAGATGCACGAAATCGGATCAAAAACAAAACCACTTTTATACAGACTTGTTAAATTTGATTAATAATTAGTAATCAATTAATAAGAAGACTTTATTAAATGGTGATGATTACTTTAATTGTTTTTCAAGGAAAGGTAATTATTAATTGATTACTATTAGCAACAATCAAAAAAAACCAAAAATAATCAAAAAAAAGTTATTTGATTACTTTTGATTATTATTTTTAACTTTCTTTGATTTTTTTTTATTATTTTTGATTTCTTTTTCAGTATTGTTGCTGTGTATATTTATGTGTTTCTACAGCAATACTGGAAAAAATCAAAAACAAATTTAAACAAATTTTTAAAAATCAAAAATAATCACGTATATCACTGCGTTACAAAAACGAGCTTTAATTCTGTCCATGAACCAAATATACTTTTTCGGAAAGGGGAGAAAAAAATAAAAATTCATGTGTATCGGCGATTTTCATGTACCAGTCAGATTTTTTTTTTAGGTATAAAGTATAAAGGTCGTAGTGTGCGTCTGTCCGCCTGTGTGAAAGACTTTGGATCGAAAAAAAGGGTTAAAAATCGAGCCAAAGTCTTTCACACAAAAAAAAATTCTGACTGGTACATGAAAATCGCCGATACACATGAATTTTTATTTTTTTTCTCCCCTTTCCGAAAAAGTATATTTGGTTCATAGGACAGAATGTGTGTAAAGCGGTGTAATTCACAAAAATCAGCGAAATCTGTTAAGATTATACTAAAGTTTAAGGGCTACAAAGCTGCATACTCCAAAAAATTCTAAAAATTCTGGAAAAAAAATTAAAAATTTTGATAAAATTTCTTTGAATTTCCACCAATTTTGTGTATATTTTTAAAACAAAATTTATTGTTGTTGTATTAGACTCTGACACATGTTTTTACTCAAGCTTTGTTAAAATAATTTTATTAAGGCCAACTTTTGTGAAAATCGCAGAAAACGACTGTATGTACATTTATTTCCGCCACTGTGCATATGTCGTTGAAGGAAAAAACTTTAATAAATTTAGTTTATTGAAAATGTGCGTGGCACCGCCTCTTTTTATCAAGCCTATTTTAATATTTCGGTAGGGATTACTCATATTTTACAAATAGTGCAAGAATTTTTAAAAATTAGCAATGTCGGCTAATAGCCATGCCCACTTTTCATAATATAGCCACAAAAGTGCTTCAGTACCTTTGAAATAACTGAATAAAAACACAACAACCAGCAGAATAACTTAAATAAGCAACGTGACGCTACAGGGCATCATAGCTTAGTTGTTAGAGAACTCTAACAGTGGCTTTGATTCAGACACTTGGGTTCGTATACCAGTGTCCGAGAAGGGGTCTGATGAGAAGTTGGGCACTTCGAAACATGTCATCCCATACCATCGCTGTGCATATCGTTGTAATTTTTCCTCTAATATCAATTATTAAATAAAGTAAATTAAACCATTTTAAAAAAAATTTAGTTGGCGTGGTATTGAACATGTTTGAGTTCGCAACTCCTATTCTCCCTGCTTTGATCGACGCGTGGACGCTTTCTAGTACTAGTAGTCATGAAACTGCAAAAAAAAAGTTAATCGGTTAATAACCATGCCCAAATTCCATATAATGTTTCAATCTGTTTGAGATAAAAAAAGGTTATTTAAGAAATGCCTTCAACCGAAATCATAACTTTTCATCTCAATGACCATATTCAGGTCTTTAAGTAAAATTTTCGAAATATCATTCCATTCTCCTTTTGCTAGTTGTGTTTTTTTTTTTTTGTCTTCAAACAATTACAAAACTAAGCTCTTGTCTTTCCCACCACTCAGTGGGATTTAAGTACATTTGCGTTACAAATCCCTTATCCAATGTTTGTTTCAACTTGTTACACTTTTTTTTGTTTGTTTTACTTATAAATATGTATGTATGTATGCACCTGCTATTGTTCACTTCAAATTGCGTCAGCTTTAAAGTGGCAAGTTTTTAATTCCGTTTTATTCACCTTTCATAATCGCGCTCTTACTGAACTACTTTGGCATGCCACTGGGCAGCTGGGTTGGTCAGCTATTTATATATGGAAATCAGCAGAACAAATTGTTTTTATCGTAAGCGCCAATTATTATTAATTATTGTGCATATTTTCATTCTCTTTCAAAAGTCTTCTATTCAATCAATTTCAAGTGTAATGTGTGAATGAACTCGTCTATGTGGTAAGATAGTGTTTAGATGCGGCACCAACGTGGTATACGTGGTTCAATAGATTGATAACTATATGAGTCGCATACAACTAAATAACTTCAATTTGTACCAAATAGATTCAAAAGAAGAATCAACTTTTCCACAATTTTATATAGTCTATGTTGTGACTAGTGGTCACATGAACCTACTATGAAACTGCATAACTATCGCTTGAAGGCATTGGGTGTCCATAAAGCGCAGATATATTCGTTTTTATTTATAAAATGTGAAAAACATTTCAATTTTCAGCAAAAAAAAAAAGTTGTCTCTACAAAAGAAAAAATTTACAAAAATTTGTCGGAGAAGTCATCAAATTGTTTAGAAATAGTCAAGAAGCATGTAGTGCAACTAAAACTATAATGGCTTAAGACCGTTTCACCTTTAAAACTGAAGCCAATCGGTTCCATCACCTTTTAAAACTTAAGCCACTTAAAACAGGTTCACTTTTCAAAACCGAAACCGCAACCGCTTCAATCGATTTATTCTTCAAAAAACCCTACCCATCACCATTTAAAACGGCTTTACTTTACAAAACCAAAACCTTAACTTTTCAAAACCCGAACAGTAACCTTTTGACACAATATTACTTTAAAAAACCGAAGCTATTTGGTACCCTTTAACCTTTTAAAACTGAGCCCATTTAAAACAGCTTCATTTTTCAAAACCGAAACCGGTTGAATCTGTCTCACTTTTCAAACCCCAAATCGCAAACATTTCAACCAATTTATTTTTCAAAACAGAAACTTTACCCAACACCATTAAGACCTAACAAGCCTGAACAGTAGCCGATTTAAGCGCTCACTTTTAAAAATCAAAATCGGAACCGTAGCCGTTTCATACCGCTTCCTTTTTCTAAACCGAACCCTTACCCGTTACTTTCATTAGATAAAGACAGTAAATAAACCGTTTCCATCATATGAATCGATTCCCAGATAAAAGATGAGTCTTCTTCTGTAGCAACGGCATCCGACTTTTTACGGACGTACGCGGATACTGAAGGTAAAGTGTTAAAGCACTTTACGTACCCACATAGTGTTCCAGCCAACCAGCATCAAGGTTCCTCAGTAAATTTAAGAAGTTCGACTATCTTATCTCCAAGAACTTGCTCTACTGAACCGAAGCTTAACTGTCCAATATGGACTGTAACCATTTTTAGTTTGCCAGCTACTGACTTTGGAAAGGCTCCTTAATTCGTGGACTCAACCTGAAGACGAAAGTGAATCCTGAATGCAGTGCACCCACCTTCACATAAGTAGGTTAAGCAGCTCACCAGGGCGCTGCAAAATCAAAGCCCGAGCCGATAGTAATATTTAATAATGAAGCCGAAACCGGAGCTTTAATTTGATTCGGGTTCTTTTAGATACTAGGTACTAGAAATTTTTACTTATAAATATATACTTGATATGCATACCAACATTGAGAAGAAATAAAAAACAAGAACAAGTACCCATTTAATTTCAATTTCCTTTACAATTATAAATGATTTCCTTATATACATGAGTCAACGAACAAACATACTGATTTTCATATCCGTTTTCTTATTTAAATTTGCTATGTGGGCAGTACTCGATATTATGCATAAAAGTCAAAAATAATTGAACAAAAAAAAAGTTGTCTATTTCTATAGAAATGTATGAACTCTAAGTAATTTGCGCATGGACAAGTCATTATGCAAGATTGTTGAAAGCTTGAAATACAGGTGCGCGTTTGTAGTTGTTAATTAGTGGTCAGTGGCACCGATAACATAGAATATACAAACATAGATATAGTACAGATTTTTGCACTATTGTTTTTTTTTTTTCGTTTTTGTCAAACCACACCTTTGTATATATAATTAAAATATATTTGTTGTCAAACTAATTTACGAAATACCACACATTTTTTGTTGACTAAAAGGTCACTGAGACAACAACAAAAACTGAAGTTATAATGGTTTTTTAAACTTTCGCGTATTTTCGATTTGGTTCTCCAATCTTGTTTTCATTTCTTCATCAAAATAGAAATAAATTATTAAACTATTTGTGTGTCGTCTTTAGTCTGCAATCCAAGAAATAATTATTCAAAAGGTGTGATTAATTAAAATGTGACTAATCTGCAAGTTAGCAGCTTTGATTAGGCAATGATTACTCTCCATATCACGAAATACATTTTAATTAATCGTCACGAATTACTATCACATGACTTAAATATTTTATGATACTAGTAAACCCGAACCACTTCGCTTCATCATTATATCCCAAATCAGATAATATATGGAACTTAATTACAAAGCTTATTTTAGCACTCATTGTCACCTTTCGTTTGATACCCATATTGTACTAACAAAAGTTCGGGCAACTTGGTCCACATGTCGGTCGACATCTCCAAAACTGGTCAAGCTATCTAGTAATGCAATAGTAAAAGTGTCATTCAATTCCATTCAGCATGTTTTGAATGATGCGCGACTAAACATACAGACAGACAGACAGATAAAAATTCTAAAAAACTGTTGATTTGCCTTCTATTGCCTTAATAATAGCCCCTCCCATCGATTTTTCTCAACCTTAGACACGTAACCTTCGTCGATTCGACGAATACGCTATTGAAAATGTTCTGTCTCTAAAAGACTTGAAAAAATATATCTGAATTGTTCCAAAAGATTAAAAAAATGTTTTATTTCGAGGATTAAAAACTGGTACACAAATGCGTGTAATAAATCAAACAAAAAATTAAATAACTGTATTAGAAATAACTATTTTAAAAAATGTTCGTCGAATCGACGAATGGTTCGGTTTTATAGGGAGTGAGCGAAGGTTAGCTTTCTAGGGTTAAATATCTGCAATGTACAAACATTGAACTTTTACAATTTTATTATATGTAGAGATAAACTAGCACAATTTATATTATCAACTAGATGTACAGTATAATGCAAGACATCACCACTCACTCAAATAAAAACAGTATATGCAGCATCAATGAAAAAATTTGCTCTACATTTCAGGAAGACCTCTGGCAATACTTTGGGTTATAACTATTTAATTCCATGTAGTAGTTATTTAGTGTTGTGCGTTATTTCTTCGGATTTTGCTGGTTTTTTTAATACTATCCATTATTATTTTCACGTAATATGTGTTATGTCTGTCCTGTTCCAATTTCAATATATATGTACAAATATGTTGAACGAACTTGTTTTTCCACCACTGTGTATTGGGTGAAGGAAAAATTACCGTGCAAGAGAATTTACCCTTAATCTCAAGTTGGATACTTGGCAATACATCTGTGAAGATTCAATTCCATAGATTGGTTTGTGAGTGATACGCGCGCAAACACACAGCCAGACGAACAAAAATACAAAAAACGCATTCTTTTAACTTCTGTTACTCCAAGCAACCTTCTGTTAGGTCTTTAATATGCAGACATTGTACGGTTAAAATTTTATTATATGCAAAATATCCAAAGTACCATGACTATAAACGAGCTCAAGGCCAATAATAATATTTTTTCTTTTTATTTATGAAAATTATTATTGTTTTTTATTTTTTAATAATTAGCAACCGCCATAGCTTTTCTTATAGATTAATTTCAGAAGCTGCTAGACTTATTCATCAGAGAAATTTTGCCACGCTGTGCTAACCATTAGAGCGCTGGTTTTTGAGTCCTTAATAAAATCCTTTCCTAAGTTTTAATAGAAATATTTAATTAAAATAATCGGCTTACTGCAAGTCCGCCAATGAACAAAATTTTCCGCATCCATGAGGATTTAGGCATTGTGTGGTGATATCATGTGGTATCTTAGACATAGACGTCGAAATTCCGAAAAGACTTAGTTACCTGTTTTTTATATTCTACTAGAGGGCCCGGCAGACTTTTCTTGCCCAGATATTGATCTAGAAATATTTTCTATGCCTATCCCTATTACTAATCTTGTCCCTTTTGCTACACTATTCCTACCCCGTCCTTCCCCTTCATATAAAATATCTCTATACCAAATATTACAAAGCTTGTAAAAGTATTTGCGGAGCAATATTAATTTAGATTATATCAAAAGGTGTCACGCCTTATTTTCACTTAGCGATCTTTTTCTTAATGTGGTAGAGATTGGCGTCATATTACTCTGAGCCAAGTTTCAAAATTCTACAACTAATTTTTGAAAAGATATTTAGTAAAAAATATAACATTTGTATGGGAGTTGCCACGCCCTGTTGTTGTTGTTGTGGTAACGACAAAAACACTCCCCGAAGGTTTTGGGGAGTGGTGCCGAAATAACAGTCCTTGGCCGGATTTGAACCCGGTACGCTCCGGTACTCCCTTGCGGTACTGACCGACTGTCGTGGTAGCGATTTATGACCAGTAAAACCTTCTAGGTCATGTTACTCCTCCTTCCGTAAGGAAGGATAAGATGGGTAATGAGAGGTGAGGTGATATGATGCCTTATCGGTAGATCAATCATCGAGTTGCACGTCATTACCTTTGTGCATATTAGTCGCCTCTTACGACCGGTATGCCTACATCGGACATATTCTAAGCCCCTAACCCGCAGGGGAAGTTGCCACGCCCTCTTCTCTCTTACGCACGTTTTTTCTTGATATGTTAGAGATTAACCTCATATAACTCTGTACCAGTCTACACTATTCTGCCACGAATAATTCTAGAGATATGCAGTACGGAAAATCACATTAGTATGAGAGGTGCCACACCCACTTTTCCCCTGCTCCCCTTTTTTATTGAGGTGTTACAGATTGTTCTTCTTTAACTTCTTACCAATTTCCAATATTCCACCATGAATACTTCCAGAGATAAGCAGAACGGTAAATCTTCCGGAGATATGCAGTATGAAAATTTTCATTTGTATGGGAAGTGCCACGCCCACTTCTTCTTTAATCACATTTTCCTTCAGGTGTTAGAGATTGATCTCCTTTAATTAATTACCAATTTTCAATATTTCACCATAAACACTTTGGGAGGTGCCACGGCAACATCATCCAGTGGTCCGAATTCTGAATGTAAACCATCCTCGAACCCAATTGAGTACACACAAGAAATTTATTCAATATCGGTCCATGCCTTTAGAAGGTGTTGAGTGACAACGGACGCACGGAGGATTTTTAGATATAAAGATAATGCGCCGCCATCTTGGCATAAATGATAAGATACCTCTTCATTGCAACACGTACAACACATGCATTTTTGCGTTGATTTTTAAAAAGATCGCATCTCTTCAAACACTCGGTACCAACGAAAAAACATTTTAGACTCCTTTTTTATATATATATAGAAGATTGATCTCATCCTGTACCTCTTTTTATCATTCGTTAGAAGATAGGACTTCGCTTTGTACCGCAGGCGCCGTCATATTGAAGTGGCTTAGATGTAAACAATGACTCCATGTTGTTGTGCCTTGTCAAATGTTTGACAGATAACATTTCACACTTGTTTTGATACACAATGGATTTAGGCTGAGATGTGGAACAAAACAGATCCATCCCCACACGTCAAAAACTGAAAATTCGCTGAGCGTGCGAGAGTAATCCTAAAAAGTATGGGACTGATTCTCGAAAAAAAATTAACTTAGTCAAATTCTACATAAATCTCCAAAGTTATTTACAAATGGCGGGGAATTAAGTCACATCACTGTAGAAGAAAAAAAATGTATGCCACAACGGCTGATCGTTTGACAGCTTTACCAGAAGTTGTCAGCAGAAATTTTCCTGATGAAAACTTGAACTTCTGATTGAGAGGTAACCTTATTTACGCTCTTTTTTATGCGCCAATAGTGAGAGAATCGTATATAGGATGGATATCGATTCACTTTTGAATACTTGTGACGCCCTTTGACTCGTACAGATTCACAACTAATTCCAAACTCTTCTCTTGCTGGAAGCTGTATCCAGAAGGTTGTGCTCGGGTTTTGCATGGTGAAGGTGAAGCTTTCCAGTCTAGTCTGACAGGTAACGATTTATGGAATAAAAAAGCTGCCGGGCCTAGGATGAGAAACTGTTGAAGTTCTTGTTAACCTTTTTTCTCTGCTACAAACATATTAAAATCTTTTGAATGTTTCGATATTTCGAAATATTTAACTTAATGATGTAGTGTCTAAATTCAAGAACATTATCAGCTGTAAAATGTTGTGAATTTAAACCACAACTTAAATGGTTGGTTTGTTTTCCCACTGCTTGTTTTTGTAAGCAGTTTGACTTGTGAGTTGTCATTGGCTGATAAACCAAGGACAACAGCTATTTAGTGGCTGCTTTTGTAAGCGCGTTTGTTATTGTTGTACGTACTAGTTTTTTTATGGTTGTTGTTGTCAATAACTACAAGCAATTACTTGAATATTTCTAGTTCGCTTGCCGGCTGCTGTGGCTGCTGCACCCCGCAGCTGATATATTGTTTTAAAATTTTGTTCTTTTTCCTTGTTGTTAGGTTGTTTTTGTGTTCGCTTTTCATTGTTCGAACCGGGTAAAATGTGTCTTTGACTTGACTTATCATCAACCATATCGGAGCATTGTACTCAAAAGTTTTGCAAATACAAACGTGCATGCATACATATATACATATATGTATATATAAATACAGGGTATAACTTCTACAAAAGGCGGCACCGCAGTGTTTTGCAAACCAGATGAGCAAGGTAATTGTATGCAATGATACCTTTTACTGGTAATTTTTGAATGATTTTTATTTATTTTTTTGTGCCTTTTTTATTTCTGCAAGAGAAATGTATGCAATGAAGCGCAAAAGTTCCCCTTCACAAAGACTAGATAGCTAAGATACAGAAATATAAAAATATGAAAGTTTAACAAGTAAGCTTGTCTTGGTAGTAGTGAAATTGAACACTGTGCGCCATCTGTGGGGTGCGACAAATGTTTGAGCAATGGTGAGACTAAGCTAGCTGCACAAAATTTGATCATAGTCAGTGATAATTTTAGTTCCAGTTAAGTGCACTTTTTTGTTGTTGTTATTATGGTATTTTAGGTTTTATCTTATTGGTTGTATTAGTATTGATACTACACTGTTAAAATTTAGGCTTCAATCTGAAACAATTCATGACCTTAATCAATTTCTTCTAATTTTTTGTGGTAAATTCAAACCCTTTCACCTAACTGAATAAAAGTTTTAAAATCTTAAAATTATCTCTAAACTGAAACAATAAGTTTGAGACCTCTGCAAATAAGCCCAAAATTTTTCTATTTCTTTTTTTCCAAGACTATAAATGAGCTCAAACCAAAAATAATAATTATCAATAACCATTTTTATAAAAATTCAAAAAAGCGACAAATTATTATTCTTGGCCTTGAGCACGTTTCATGAATACTTGAAAATGTACAGGCCGTAAATCAACAAAAATTGTTGTTATAAAAAAGCAAAAAATAAAACAAAAATAATTTTCATAAAAAAATTATTATTCTTGGCCTTGAGCGTATTTATAGTCATGCATACTTTAAAAATGGTATACAAAATAAAAAAAAAATTAAAATAATAATTTTTTTTTTTTTGATGTAGTTATTTCGCGTCAGCTTAAGAATTGTTCTGGATCGTTTTTAAGATCATTCCGGAATTTTGTATAGTAACAGTTTGGGAAAGTCTTCATGATTAAATCTTTACATACATTAAAATTGTAACAGGCCAATGTCTGTACATAGAAGATATCAAATAAAAACTCTTCATTAGAGCAATACCAATAATAACAATATTTAGAATTTTAGAATTTTTGTCCGTCTGTAGAGGTCTATATTGAAATATAGAACACATTTATCAGTTGAATGAATGAATATTTATAAGTTATTTTCTAGCAGGGAGTATTAGGAAATGCAATTTAACGCCATTCGCTGCAGTAGGCGGAAACCAGGGCGTGTAGAGCTTTGAGGACTCTTTATAAACTGCATGGTTATGCAACATTTCAATTATGCCCACACTAATATATTAATACAAGCAAAAACTGGGTTCATTACTTAATTAATGAATTTATGCAGCAGCATTACGTTTTTCACTTTGGTTCACTCGCTTATACGGTTATCTATTGTTTGCATCATTTACGATTTTCATATTTAACAATTTTTATTTCTTTCCAACATTTTCAATTTTTTTTTTGGCACGCATGCTCTCTGTGCCGTGCTGCACACTTGTTGCATTTGCATGCGTTATAAGCATGTGACGCGCGCAGCTGTAATTTTGCATTTAACTTATTGTATGCATCACGTTTTTGTCGTAAACAATTGGTTTCGCGCATATATTTCTGCTGAATTTGTTTACTATACATCAAATCTGAATGCGTATATTGCGGTTTTTGGTTTGATAGTGGAATAGCTTGACACACACACACACGCAACATACTTGCATAAATCTTATATAGTTATCGCGCATAAATTATGTATACTAAAAAGTTATGCACATTTCCATGCTTATGCTTTGGGTATAGGCATTTGCATAGATAGTTATGTAAACAAATTTAATTTTATAATACACAGCTGTTCATATGACATGGAGTGTTTCAAACTTTATCTAGGCAAAGAAACATAGAAAAGTTCGTTTCTTAAGTCTTTTGTTGCGATGCTGGGTTAGCGAATTTGTTTTGTTTGAAAAATTGTAAGCTTAGTTAACTGCGTCTGTTTCTGCGGATTTTATATAAACTTTGAAAGCATTTATTATTCTCAGTTGGTTGCTTTTAGACGTAAGTACTGGAGGGCTGCAGTTGTGTTTTATTCTTTTGGTAAAAATTCCTGACATCAGCCTACTAAACGTCATGCTGTGGGTTCACTCCACTTTCAATTTCTTTAGATTTGTGTTGTTGAGAGTTGTGTTTTTATTCTAAAAACATTCGCTAAAGCTTTTTAGCAGTTTTTGCCGAGTTTTATTTGATGGGCGTTCCTACCTTAAATCTGGACGAAACTGTAGACGTTGTTGTTTTTGTACCAAGAATGTTCCCTGCATAGCCGGTACATTCATTTCAGAATTTTCACTGAGCTCATCTAATGACAGTTCTTGGAAGCGGTTGTGCTGGGGCAGGGACATTGTCCTTGGGTGAGTTTGTCTGTGAGGATTTGGTTGATGTCTTTTCAATTATTTTCACGTACTGGGAATGTACTTTCTTTTTTAGGTTAGTCTGAGCTTATTAGAGTGTAATCTGTTACAGTATACTTATATACTTCTGTTGCAAATGAAGTGATTGAGCTCAAGCATATCTCCCTATCAAACAGTTGTTAGCCAGCTGTTAGCCATCTGTAACCCCAGCATGTCAGAGGTCTTGGAATATATCCACGGTACGATATACCTGCCATTAGAGTCGACTAAAGCCCAGGACTGTACTAGAAGATGCTAGTAAGGGAACTACGAGGATGTGCGGCAAAGATCTGCCCTTGTCCTTAACACTCCACATACCTTCGAATAATATTTTTGCTACTACAACTTCAACAACAAACAAAGTTCTGCGAATTCTTTATAAAAATGTGTTTGTCAGTTGGTATATCGCGTAAGGTGGCGTATGATTAAGAGTACAAATTATATAATGGCCGTTTTTATTCGTCGATATAATTTGCTTGCCTAAAAATTTTTTTAATTAAAGGCAACAAAAAAATAAGCAAGAAGACAACATTTTAAGCGCTCACAATTTTAGTTGCTTTCTAGCAAGCACAAACTCAAATTTTTTTAAAAGTAAATTTCAAATTTTAAATAAAAATTTAAATTATTTTGATATTATTTTTATATGTCGCTAAGTGCTTATCATTTGATTTGATAACAAGTTCGTTGCTTAAGTCTTTTGACTACCAAACCAAAAATAGCAATTTTGTCAATTAACGAAATCACAAACAGGAACTGCATTCCAATTAATGAGAATTTCAAAGATACGAGAAATTCCATAACACTCAAAGGTAAATGTGAAATAAAATCATTGGTTTACGATCAGTACTACCATTTATTAAAACCCCATTATTATTTGTAAGAACCAGTTTGCAGTACAGCAGCAGCGCATTTCAATGTTTTTCTGATATATACCAAAAAATAAAAAAATGTATTTATAAGATATGGAAATATTTGTGTAACACAAATGTGCTGGCAACGAAAGACAAACAAAATTTTGGTTCATAAATATTTAATGCTTTTAAAAATTAGTTTTCATTAAGTTCAAGTATATACGATTTAAGTACATACTATATATGCATAATAAATACGTTTATATAATATGTCACACATGATAATATTTGTATGTTTTTTAATTAAAAATTCGTAATATATTTTTTGTTATGCAGCTCACTGATGCAAGCAGAATTGTTATTATCATTAGCTTCACCTGCTCTGCTTTCAAGTTAAGAATTTTTTTTGTTTGAATGTGTGTAAGTATGTATTGCTATAACGTTTAATTTCTAGCATGCAGATACTTATATTTATATAAGTGTATACAGCGTTATTATGTCTGGATTATAATATTCTCGATTGATCTTTTATGGCATGTCATGTTCTTTGTTTAGAATATTTATGGTTTATTAAAAAAATTCGTAATTATCTTTGATGCAACGAAGCTGTTTACATTGAATTGTAGGAATGGTTTAGAATTTTAAAAGCACCTCAAATATTATGAGCTGAGCTCATTACCATTTAGCTAACGCCTTTTATTCTTTTTGATATTGCAGCTGCATAATGGCTGATAAAACAAAATTTATTTGGACATTTCAAGTAATATTCTCTTTGGTGTAAGAATTTTCGCTTGAGTGAGCAAGAGTACAAGTTTAAAATTTCATTAACAAACTATTTTTGTTTTATTAACTGAAATCTCTACATATAATAAAATTGTTACAGGTCGATTTCTGTACATTGCAGATATTTAAGAAACCCCGAAAGGGGGGCTCATTATTAAGCCAGTAGAAGCCAAATCGACCATTTTTATAATTTTTGTCTATCCGTGTGTCTGTCTGTCTGTATGTTTGGTCGTGCATCAGTACAAAACTGCCAAATGGAATTGAAAGGTACTTTTACCGTTATATGAATACACGTTTAACTTAAAATTTAAGATATCATATGTTGACCAGTTTCGGAGATATCGACCAATATGTGGACAAAGTTGACCCAAAATGTGTTAACTACAATATGGGTATCAATCGGAAGGTGATAATAAGTGCTTCAATAAGCGAGGTAATTAAGTTTTATATCTTATCTGGTATGGGATGTAATGATTAGAATCGGACTTAGTCTGTTATAAGTTCTGAGACGCAGCAAAGCGCGGACGGGTTTAGTAGTCATAAATAAAGATCGATAACGGTTGCTAATTGTTTTTGAAGTTGTAATAACAATGACAACAATAACAGCTTGATAGAAATTTCTAAATAGGATTGTTTGATAAAAATTAGTCAAAGTTTGGAAATCATTTAAAAAAGATTTATGTAGAGACTAGTTTTACCTACAAAAACTATATTAAAAAGGAACGAAACCCGATAAGTAGTTATGGAAAGCGATAAATATCGATATTACCAACTAAAACAGATGTAAATTAGTACAGATCCATAATAATCAGTCCAGTCATTACTGATAATATATCTACTTATAGCCACAAATACATTGAAAAAAAACCTATAAAGTCCGATATGATATAAGATGCATAATTAAGCAACAAAATTTTCGGTTTCACAATTTCGAAAAGAATCCAAATGTTTTTTAGACGTGTGCGACTATTGCTATAAAAATTTATGCAAGTTTACTGATGGAAGGTCAATAATAAAGTACGCTGTACCAACAATTTTGCTACCACGTACGGAGCACTGCAAAAAAAAAAAAAAAAATTTCTGACGTGTACATGAAAGTCGCCGATACAATTGTGTAGTTTTATTTTTTCTCCCCTTTCCGAAAAAGTACATTTGGTTCATAGGACAGAACTCAAGCTCGTTTTTGTAACGCAGTGTTATATGGATCAGCTGCCTAAGCTTAGCGATTTGCTATAAGCTGTGGAGAAGATATATATACAGAAATTTCGACTTCTACACATTTTATAATTATTTAAAATTTTTTTTTTAAATCCTTCTATTGTAAAATTTTTCTCTTGTCTTACATTGTTTTGGTGGCATTGGATAATATATTTCTCAAACTGTATAGAATACGTCGTTTGGAATAGAGCAAAATTAAAAAAATCTGATATTTCTCATCAGGAACATATGCCCACGTTTACCGTTGTATAGTGTATAAGTGCTTGCCTACCATATCGAAAATCCTTGTTCGAGTCCCAGTACAGGTGATATCAATCTACACATTTTTAATTCAAATACTTGCTACTACGATTACAATATAGAAACCAAAAAATTATAAATGCATCGAAATTGATCAAAATAATAATTTTTTCTTCACAGCAAGCATTTGGATTCATTCAAAATACCACAAAATGCTCATTTAATAAACGACCTTGCTGGCCTGTCAAATCAAATGTTGAACTTTTCGGTTGCACAATAATTCGTGTACAAGCAGTTTTTTTTTTTTTGCTCCCAAGCAAAGCGCACAGCATGAAGTAATCAGAAAAATGTCAAAACTATAAATTTGTGTCAGCCACCATTTAAGTTATTGTCATCAACATTGAAGTAAACGTCTGCATGGACTAAGACTGCATAGTATACCAAAGGGTTCGTGTCCTAAGTCTTTAGTTGCTCAAATCGTTTCGTGCTAAATGGCAGAATAAGTAAGAAAAAAGCAATAAACTAACGAAATTATTTAGTACAGGTATTAAAAAAATGTAACGTTTATAATGAAAAATTTTGATTATTGATATGGAAAATTGAAGAAAAATAAGTCGTGGTATTAAAGCCAAAAATTTGAACGTCAAAAAAAACCTAAAATTTGTTGCACTTGACGGAAGCACTTATCGTAAATTTTGTTGGAGTTTTTTTTTTGTTTCCAACTCAAATTGCAGCTTTTGAAAAATTACCACGAGTTTTGTGTGTTAGTTCGACAGTGAGAAATTGCTAGAATGACAGCAGACCTAGTGCAGACACACAAAGTGAATCGAACGCGATTTTAGTTAAATGGCGTTTAGTTAGTGATTTGAGGTGCAATTGAGTGGCAAAAAAATACAAAAACCAAAAAATAAAACTTTGGCATACAATTCAGCTACATAAAATAAGCTTTACAGCTTGACGCATACGCGCCGTACTCTATTCGCCAATCACTTTAGCCACAGAACGGTCGTTGTCACTACAAATGGCGCGTATGCCAACCAACTCGTATGTGCTTGATTGGCTTATTTTTGTATTTAAACAAACAAACAAAAAATCTAACGAAAATATTAAAACGCTCATTCAATTAAGCAACATATTTTATGCGCCTGAAGTATTTGTGTGTCAATGCATTTTATAGGTTTTTTTCGCATGCGACTTGTTGGCCGTCAATTTGGCTGTAGCTCTCGTACTGCAGGCACTACAACAAACACATTAATTTGCCTACACACATTATTACAAAAGTATAAGCATAAATAAGAACATACACGCACATACTTAACTGGCTTTTTTTTCTCCACTTCCCGCTGCAAGGGTGCTTAATGCTGTGTGACAAATCAGTGGAACGGAAGTTACTCAGAAATCTGCCAAATGACTTGGCTATTGAGTGTCCGCAGAATTTTATTGCACCACAAAGAAACCATTCAAGTGTGAATACCATTTTTTGCAAGTATTTATTTTTGAAAAATGTTTGCAATTAATTTTTTTTGCAAATACTCAATTACAAAAATTGCGAGTATCGCTGTACGTGTACGAGAGTATGTGTAATGTGGTCCAGCTGTGCTGCTTGAGACTGCATTCAACACAGCTGACAGCAGCTAAAATTCGGTCAGCTCAAGTTGTGACTCACAAACGAGTTTGAAAGCGTCTGCTTGGCAGCAATTAGAATCTCGAAAGATCAAATATAAATTTCTTAGTTAGTATCAAACAAGCCTAAAGGAATATTTCAATAAATAAAGAAATTTAGTGAGATTGGAACTGTAAGTTAGTAACACCCCTTGATGGCTGTTTTGTTAACCGTCTGAAAGATTTTGACCTTCCAACAAAGCGCGATACCTGACTCTATCCTTTGCCAGGTGACGCCAATTAGAAACGCCTAGGGATCGCATATCGTTCTCCACTTGGTCTTTTCAGCGGAGTGGGGGCCTCCATCTTCCTCTGCTTCCATAGGTGGGTTCCGACAAGAATATCTTACTGGCCGGAGCATCTTCTTCCATTCGCATTATATGACCAACCCAACGTAGCCGCTAGGTTGCAATTCGCTGGACAATATCGATGTCTGCATAGAACTCATGCAACTCATCATTTAATCTTCTTCGGTAAACACCGGCGGCATAGCGTAGGGGCCCATAAATCCCTCGAAGAACCTTTATCTTCAAGGGCCGACTCATCTACGGGGCTGTCAACATCCATGCTTCTACTCCATATTAAAGGAGGGTATTATTAGCGGCTTTTAGAGCATTATTTTTGTTCGTCGAGAGGATTTTGCTTCTCAATTGCCTACTCAGTCCAAAGTAACCTTTATTGCCAAGGGTAATTCTTCGCTGGATCTCTAAGCTGACATTATTGTTGGTATTAATGTTAGTTCCCAGGTAAACGAAGTCCTTTACTATTTCAAACTTATGGCTGCCAACAGTGGGGTAGATGCCAAGGCGCATTGTGTGTTGACTCTTTTCATGATGACAGAAGGAACTTCGTTTTGTCCTCGGTCGCCTCCAAATCCAATTTTTTCGCTTCTTTCTCCAATTTGGAGTAGCCAGAACTAACGGCGCGGGGGTTCGCAAGATTTGGCGCATAGTGAAAATCTGATCGATTGTAGATTTACCAGTTCTGAAGCCGCACTGATAAGGTCCAATCAGTTTGTCTACGGAAAAATTAGAAGCAGCACACCACAAATTCGTAGAAAAGCTCGGTCTTAATCTTCTAAGGAGGTATATATCACGCCAATTATTTATCTAAATAATTTTATGCAATATTCGCCCAAGTTTGCTAGATGATCAACTTAAGGTTTGGAAATCAATTTAGCAGATAGAAAATATCTTGTTCTTGCTCCACACAGTGGTGGCAGTAAAGGTGGGCTCACAAAATTTTATAAATCCAGTTTAATTGGAAAATCCTAGATAACTAGAGCAACAGCAGTCACAGGAACAGTCCTTTTATTTCTATCTGTCTGTCCGTATGTAGTCACGCGGTATGCTGAAGGTGTAATTCAATATAGAACACATATTTCCATTTTTTTATTTGGTCGCGTGCATAACCATACCAAAGCTTTCTTGCACAGCTGTATATAATGACAGTGTCACATCAAATAAATTAAAGTTTTTCAATGTCATCACGAAATACCACAAATTAATTTGTCATGAGCATGCGTGCAAGCCAGCAAATTGTGCAAACATTTCGAATCGAAGGCAAAAAGGTGAATAAGCATTTATTATTTATTTTAATATGAAGTTGAAACAAATAGCAAATTTCAGATGCAAAAGGTGACTTATTAAAATATTAAATCGAAGTGTGTCAATAACATAATTAAATCGAAAAAAATTAATGCGATAGAAAAGGAGAATACAGTGCGTTTCATTACTATAGCACACTAGGAATTTACATGATTTAAATTTTTTCCACCATCATGAGAGTTCCAATATTTGTCTTCTAGGATTCTAATTTAAGAGTCGTCTTTTTTTTAATTTCTGTGTATCTAAAAAGGTTCAACGACGTTTTCAAAAGCTTTCGAAAAATTTTAAGCTGATTTTAATCAAAAACCCGAAGAGGAAGTAGTTTAGCTCTTAAATTCTAGTTTAATGAAGCATAATTTTTGAGTTTTAAAAATCGAACTGAATTTCCAAAATTTTTTTTTTCGAATTGTATTTTCAGAATTTTTTTTCTGAAGTCAAATTCTGTTATAATACTTTATATGGAGCAAAATGCGTTGACAAAATATTTAACTCCCATATTCCAGACCTGTTAAATTAGATTAGTAATTAGTTATCAATTAACTACACGGTTTTTTTAATTTGTAATGATTATTTAATTTGTTTTCCAAGAAAAGGCAATTATTGATTGATAACGATTAGAAAAAAACAAAAAAAAATCAAAAATAATCAAGAAAAAAGTTGTTTTGATTACTTTTGATCTTTTTTGATTATTTTTTGATTTTTTAAGTATTGTTCATGTGTATATTTATGCGTTTCTACAACAATACTGAAAAAATCAAAAATAATCACAAATATTCAAAAATAATCAAAAGTAATCAAACAACTTTTTTTTGTTTTTTTTTTTTCAATAACAGTAAAAAATCATGATTTTTTTTCATTATTTTTTTATTTAATTGGAAAATAATCATGAAAAACTGAAAGTAATGGTAATCAATCATTAAATGGATACTCAAGAAAATAATTAATCAAACTGGTAATCATTACGATTAGTAATCATTATTTAAAAGGTCTGTCATATTCATAAATATAACAAAAATTTTTGGTATAAAAAGCAATAACAAAAAAACAAAATAAAAAAAAAATAAAAAAAAATATAAAAAAAATTAAAAAACCTTAATAATGCTTTGTTAAATGACATCTCCATACATATTTGAATCATAAGAAATTTATTAAACGTTTATATTGTTTACGAACTTGAAGATAAATATTGATTGCAATTTTTAAAGAATTTTAAAATAATTGCTTATTATATTAGAATTTGGTGCGCTTCAAAACTGTGTGTTTTCTGATTTAAGATTCCTAAATATTGCACACTCAGAATTTACATGTTTTAGTCATTTAAATATTATTTGAATTTTAATACTGTTATTGAAATTTCTCATATTATTCCTATATTTTTTATTTAAGAGTCATAAAAATCTGTGTTATAAACCATGATCCCGGTATTTTTTCTTACTATACCAGGATTTTCAGTATTACAAATATGTTAGTAAAAACTAAAAATGTGTGACTTCTTTATGAAAGTTATATTAATTTTTTATTGATATGCAATATTGATATCCCATCGTAACGTGAAATTTGATCATTGCCAAACGATTTCCATAAAGTCAACTATCGATTTCCGCTTTTGATAGAGCAATATAGTAATATACAAGGTGGCGCAAAAGTAATCCTCCTATCAGAAAATGCTATAAATTTTGCGATTGGCCCCTAAAGTCAGTTCTGTTTTGACATTTGTGTAGTAAACACATGCGAAATACACGTTAATAAACAATGTTACGCTACACTGCTCCAGAACGCGGAATATTGCTGACTATTTATTTGACCAATAATCGGTCGGGGCCAAACGGTTACTGTGAATGGTGAGCGCTACAGAGCAATGATCAACGAGTTCTTTTTGCCGCAACTTGATGAATTGGGATTGGAAAACATGTGGTTCCAACAAGACGGTGCAACAGCACACACTGCACGTGCCACAACCGATATGCTGAACATCGGAAGCTTACTTTTGCGCCACCTTGTATATGAAAAAATATTAGTTTGATAATTGTGATGGGTGGGAAAGAATACAGAAGGTATCTTTTAGTTCATTTTATGCACATCTTTTCTCTTCAGTAGTCATATGAGTCATTAAAAATGTATTAAAAGCTTAAATTTATTATTTTTTTGCTGACAAACTTTTTATCGAAATATTTGGTAGTTATTTAGTTGTTTTAGTTTAAGGCTCACTTTCTCATGGAACGTTCCAATTTTTTGTGTAATTTATTTCTTTTTTTTTTAATTGTATTAGCAAGAATATGTTCATGTAATATCAAAAAAATTAAATTTTTTCAATTTATTTATTCACTACTCGATTTTTTTATTTTACATTAAGCATCTGTTTAAACAAAAACTGAGTCAATGTCATTTATCGAACTAATGAACACAATTTTTTTTTTCACAAAAATGTTAAAAGTTAGATGCTATTGAAAAAAATTGTACCGGTTTGATCTTGTTCTTTGTTACTAAAATAACTGTCGTTTTAAATAGAAAAAAATCTAATTATTTCTGGTACATTTCAAAAATAAAAAAATATATTATACATTTAATTTATTTATTAAGAACGAAAGTTTTTACGTCTGAAAAAGCAAAGTCAAACATGTAACAACATTTTTTTTCCATAGTTTCTAATTTCTAAAGGTAAATTTTTGGAATTGTTAAGTCTTTTTATGCAATTTTCAAAACTTTTTTTTGTGAAAAAAAGCTAAAATATTACAAAAAACTGAGCTTTGGTCGCCATGCTGCGAAGTTAAGGAGAATTACGATCCCCAAATCCGGTTTTAGTCTCCGGATTTCGAGATAATGAAATCAGCTCCTTAAAATGCAGCTCTTACTACACTTAAAAAATTTACATCACTTATACAAGCATACCTCCGTATCCCCGCAGTATAATTTGCGAACCAGTCTCCAAAAAAGACCGTCGTATTTGATTCAGTATCGGTTATCGTATATCCAATATTGATAATCACTCATTCACAGAAAGAACTATCCTTAAATCACACGAAATTAATTCTATTGAAGTAATCAACTGGGTGTCAATTAGCAACATCAATGGCATAGCCACGTATAAGTGGGCAGTTTGAAGCACCTCTTAATTATTGAGCTAGAACTAGTAGTGCAATCAAATGCTTTGACTCTATGTAAGTTTTGAGCTAGCCTCAATTTCATCATGATACTTTTCATATCAAAAATAATTGTTTTTGATATATCATAGCAAAGACTGTGAATCCATTAAAGAAAGTGCTACATACAGAGCTTTCAACAGTTAAAACTTTCAACAACTTTCAACACATATCAAATTGCTTTTTCCACGTAAAAGAAAGAAATTACCAAATGCAATTTGCATGCATAAACGAGAAATAGAAAAAAAATGTACGTCAAGCGAATACGTGAACAATTTTTTAATACAAAATTCAAATCATAATTTCATAAAAATTCAGAAGAATCATGCAGATGTTTCCAAAGCAAGAAAAAGGAGTAAGGATAGATCTGATTGATTGATTTGATTCTGATTTTTTCACCAAGTCTTAAATAATTTATTGGTATTCCTAGCACAGAGCTTTACAGTTCCAGTATTTTTTTTGCTTTCCGGCAGCTGGAAAAAGTTTGCAAAGCCGAGCACACTTTAGTTATGGAGAAAACACAGCACCAAACTTTCAAAAAGACTTGGCTTATTCGACTTGTTCACATCCTGCTCATACTAAATTTCACTTATTGATCAATCCATATGCTTTCTTATTTAAAATTTTCAGTCAACGGCTACAAAGTTAATATGACATTTCATGCTAGTGAAAGGTATAAACAGAAAAACACAAAACTATGGCATCGGAAGAAGCTAAGCTATTCGTTTACATAACATGTAATTATGGCACGAATGCCTGAAGCATGCTAATATTATTTTTTATAGAAAATAGAAATCAATCAGCGGTGGTGGCAAATGAAAACTAAAACAGCAACAAAATGGATTGGTTCAAATTAAAATTTGTAAATTTTATTTATAACTCGATTGAGATTTCATAATAACGAAAAACTGATCCAGCTGTTATTTATAATTAAAATTTCGTTGTTGTTGTTGCTTATGTTGCTTTTGTGTCGATAATCGAAATGAATGTTCAATTTTGTATTTTATACTGCGCTACTAACATTGTACTTTACGCTGTTGGTGTTAATGGCACTTAACGCTGTTCAGGGGATTTTATTTTTAATTAATTTATAATGGAGTTTCATATTAAAAAGACTACATTTTTGATTCAGTCCATTTGCAATTATTTTAATGCCAAACAATGTTTTTAAATACATACTAAAATTATATATTAAAAACGGAGTTTACAAAGATAAGTAATAGGTTCAAATTGTTTCTTCAAAAAGGGCATATTATATAACTTAAAAGCACTAGAAAGTGTTTTTGTTGTTGTTGTTAAAAGTTATTCGCCCTGCTCAATGGGTACGATCACGCAAAAAATCATCACCATGCTCTTTTAAGGGAAGTACAAGGAAAAGCGCAGTTTCAAGGGTTTACGATTACATTTCGATTACTTATAATTACGAATGCTGTAATTGTAATCATAAAAATTCTACGATTACGATTCCAGTAATCATTTTCATGAATACGATTACTGTAATTGTAATCCTAAAAAATTTAAGAATTTATTCCCCCAAATTGTACGATTGCGATTACTGTAATCGTAATCTAACAAAAACATGATTACGATTACTGTCATCGTAATGGTATGAATCGTAATCCTAAGTTCCCCAGCTCTGTTACCGACTCGGTGTGGAGATCAGAGTCCGCCTATGGCTACGCAGATCAAAGGGCAATTTAATATGGTGCCGGTTCTCATCATGCTTACGGAGATGACATAAGAAGATATCCCGAGGCAATGCTGAGGGGGGTGTTTTGCAGACTTGCAAATTCCTCTATTTGCTGTCGGCCAGATTGCCACCATATCTGCTCCGGGTAATCAATAATCGGTCTACAAATAGCCTTATATGTAGCCAGCGAAGTTTCTTTATCTTACCCCCAAGTGCTGCAGGCAAAAACCTGCATCTCATGGATTTTAGTTGCAGCTTATCGAAGGCATACCTTACAACGACCATATTCAAAGTCCCTAACCACCAACGCAATGCAACGAGTCACTATTTCTCGATTCCAATAAAAGTCGTGAAAAATAATAACGTCCAATCACTTCCATAGCTGAAACTTAATCGTGGCTGATATTTGAATTTATTGTTCTATATTTCAAGATATACTTACAGCAATATATCGGTTGAGAAACCATTCAATTTCATGTAGTAGCTTTTCAATCATGCGCGTACAAACATGCAAATAGGCAGAGACGAAAAGAATGCTTCGTCTTCTGCTGCTCTAATTCAGTCTACGATTTTGCAGTTTCGTGGCCGGTATAGTATTGCAATACAACGCTAAAACCTACATTTAACTCTGTAAAGGAGCTTCGAATGAAGCGCGTACAAACAAACAGACAGACGAAAATTCTTAAAACTGTTGTCTCTCATTAGGATCCCCTTGTGAATTGGTCTTTGAAACCTATAATCAACAGACATATTTCTGTTTTCTTGCCTAATTAGACGCAAAATTTGATGAGCAATGACAAAGTGTTGCAGTGCTTTTGTCACATTAATTAATCTCTTTATTATATGATGGCGTATAAAGCATTTGTAAATATTATTAAACTCATTTAAAACCAAACATAATTCATAAACTGTTTAGGTATGTACATTAGACTGGGTCGATTTATTAACCGATATAGCGCCATCGATTTTTTGATAGGTTTTGGGCTCAGGAAAAAAAGTTCCACTACGCATACCCAAAAAAAATAATTTTCAAGCCTGCGAAATTTAATTTTTTTGCCTGTTTTTTACGGTTTTTTTCATGACCTACTAAAAAAGTTTTTGTTTGATTTTAAAATGGCGAAAGGATCAATTTTTTTTAAGGGTTTTCGATGAAAACGAATTTGTCTCATATTTCCTGTCCCACTTAAAATTATGTGCTAAAAACGTTGACGTGGGACAGGAAATATGAGACAAATTTGTTTTCATCGGAAACACTTTTGCATTTATGCTGAAAAACCCCTTAAAAAAATGGCGAGAGGGTCAATTTTTTGACCAAAACACTCCCCCAAACCCAAAAAGTATTTTTTTTTTTTCAAAAAACTGTTGTCGCCAACGTTTTATCGGACATTTTTGGGTCGGACAGGGTACACATGAAAATTTTAAAATCAAATGAAAATTTTTTTAGTAGGTCATGAAAAGCCCTTTAAAAATAAAAATCGAAAAAAGTCAAAAAAATTAAATTTCGCAGGCTCGAAATTTATTTGTTTGGGTATGCGTAGTGGAACTTTTTTTTCCTGAGCCCAAAACGTATCGAAAAATCGATAGCGCGATATCGGTTAACTTTCGTCCATACAAATCGACCCACCCTAATGTACATAATTTGTATTATTTTGCTACAACACACTGAGAACACTCAAAAGCTGCGGGTGTGCATACACAAAACAACTTTCTCTTCGCTGCACTGCAACATTCAATATTGACACACATGTCAAACACTCATAAGCTTGCTTATATCTACCAGCTGCACTCATGCCTGAGTGTATGTACATACTTATAGCAGCAGAACTTGGCCAACAACATTGCTATGAGTGCATGTGCGTGTGTGTTGGTAGAAAAAAAATTTCAAAAACACAAAGAGCATTAAAGCGTGCCAAATCTGTTGTCATTCTTTGCTACTTTGCATTACGCTAAGTTTGTTGCCTAAGTCTTTTGTTTTACAAATAAAGCAGTCGTAGAAATGTAGCACATGTATATTATTTGTTGTGTATAAGTGTAATAGAAATATCGTGTACGTATCATGTATGCCAACAAAAATTGGACTGAGTAAGCAATGGAAGAGTTCAGTTTTCTCTCGAAGAATTAGTATCGCGCTCTATTATTTATTTATTTACCTTACAGACTAGAAATATATGATGTGGATCACCGAAGCGGGAGGTTAAAAGTTAACAAACATTTTTTAGTGACAAATAGTATTAAACATTTTCACGAAAACAATGCAATTAATTTTCGCAGTGCACTAGCAATAGGTGCATTACTTACATATTTTGTTCTAAAGTTTTCAGCATAAAAAGGGTAAAATCTCCGAAGATTTCTTTGTGGAATATTAAAGCTAATACGCTCAAGTAAAATTGGATAGTCTATGATACCATTAACGACATTGATTGCAACAGAGACAGAACTTTTCTTCGTTTTTCCAATGAATCCAAATTAATCAGTATACGTCGCGATTCATACGCTCCTCAAACTTTAGAGAACATAATGAATGTTTCAGAGAAACCTTTTGAGCTCGTTCAATTCTATTAATCGAAAGTTGATCATATGGTCTCCAAATGAAAAAGGCGTACTCTAAGGGTGATCCTATGAGCGAGGTGAAAAGTTCTTTAAACCGGTATGGGTCAGAAAACTCAGACGTGCTTCGACGAATAAAGCCGAGAACGGAAAGTATGAATTTGATGTGACTACTGAACGTCTTCTTAACATCAAATACTACTCCCAGATCTTTAAACTCTATTATATATTAAAGCATGTCACTATGCTGTTTAAGGAGTGATGCGATTTCTCACACCACCTATAAATATTATCTAAATTTCTCTGAAGCCGAAGCCTATTTGCGGTGTCGCAATTGTTTGAGACAGTTTTTAGATCATCGCATAGAGCAAAAACCTTGAATAAGAAAAACATTCACTTATGTCGTTTATAAAAAGTACGAAAAGGAGCCGTCCCAATATGCTTCCTTCAGGAACGCCTGAGGTAACTACAAAGAGCTCCGAGAGAACACTTTCAATTGCAACCACGCAGCGTCTACCGGTTAAATATGATTTAAGCTACATTCAAAATGAAGGGTGAAATCCTAGGCATGAGAGCTTATGTAGCAGTATCGTGTGAGGAACTTTATGAAATGCCTTAGAGAAATCCGTATAAATACAACCCACCTGAAGTCCTGTCGAAAATGATGAAATACAGAATTCAGTAAAGACTGGCAAGTTAGAGAGTGTAGAACGAACGTGGACAAAGCTATGCTGATTAGGTTTGGATAAAAATTTAATAAATAAATACGTTTTTCTTTAGCTACTCACTTATTCTTAAGAGCCTTGGGCGCTAAGAATGTTGGATATGGCAGCTCTAGGGATATTCGAGAGAAAAGCTATTCAAATGATTTATGGATGTCTCCGTTCGTTGGGCATCGGCATAGTTCAGCTCCTCATTCTTCTAAGATAGGTTTCTTTAGTGGACTTAGAATTTGATAGAATTTTAAATCACTTCTTGAACTCTAGATGTATTGATTTCACAAAATTTGACGTTATTCCTTTTACGGTTCAACGCATAAAACAAGTAGTAACAAAGATGCGTGTTATTGTGCATAATTTAAGTTTCATTAGATATGCTGGCAGAACCTCATTATATCTGGGTTTGAAGCTCCTATGAAGGATACGGTATTTAATGTGTTTCTATAGGAAACAGTCTGTGGATCAAATTATATTCTTCCACCTACATGTTGAGGAGATCTTAAAATCGACAGCTCACTATTTTACAGCCAGACTGGCAGACACTTCACTAAGTACTGAAGGTTCACTTATAGTGGAATTCCTTTTCCATTACCATTTCATTTGCGTTTTAGTGTTCCACTTCCATTAGCACTAAAAAATTTTGTTTCATCGAACTTCATCCTCTTCGTCTTTTTACCAATCGTATTTATATTTTGCACACATTTTCCTGCATTTAAATGGAAATGCGTTTGAGTTTCTATTAATGCTAAAGCAGACAAAACTGCCCTAAATATAAATTTGAGTTATAGGTTAGGTTAGATTAAGAGACAACACATGGGATATCGCAAACTTCCATTAGGAGACACTTATGTCCATTGTGAATTGTCGTATTGTGTACCGGGTAGGGGCCAATCGTCCAAACATGTATTACTCACTAAATCCTTTTTAAAATATTTACTCTCACATATGAACTTGAGAAGGAGCGACAGACCCACTTCCCTCACCTCTGCCAAACTGTCGAAAAATCGTACACCCAGAAATCTGAGACGCCTTGACTCTAGTCCTGCGCATCGACAAAGAAAATGATGAATCGACTCCTCTTCCTGACAGCTTCTGCGTAGGTAACTTGATGGTATACGCCATGTTGAAGCGTTGGTGAGATAGTACAATGTCCTGTGATGACACATGTAAGTACCCTTACCACAGTTTTGGTAAAATTAAGAAGGAAGCTAATTCTTTTTCTGTCTAAGCATAGCCAAATGGATGCTTTAAAAGAATGCTCATCGATTCTTCTTAACAGATTTCCTAATGGCGGCCGCAGTGAGTTGTTTTCCTCGTATATGTTCGTTTCGGAGCCCTTTCTGGCTCCATCAAAATTAGTGGAAGCTTCGTTCCATCTACTAAATGTGTTACTTGTGCTAACCAAAGTTAAATTTCAGTTCACATTCGCGAAATCTGCAATAAAAGAAATATATAAAAATGTGAATGCTTTTGGCGACGACCCACACGCTCGATTGCACCATTGTTGTTGTTGCTATTATTATGACAATTTTACTTTTTAATATTTCTTTAAACACGAAAATAGTGTGTTTGTATCTTCAACACTTGCCATTTAAAAGATTTTCCTTTTCCATGCGCTACTTAATATGCGCTGACTTGCAGATTTCCAATGCTCAAATACAAAATAAGCAAACGAACGAATGATTCAGTTACCGACTCGTTTTTCCACTATGCATTTGGCTACCTTGTTGGTTTTCCATTTCAACCAAACACATTGCGGATTACTTTCAATGCGCAACCAGCCAATATACCGTCCTATAACTACCGCTCGCCTACCCGCCCATAGGCCCCTTCTCTGCTCTGTACAAAAATTAAACGCCAACTCGATAAAAAGCGGCTACCATAAAGTGAGTGAAGTGGCTGAAGTGGCTGAAGTGAAAGGCGAATGTAATAAAGTTTGTTTGTATGACGTTTACTTTAATAGTAGTAACAATATTAAGTATATTTAGCTGTCGATATTGTTGGAGTTGTAGTTGTTTCTGTTGTTGTATGTTATTGTTGCAATTGGTTGCGTGGCGCCGCCGGTGTTGGCTATACATTTACGGTACTTCGCTTACAGTTGCCAACATACACGTTACACGCCGCCGGTCGTAGTAGGCGCATATGCGCTAGAGATGAAAGGTTTCAAGATATTAAGAAGTCGGTTATGCTGAGTTCGGTTTTGAACCGTAGCTAGTAATAAGTCAGTAAGTAGGAAGCTAATACATGAAATTTCAATAATACCTCAAAATATTTCAAGGATGATGGAAACCTGCAGCCTGCCCTCCACCTCAACAGGACTCATAACTGGACTTTGTATTATCAGACTAAAGAAATTCAAAGTCTAACAAATTCCTCCAAAAAATCGTTAGCCTTATCTCTAAAGAGAGTAAACTGGGATCAATACCCTTCGTCTACAGTGGGCTACAATTGATCCCAACTATTCCGTTATAGGCATAGTTAGGATAAGTCGATTTTAAATTATGTAGCCTACTTTTAGGTGTTGAAAGTAAACGTGTACCGTCCGTACGACCACAGCAACAAAGAGAATCTATCCGACACTACCCTTTTGGGCATGAAAGGGACCAATTAGTCTCTTCATATGACATGATCAAACAAAAGAGATCATTTAACCCATACAAAGAGATCAATACTGGCATTGTTCGCATGCTCCTTTGCGACTCATCCCAGATTCATTCTAGACTATTCGCTTTTTTTGTAGGGATTCGATGAAATAGTTTTATGCGCTTTGCTAGCCATAGAGGAGGCTGCATAAACATCGCCCTCAGTAGAGCATACCGAGCACCTTAACTTAAATAAAGAAGTCTAGCAGCTAACCGACTGTAGATTGGAGGTATACTTCGAACAAGTGTACCCCAATTATCTATTAAGAAAAGATTTGGTATTACTCTTGGCCTAGTGACCAACCAAACTCCCGCAAATACAATCTGACAAAGGTTTCAGTCCCAAAGTGAGCCCAAAATGCTCAGAGCTAAAAATAAGTCACAATTTAAGGATTCAGAAACCTTTTCTGGTGGGTTTTTCTATCTATCTATCTATGGCGCGATATACAACAGGTATATCATCATAAACCTCCTAAGAGATTTTTGCGCCAAGCTTCTCTTCCAATTTGTGGTGTGCCGATTTGAATTTTTTCCCTACAAATTGGTGGGACCTACAGTTTTTTGCCGACTCCGAGCGGCATCTACAAAGGAGACGATTTTTTTGCTGAGAAGCCTGTCATGGCAGAAATACACTCGAAGAGTTTGCCAAACCACTGCCGAGGGGCGACCCCGTTTTGAAAAACTTTTTTCAAATCACTTTTGATGTTACCTGTGCCAGGGCTCGAACCATGGACCTTCGGTGTGGTAGGCCGGCAACACTACCTTCACACCACGGCGGTCCCTGGGTTTTTAACGTAGGGAAATCCATTTTCTTTTTCTTGAAGCGATATTTTCCTTGCCTAATCGGCACCCTTCTTATCGATAATTGTGTTCAACCTCTTTTAACGAAATCCCAAGGAAACTAGCAGTTTCAATCAACGTGTAATTGGTGTTAAAAATGTATGCACTGTCGAGAAGCTAACTATATGATCGGTTTCCAAAAACTTAGCTCAGACTCATTTTGAGGCTATCACTGACATTAGCAAAGAGTATGTAAGTTTCTATATCAACTCTCAACGGATGAATGCCTTTATGAGAGCCGAATCACCATGTACTTCCAATGAGGTGGGGAGATTTGGATTGCGTTAACACAACTTCGAAGATCCAAATGTGTAGATGAGCTCTATGACACGAACCAGCCCTTCACATGCTCTGTGAAAGGAATTATTTAGCAACCAGCCTCACGATAGTCACACAGTTAAAAAAATATTTTTTTTCCAGGACTGCTAAGGGAGGCTGTAGACCTTTAAGCTGTGGATGACATGATATTCAGTTTTAAAGTAACACTATCAGACCCGGCAGATGTTGTTCTGCCCAAAAATTTACTTTACTCTCCCTTCTAATATTAGATTCATATTCTTCTGTCCGCCCACCTTCCTTTTCTTTCTCTTCATCTACTTCTCCTTTTCCATATCGTTTATCTCTTATTCATTTTAAACTATCTCTATCACAATCACTTACACTATCACTATCACTACCATTTTCACTATCAATCACTATCACCATAACTATCATTATCACTATTACTATCAATATCCCTAACCCTACCCGTATCGCTTCCCCTATTCCTATTCCTGTCCCTATCCTAAAAACCACTGCGTGCTAATACCCTAATCAATACCTTTCATTGGATACCCATGTCATAGGAACACTTTCTAGGACCACATCTGGTCCACATTTTGGTCAAAACTCCGAAACGAGTTCTCATGTGTGCCGAAGAACTACTCCTTTTTAAAAAACTCATTATTACCTTTCATTTGATACCCATATCGTATCAAACCTTCTAGGGCCACACATGGTCCACTATGAGGTCAAAAACTCGGACTGGCTTCAGCGCCATCTGTCGAGTAATTTTTTCGTAGAAACGGTTCCCAAATCGGTTAAGCTGAGTGGCAGTTTGGTGACATACAATGTACTGAAAACTCAACAAAATTGTGAAATGGTGACGTCTCAGCTGTCTTAATTTTTCGGCAGCAACAACTAAAACTTTTTTATCGAAAAACCTTCGAAAGAGAAGGTTCAAGAAAGTACTTTTTATATAATAGAAGTCGGTTTAGCCGTTTCGATATCCATCGCAGTCATACGAAAGACATTTATTTTTATACCTTTCATGAACATGAATTTTTCAATTAAAAAGCTAGGAACGCAAAACTTTGCAGGTTTCGTATATGCATATAATATATGTAATGTGTATAGTGAAAATCAACCAGATCGGACCAACATTACATATAGCTCCCATGCAATTGATTTTTCCGATAAATGGGGTTTGGGCTATGTATCTTTAAATTAACAGTTTTGCAGAGTTTGTACTAATTGTGAGTATGGATCGGACACTTACACCATCACAGTCGAAGACAGCCCTTTCCTTACTTGCTTATATGCACAGATAAGTTAGAAATTTTGTCTCTATGTATATATGTTTGTTCGTCCATCATTTAAAAATTGATGTATGGAACTAAATGAAATTTTCACCGACGGTTACTGGATGCTCAGATGAAGATTTAAAAGGCTCAAAATATTTTTATACGTATGCTGAAATTGGAACATGCCGATATCTAATAGATATTACGTAAAAATTCGTACAATTAGCACAACAAAGGGCAAAGGAACAACTCTTTAAATATTTGTCTGCTTGTGTGTTTGTACGCCTATCACTTAATAACTACTACATGGAATTAAAAAGCTTTTCCACGGATGTATTTCTGAAGGTCTTACTTGAAATACAGAACACATTTTTTTCTTGTTTCTGAATATATCGCAAGCTGTCGAGATTACAGTTTTCCGTAAAAATTGTAATTGTAAACAGTGTTCATAATTCTATTAAAACATTTCGATTCTAGTCAATATCGGTTCACTACGACCAGCTTTTGTTTCCGTGAAGCTTAAGACAAGTGAGTTCAAAATATGCGGTTCTTCGTCACCGGTTCCCACGTTTATTTTTCAATGCATACTATTATATATGTACGTATATATATGCATACCTCCATGCGCATGCGCAACATATTCATGTGAGAAAAAACAGTTTGCATGCGCATGCGCATACGAATAAGTGGATAAATCTATATGTATCTAACGCCGTCAAACCCATGGTATGCTTGTATGTATGAAAATGTACTTCACTACCGTATCGTTACGAATTCAACTCAGTGCCTCAAGTATTTGGTATTTGTGGTGCTTAACTGTTTTTGGAAATTGTCAGTTTATTGGCAGCCTTTTTAACGCCGTAAAATATTTAGTTTATAAATGAAGTTATGCTAGCACAAAGCAAATACAAAATCAAATAAGGGTTTGGTATTTCAGACGACT
This sequence comes from Merzomyia westermanni, assembly GCA_949987695.1. Classification (NCBI taxonomy): domain Eukaryota; kingdom Metazoa; phylum Arthropoda; class Insecta; order Diptera; family Tephritidae; genus Merzomyia; species Merzomyia westermanni. The sequence goes on from OX465291.1 coordinate 21,230,341, forward strand.
TGTAAATAAATAACTTATCTACTTGAAGGCACACAAACCAAACTATGAAAATAAAGAAAAACATAGAAACGATTACCTAATCATTGAGTTAGTATTGCATGGCTTTTGCAGTTTTCGCTGTCAAAAGAAAGTGTCTCGGGGTCAATGGTCATGGTATTGGTATGCATTTTTAATATAAACAAATACAATCTGTAAACGATTGCTATGAAATTGGTTAGTATGCATGGGCTTGAAATGAAACAAAGTGTTTTAGAGATACCATCGGTCGTGCCATGCAACCCAAATAAAAACTGAACATACAGCAGCAGAAATGTGAAATGTGCTTTATATTTCCAGATAGGCCTATGGCAACACATCGGTAAAGAAATCATACAATTCCATGATTTAATTATTTAATGAAATATACATACATACATACACACAGACATAAATGTATAAAATGATTGCTCTAACCTTGACTACTCTTATGCATTTTTACGTAGCATCTATTATATAGAAATATATCAATTTAACATGATGTTTAATAATATTTTGAGCTAGCTTGTATTGCCACCACTGTTTGCAGCGGAAATGAAATATTTTCTTTTGGTTTTATTTAGGGTATCTAGGAATAGATCGGTACAAGTTTCATTCAATTATATGCAGTGGTTTTCGAGTGATGCCCGAACAAACATACAAACAGACGAAAACTCTAAAAACTGTTGTTTTTGCCCATAGTCTGAATTTTTCCAAGCTTATTATATAAGAATAATGGGTGTTGATGCTTTATTCATATCAATGCGTCAGAAAATAGGTCTAAATGGGTAAGGTCATTGCTAAACATTGAACAAATAATATAGATGAAAACCTTAAATTTGTCAGACTTCCTAATATAAATACTAAAATAGTTGTAATAAGGAAGACCAAGTTAAGACTTTGTAATTTGCAAACATGAAAACATAATAGTAATGTATGTGAGTACGTTCATTTCGTACGTTCAACTTCCTGCTTGCACGCTGAACAGTGCACCTGCCAAGCGAAAATATGTAGCAATGATTTTATTGGGGGAAGTAATTGGACAAGAAGGCATCTCAAAAAACAATGAAGACAAATGGATAAAGTTGTATTAGGCTTTAGCGAAATATAAAAAGCATATAAACAAATATTATAGGACATACTCCAGAAGAATTTTCAGGTCAGATTTTCATTTTAAATAAGCAGCTTTGTTGGTCTAGATGCTGTAACTCCGGTGATTCTTCAGTGCCTGGTTAATATAATAGAGAACTGGGTTGAAACTATAGCGAGCAAAGCTGTGAAAGAGTTGAAGCTATGTTAATACATATAGTGGTAAGAGGAACCCGTAGAATGTGGACCAATGTGCCTTGCATAATTCATCCATGACCGAATTTAACCAAGTAATCGGAACTAAACGATATTCAAAGCTAATTTCAAACTTAGAAAAAAATTTATCTTCGTTATTTTATTCATAAGTAACTTAGTGCTTGGAAAAAAATCGGCTAGTAATTCAGTAGGATTGATACTAATTAGCGAGTTCGTGTCTTAAGTCTTTCGTTGTATGCCAATTTATATCTAAGAGTGTATTTGAAAGCATACTAGCGGTTATATCGAAAGTGGTTTGGAAGAGTTTTTTCAAAACGCGTTCGCCCCTAGGCAGTAGTCGACAACCCTCATAGTGTATTTCTGCCATGAAAAAGCTTCGTAGGAAAAATTCATCTAAATTGGCAGACGATGTTCGGAGTTGCCAGACAACATGTAGGTTCCGCCAATTTGAAGTGAAGTTTGGCATTGATCTAAGCGGAATTCTAGTACGTTATATACTAGGCAATCTTAATTTATCAGATACAAAAACAAATGGTAGCTTGAATGCATCGCTCCAACAATATTATGGAGTAGGAACCCTGCAAAGGTGTTTAATGCCTTAAATTACATAAAAGAGATGGAATTTTTTTGGGTTTTAACAATTTCGGTACATTCGGAGATCCCCCAATCCAAAACAATAGTTTTTAGAATTTGTGTCTGTCTTTGTAAATGTTTGTTCGCACATAACTCTGAAACTGCTTTATAGAATTGACTACGATTTTCATCGATATATTGCTTGACGTCCAACTTAAAGTTTAAAATCTAAATTAAAGCACGGAAATAGTTTTTCCCCACTGTACACAGTGGTGGCTTTAAAAGTTAGCTCTAAATCTTTTTATACATATAGTGATATTGGAACAGGCCCATGCCTGTACATAATAGCCATTATTAAAAATATATGTACTCCCCATATTAAATCAACAGAAGCAAACCAAACAAAACTCTGTATTTCTTCTCTTCTCTGTCTGTATATATGTTTGTGCTCGCATCACTAAATAACTATTTCATGGAATTGAATGGTTTCATCGCAGATGTATTTCAGGAAGCTTACAATGAGAAAGAGAGCAAATTTTTTTGTAGCTGCTCTATATTATGTTTGTATTCCTCGAATATCTAATAATAATACCAGGATACTAAACTTTAGGGAAGTACGCGACAAATAACAGAAATTTACTGAAGTATGACAAAAATTTTTCAAAAATAACATGTACAATTTGCGGAAAGAAAAATCATAAAAATTAGTAAAAGTTAAAAATAAAACAAAAAGCAATAAATAAAAAATTGTAAACTTGCTCTGAGTTGTTTTTTGCCCAATGTCCACAAACAAGCATGTCTGGTACTTGAATATTTGTGTGTTGCATGGACTACTTTTAAAATTGCTGTACAAAAGCAAAGCTGTGTTTAGTACCGAAAGGATTTGGATGTGTACGTGCGTGCGTGTGTGTGCAAGGTAATTATTGATAATTAAATAGGAAATCTCTCGATGTCGTACTTGCCCGCTAGCACCATTTACAAAACTATATAAATACATAGAGGCATATACAGTTGTGATCAAAAAAGTAGGAACAAAACTCGCACAACGCTGAGCAGCACAAAAATGCGCACAGTAAAGTGAGGGAAGTTTGCCGTCGAAGAGCTCGCACCTGCTCTTTGAGAGTAATCTTCAGTATAAATGTAATCGTGCTGTAGAAAAGTATTTCGCACTAATAACGTTTGCCTGTCTTGATTGATGACCCTTGGAGTATTCGAGAAAAAAGTTCTCCGAATGATATAGGGAATTTTCCCTGGTACCAGCGTCGTCAATTGAAAGAAATTTCATGGGATGCTGCATATGCTGATATGAAAATAGTACTCCTAATGAAAGCCTTACGACTTCGCTGGCTACGTACTTTTCCTACTCATTAAAGAATGCATCAGATACAATTTTATTAAGTAAATGTATATTCATACGTTATTCACTTGGCATGTCTCAGTTTAATAACAAATATTATGGCAAGGCAAACAGCCAATATCGAACCATAAGAGCTTTCAAAGCTGGCAAATATTATTCAGTAGTACCTTGGGTGTGAGATCAAGAAAATTGCTATACACAAATATGAGCTTTGTTTTATATTTTTTGTCAACACAAAATTAGGTTTGCCTGCAGCTAACAAGTCTGACCAGCTACAAAACTCGACCGCATTTGGTTAGAGAAAAAAACAACAGAAATTTATTGATATGTACCAATAAATATATCTCAACAAACACTTAAAATAAACTCACTCGAGCGCACTCTTTAAATTTTAGAGTAGAATAAGTTGAGTTATTAAAAAGATAGTAGCTGGGTGTGTTAATTAAAATCTATTAGAGTATCAACGTGTTGTTTTAAAATCAAATTGAGTGAAGTGTAATACATATGATATTGAACGATGTTTGGTGTCGTATAGATTTTGATTAGTGAAGCAATAAAGCTTTTAATAAACTAAACCTAAGATACTTTGATATTTTGCAAGAGTTTGAGTGGACATATTTTTTTACAGATTACAACAGATCTGAACATACCTATGCATATGCATGCGATCCGATATGCATATAGCCAACGTACATAAGTACATATTAGGGTGGGTTAAGCTCGAATTTTAAATAAATAAATAATACTTTTAACGTAAAACTTTTTTTGGTCCAAAATCATGAAAAACATCTAAAAGTTAAAAACAAAAAAAAAATTTTAATTCTCTTTCGTTTTAATATGAAAAAGAGTTCATTGTATTCATTACAAAAATAATACTTGAATTACAAAAATAATACCAAACTAATATTTTCAACTGCTCACTTTCCATTGGCTTTCGAGGGGGCATTTTACAGATTCCATAACACCTATAAAAATATTTTTTTCTGTTGCCACTATTTATTTAAAAAGCAATTATTTATTTAAAAAGCTAGCGGGCCACTTAAAACTGCTGAGTGAAGCTTTTTTCTTTTAAATTTTCTATTTTATAAAGTAAAAATTCTGCCAGAACTGGTATATTTTAATCATTTACATACAATCATTTGAGCTTGTCATTTGCGATAGCAACCAAATCTATGAGAGCTTATAGTTTTTTCTGCTTGCTTTTAACCAACACGTTGTTATAAGCGAGCAAAAAAAATTTCGAAATAACGAATAAAAATGGCCAATATTTTTTGTAAGCTCTAAAAATAAAGATGTATTTTAATTTTTGTGCGCACCTAAAAAAAAGTTCAAAAAAAGTGTCTGAAATTTGTAAAAAAAAAATGTCCCATATTTTAAATCAGTAAATCGAAAAAACCTTTTTGTAGACCATTAAATTCTAGTTTGACAAAGTACTAATTCTTGAAATTTTAGTACGTGTGTTTTTCATATCTGTGGCGTTTTATTATAACAACTTAAGTCGACTTAAGAAATTATACTATCCAGCCCATTTCTTCTAAGTGAAGTGAACTTCAATGTACCGTCTCCTTCTTCAAGGCATTTTAAACCTCTAGTCTTAAAACAGTGCCGAACCAATTTTCAGTTAAATGAGCCTTTTCGCTTTTTGTGTCAAGATTATAACTCTCTTTCTGGTAGATTTGATATTTCAGACTCGCTTTTCAACATAAAAAAATCAATTCTTTCTATCCTAAAGACACAGCCACTAATTGTTTGATATTCTTTGACTTCTATATTAACTTGTAACAATAATTTTATTCTGTTAACTAGTTATTTCTTAATGTATAATCTATCTTATATCTACTTTACTTAGTTGATGAGGTTTTCTCTGTAGCTGAGCATTTTTAGATCTCGACGATTAACAAACCAAAGCCTTTCAACGACTCGGCACGAACGAATAATCCGCGCGTTATGCGGATGCGCCCCTCGCGCCGGTCGGGCGGGATATGGTGGGTAATCCGTTGGGAATTATTATTATTAAAACTTTTTCTGGCGATTTTAAATAAGAAAATCGTGTAAGTTTTCAAGACTTTTATCGGTTTTATATTATTTTGTTTATAAACTATTGAATCTAACTGACAGATGTTGTGAAGCAGTTTTGTTATTTGAAATCGACAGAAAAAGTTTTGATTGGTTTATTTTCTTAAGTCGACTTAAGTTGTTCTTATAAAACGCCACAGATATAAAAACAAATGTTGCTCATGCTTTACATAGGATAAAATTCGTTGAAAATTTTTAAAAATTTAAGGGGCAGACTTCGCGAAAAAAATTTTAATGAAAAATTATTTTTCACTTAAATTTATTCTTGAAACTTTGTATAATGAATTTAATGGGCTATAAAGCTGTATTCTCTTAACTTAAATTTTTTCCAAAATTTTAGAAATTTTTTTGGTTTTTTTTTTAAATCATATTAACAGTTTTTTATTGCATTTTTTTTTTAAATCATATTGACAGTTTTTTATTCGCCTTTTCGATGCTAGATTAAATTTCTAACAAGCAACAAGTTTACATTTGATTTTAAAAGAAAATTTCGAATTTTGACAAAACAAGTAATTTTGTTATTTTATTCAAAAGTCGCTAAGTGCTTACGAATAAAATCGATTACTACATACGATGATGAAAGTCTGTCAATTCGAAGTATTATTTAGTTATAAAACGCAAATATGTCCAGCTATAATAATTAATATAATAAAATACATGAAACATTCAACAAAATTCGCGTTCTACGAACTGAATTTAATTTAAACCATGCTGGATAAAATTTAAGCTATTTACAGAGCTCTGCGTTTACATCTATGCTTCGAGATATTTTTGATAAACGAGTTCTTCGTAAATAATTCAAACTAATAAAATACTTTTATTTTTATTTAATACAGCAAAATCAAGTTAATATATGTGAATGTTTGCCTGTCTATGCTAGTACTGGTTTTCGCATTTCACCCTTCAAGACAATGAATAAAACTCTGCGTATATAATTTATTTATACATATGTAAGTGGTGCATAACATAAATTAATAGGTAATAAACATGTATATTTGGGTATGTTCTCGCGCATACAATATAATGAGCAAATAAGCAAAAAAAAAAAAGTTAAAATAATAGATTACGAAATTCACTTTCAAATAACAGCATGTATACGCACCAGCGTCTTTAATCGTCAATAGTTCACCTATACACATATAAGTGTAAAGAAAACTACTTACACTCATACTCGAATACAGTGGCGGGTGTAAAAGTAGCGCAAAAATTTTAAATTTACATTGTTTGAAAATAATCAATAGATATTTATCAGTTTCCGCTTTCGCAACGACAAATATCGAAAATGATTTAATTATCGCCATTATTAAGAGACGCTTAACTGCCTATGCGAGTTGAGTCATTTCGTAGTAAGACAAGTGACTCTTCTTCCTTCGTTAGCAGTCGCAGAAGAACTATAAAGCTTACTCATCCGCTTTCGACGCTGTCCATGATTCGGCACACTATTATTTTTTCACCAGGATATTGGAACCCCCCACACGATGTTGTTTGCTTTGTTTTTACTCCTATATCTACTATCTAAAACTAATTTTGCTGCTATTAAATGGAAACCTTTTTTTCGAATAAGCATCAGGAAATGTTATTTTGAAAAATTTTCAATCCGATTAATACTTTTATATTGCTGTAGGTAGTTCGAATTTTTGCTGTTGTTGAAAATCGTGCATAACGAGCCCTATGCGCAAGAAAGACGTAAGCGCTATGATTTTCGATTTTAGCTTTTTGATGAAAATCGATCACTTATTAACACACACATAACCTCTCAAAGTTTTGTAGCTGTAAAACGTACCGTTATGAACTTAGAGCAAAAGTAATTTAGACGTAAGTACATGTGTTTTTTTTTTTATTCACTTTTTTAGTAAGCGCAAAGCAACTGTTACGTTTTTTTTCCTTTAAAATTAATGATAAAATATGATATTTCATTGTCAAAATCAGCTAAAATATTAAGATTCGGTATATATACTAACTTTGTCTTTCTATTAAGGATTTTTTTTTATAAATTTGGCCACATATGAATTACCAAATTTTCAAATTTCGGGTGCTAATAACTTGAAACCCATTCATCTTCAGTCTTCATTTGATGCTATATTCGGAGTGGTGGTCTCCCTCAGGGCCGGAACATCTTCATTCATCGCCTAGCCAACGAAGCCACAGTACTTTAATCCGTTGATCTATGTCGATATTTGTATACCTCTCATCATTAAATCTTTTTGGGCATTGCCAACGCGTAGAGGGCCATAAATCTTTCGAAGACCATTTCTCTCGAATACTTCCAGAACCTTATCAACAGATGTTGTCAGCCCCCGTGATTGAAAAGCTCGTCAGGCAATCCACCAGTACCCGCTGGTTTTCCAATATGAGGACAAATAATTAGAAATAACCAAAGAAAAGCGCAGAAAAACAACTTTCGTTACAGAAAATTTGTGACGTAACAGCCAAATTATCAAAAAGTAGACTGATTTGGTGAGGGCGAAAAAACAAAAAAGGGTGCTTTTATTACATATATAAAAATAAAGTTGATTGCATTATATAGGTTGGGCTAAAGAAAAGCTATGTGCCTAATTTCATGGCAATACATAAACTGAATGTGAAATAAATTAAAAAAAACCTTCTCCTGTAAAATTTTTGTTTGCCTCTTAAGTCTTTTTTGCGCACAGGGCTCGATAAACTTTAGTAAACAGTATTTTAATCCACATAAAAAGATAGCCAAAACAAAAGACTCAAACAACGAACTCGCATGGTGTGAATAGTGCATGAACTGACTTTTAATACATTTCTGCTTAATTTTTCATCACGAATTACAGACATGCTTGCAATATCAAAGTGACAATATTTTTCAGCAATTTAATTCAATTTTTAGTAAGGTTATCGATTTAAAATCAGAAAAAAAAGAAATTTCAAAATGACATGTTTTTGAAATCGAAGAGAAAGTGAAATTGTAAATTTGCTTAGTAATAGTTTTACGCTATAAACAATTTAAGTTTCATATTTCTATCTCACTTTAATCATGCATATCTGCGCATTTTAAGAGAAATGTAAGTTGTTTTTAGGTGCCTGCGGTCGTGCAAGGCTTCGTCACGAACCAGAGTGCATACAACAGCAAGGAAAATATGTGTTTTAACTTTTATTTATTCCAGCAATACAGCGGTGAAAAACTGTTTCATGTCATAGTTATTTATAATTGTGAGTACTTATAAAAAACTGAGTGAGTGAGTACTTATAAAAAACACAGCACAAATAAAATATTTCGATGCAGTAAAATGGATCCTTAATTCTAAGCTGAATATCTCCCAACATAGCTTTGCAAATTTCATTCCATTCCATGCTACCTTTTTTGCGTGATGCAACTACAAACATACAGACAAACAGAAACTCTAAAACGGTTCTTTTGCATTCTTATAAAGATACCTCGCAAGCATTTCTCTTCTAATATCTACAATGTTAATTTACCGGCGTGTTACAATTTTATTATAGATATTTAAAGATATTTAACATTTAAATATGAGAAAGTTGTTCTCTATTTAAACTCGTCCATGCTGTGGCAAGAAACTTTTCAGTAAACAAAATTAGAATACCTTGCTTTATTAGCACAACTAGATATAAAAGTGAAACATTTACAAAGATGGGCGCTGTCTAAAATCGTGCTTATCTGTTTATTAAATATACAAACTATTAAAAAAAAGGTGGTACATTTTAAAGATCTGAGACTTTTTCAACCTATCAACTCTCTTGACATAGCTAAAAAAAAAGCACAAACTATTTTACCTTCAAAATATAAAATCAAATTATTTATGGCTTGATATTCAGCCATATACTATATCGTATTTATCATATATTTTTTTCAAGCGCATTAACAGCTACTGTCGTACTGTCGAGTTCGTGTCTTAAGTCTTTCGTTGCATGCCACGCAAACATGCCAATTGGTATTCACGACTGCATTTGACTGCAATAACTTACCATTTTGTTTGAAAATATGCTGTCTCAACGGGAAAATTCCAAAAGTTGACGTTTTGAGTGATTCGATTTTTTATTATTTGTCTGCTTTACGCCGACTATGTAAGTAAGTAAATATATATTTTTATTTAATTTTAAAGCAGCAAACAAGTATTTGTTTTTAGTATGTGTGCGTTGCGTTGTACAAATAAGAAATAATACCAAATTCAATTGTTGATTTTTAGTCAAACTGCTATTGCACTAAAATTTCAAGAAAAATGTATTTTTTGTTGTTTTTAGTTTTTATTTTCTTAAATATATTTTGTTATTTAAACACGCTTTTTATGTAAATAATTATTTGAAATGTGTGAGTTCTTTTTTTTAAGTGTTTGTTATTTTTATTTTACTTCTTTTTACAATCCCTTCACTTTCACTGCTTAATTATGGGTTTAAAATAGCGTTTTTATTGTAAAACAAATAAATTTGTATGAAAAAGTTATACAAGAATTAATACACTCACATCGCTCTTAATAAACAAATTTATTCAAATGAAACTGAGCGTAAAACAAAGTAACAACTTTTTTTTGTATTTGAAATGTGAAATAGCGGCTATTCATGTATGTTAAGCATCGCAGAGTTTAAGGTTACCCAGCGCAAGGCCTTTTTATATTTCAATAAATAATAATAAATTTAATAAGATTTTAGTTAAAATGTGTGGATAAAATAGTTCGTTTACAAAATAGTTCAAAATTATGAAATATATAAAACTAAACTCGTTTCGAAAAAATTCAAAATTTTAAAGAGTTCTAAATAATATATGAAAATTTCAAATGAAATTTATTTGAAGTTGATTCAAAAAGTTGGAAAAACTTTCAAACAAATTTTTTTAAATAATTTTATTCAAAATTTCATCAAAAAAAAATTGTAAAATTGGAAAAATAATAATTTAAAAAAAAAAATTTAACTCCTCACCTTTTTCCTCAACAATAGAAAAAAAATTATTTGAAATTTTTATTTAAACTTGATAAAAAAATTTCAAAAAACACTTATAAAAAACTTACTTTTAAAATTACTTTGCAATATTTTTCAAAATCTGTTTTATATTTTCACCTCTTTGAAATTTTGTTTTCAAAATTTGATAAGTGCCAAGACATAATTTCAAGTGCCATAATCCCCAATTCTAATTTTTTTATTTTGAGCTATGTCACATGCTGTTTTGTGTCATAACGCGAATTGGATTAATGTCACATTTTTTAATTTTCCATATGGGCCAACGTTCCTGCCTCCAACTCCCACTGACATCCTCCAAGATCAAAAGTTTAAACACTCATTTTTCGCTCAGAAATATTTCTCAATTACCATAAGTTTGGGTTTCATTTGCGTATGCAGTTAAACATCTGTTAGGTTTTTGACTCTTTTTATATTGGAATTATATATGTGTGACATGACTCCAAACTTATAAATTGAATTGATGTCACTTGACATTATGTCCAGTCCTTGCAATTATAAATAAAACGAGCCCGGCTCCAATCAGTATTGCTTAAACTAAAAGCGACTTTTGTGATGGAATTGTAAACAGTTTACTGATTCATATGGGCAAATTCAAATTACTACAGAACCGACCCTGAAACGGCTCAAAAACGAAATTATTTTTGAAGCGCGAAACCAAGCCGAAACACTTTTCAAAACCGAGTCCGAAATTACTTTTAAAAAACGATATACTTTTTAAAATTTAAACTGGAACCTTTTCTTCCATCGGCTTCATTCTATGCTTTCATCCTAAACTTTGATAAAAAAAAACTCATATTGTTATTTTATTCACAAGTTGCTAAGTGCTTATGAATAAAAATGGGCTAGGCCGCTTCAAAAAAGTTGTTCAAAACATTAAAAAAAAAGTGTAGAAGCATTCTCAAAAATGTATTTGCTTATTCTCAAACAAAGTTTTCTAACATTTTACAGTTTGTTTCTACCTTTGGGGTAAATTCTTAAAAAATAAAATTTTCGTTTACAAGGGCTGTTTGAAAGTTTATATGAAATCTTAACTTTACAAAGTATTATTCATATTTTTTTTTTAATTATATTAATATGGTTGTTAGAGTATGATTTCTATTTGAAAAAAAAATTTCAATGATGATATTTGTAAATTTTTTTGTAATTTTTCTATATGAGTAGTTTCGAAACGCGTTTTTGTTTATGAAATTTTTAAAAATATTTAAACTTTCCCTATTTAGTTTTATTTTATAGACGTTCAAAGTTTTCGTACTAAAGATATAAACATTGTTTAATATATTTATAAAATATTTCAAAATAATTTTTTTAAATTCGAAACATTTCAAAAATTATTTTCTAAAAATATTTATTTCAGTAGAATTTGTTTTATATTTAGTTTTATTTTATAGACGTTCAAAGTTTTCTTACTAAAAATATTAACATTGTTTAATATATTTATAAAATATTTCAAAATAAATTTTTTAAATTTCAAACATTTTAAACATTTTTTTCTAAAAACATTTACTATAGCAGAATTTGTTTTATATTTAAATTTTTTGTCGCTTTTTAACTTAAAATATGCTAATAGATAATGAAAGACTAAAAAAGCATTCGCAAAAGACCGATCAAAACGATATCGATTTCAGGAGTGCTCACAGTTCCGATATAGTAATACGGCAAAATTAAAACTTTTTAATTTTGAAAGGCAACTGTAATACCCTATATATGTTTGAAAAATTAAAAAAGTGAAAGTACAAGTTAAGCCACATAATTAATAAAAATAAAATTGGTTCCTAAAACTCTATAATGGCTAACTTTTATGAAAGTGAGTTTTTCGCAAACTTGAATTTTTTTTATAAAAATAAGTTTGTAAGTAAGCAAATGTTTATTGAATTAAATTTCTGTATTTTAGTACAATTGTGTAAATAAAAATATTTTTCAAGTCCACACACACAAAGTCTCCAACATTTAGTTTCGGTTCTTTTTCACTTTCAAATTAAATTCAAGGTTTCACTCTTTTTCTCATTTTTTATTTAAGTTATTAGTCTACATACACACACATTTATGTATATAAAATTAAATATGTATTTGGTAACAGTTCCAAAAAGAAAAAAGCTTTAAAAACTTTCAATTTCTTTTGCGCACTAACCGTTCAACTGATCTCAACCGTTGGAGTTGGTAACTGTGACTGAACTGCTCGCTTAATGCGCATACGCAGCACTACGTCAGCGATATGAAAAAAGTTAAAACCATTTAGAAAAAATACATTCAGCTGAAGATATCATGTACATTAATACGTTTGTGAGTGCAACAATAACAACAACTCAATCATTTCGAGTTCTTTTTCATTCACTTTGCCTGTCTGTTTGTCCGTAATAACTGGCTCAAGCAGCCGTTCGTAACTCATTGTGTAGCCAGTCAGCCAACAAGGCGAGTGAGCCATAACATATCACACAGCCAGTTGTACTACATATACATTACCATTTTAACCAACCAACCAACCATCCATCCATCCATGCCTATCCAGTGGCCGGTTTGTCTACTTTAAGTCATAAACCATAAATCGCGAGTTTGCCAGTAGTCGGTAGCTCGATTAACATATTTGTTAGCTACACCTCATATTTGTTGTATTGATTGTCTTTTACACTCAATTTAATATTTGAGTTTGTTTTTGCTTTGAGTGAAGTTTTATGGAAGGCGAAGTATTTCACTCAATCTAATGTGTGCGAAAATCATTATTAAAAACAAAAGTGATTTTATGCCTTGAAGTGTGATGGTAATAATGAAAGTTATCTAAATGAAAAGATGGTTTGTGGAATGGAATACAATTATTGTAAGCCGGAAAAAATAGTGCAGTTAGCAAATCATCCTCCTCGAACTCGTAAAGTTCTTGAAGTAACCTTGGAAGCTCGTTAGATAGAGCATGGTAGTTGGCATTCTTACACACATCTGAACCAAAAATGAGTTCTCAATGCTGCATTATTAGTCCTACAGGGGCTCGTAGCAACGTCCTAGCTTTTTGAGAAATAAGTCGACATCTGCTTTTCTGACTTCTTCAGAAAGTCCTTCTTTGCTTTTAAGATGTCATTAATGAAGCCTATTCGATCATGGGTTGTGCTCTAGAAGAGTTGACATTATACAGTGAATGAACAGTTTACAAGTTTACGAGGCTGCTCTTTGCCTCGTACACCGCAAGTATATCGTTATGCACATTTCTATGTTAACTCAAACCTGCTCCCTTGGACAATTGAATTCAACTTCAACTTACTCCCATTCCTAGATAGCTTTGGTTGGTGTTGGAGCACTTAAAACGGTCTTAAAATCGTGCATCTCAGTTATCACTTTTGACTAGGGTACATTTAGTATCTTTAAGTAGAGCATAAACTCACTAAATCAAATCTTCCAACCTCCCCAAATTTCAGTTTGATACTACATCGGCCTATAGGCTCGGTGACGTGTCATAATGTCAATGTCTCTTTTGAAATGCGAATTAATGTCACTGACACTTTTGCAAAGGGAATTAATGTCAATGATGTTCATTCTAATAAGAATTTGACATTAATACGCTTTCACAAATAGAATTAATGTCAGAAACAGCAGCTATTTCCGGTGCAGTTACATAGATAATGGACTAAGCACGTTTTACTCTAAATTTTCATTTTACACCTTAAATAGATATGTACCTATGTATATGAAATTAAAAAATGAATTTTGATGATTTTCAGAAAATCGCCGCAGGCTAAAATTTGGAATAAAAAATTGCGCGATTTTAAACTTTATATATGTATGTAAATTCATTAAATAAATTTTTTTTAATTTTATATACATATTTACATACAAAGAAAATGCGAACACAGAAAACACAGTCTCCATGCTGTAGCGATTCCCAATGCTGTGAGGTTAATAGACATCGCCAAGCATTGGAATATGGTCGTCGATACTGCTGGCTCAAGCATGCAAAAATTCACGATAGACGATAACTACCCTGTAAAAAACGTTGGAGCATCAGAGTACTCCAACACTTATCCTCATTCATATAAAAAAGGTGGTCCAATTTACATAGCGATGTCCGGTGATTGGATCACCTAATCCTATTCGGAGTACCATTTACTTTGCTTCTGAATAGTCTATAGAGCACCTACGTTGGAGTACTTTGAAAATGCTGCCAAAAGATTACTCTATAGAGTACTCTAGACGAAAGCGAGAAGGGAGTATGTGTTCTTTTGAGGACCACCTACTCCCGCTCTCGCTTTGCTGTTGAATACTCTATAGAGTAATCCCATGGGAGTATTTTGAGAGTACTCTGACGTAGGTGGTCTATAGAGTATTCAAAAGCAAAGAAACGGAGTACTCCGAGATGAGGTGATCCAATCACCGGACATTGCCATGTAAAGATTACTCTATAGAGTACTCTAGACGAAAGCGAGAAGGGAGTATGTGTTCTTTTGAGGACCACCTACTCCCGCTCTCGCTTTGCTGTTGAATACTCTATAGAGTAATCCCATGGGAGTATTTTGAGAGTACTCTGACGTAGGTGGTCTATAGAGTATTCAAAAGCAAAGAAACGGAGTACTCCGAGATGAGGTGATCCAATCACCGGACATTGTCATGTAAATTGGACCACCTTTTTTATATGAATGAGGATATGTGTTGGAGTACTCTGATACTCCTTTAGGAGTATTCTATGGAGTATGAAACGGAGTATTTCCCTTTTTTGCAGGGTAACAACTAAAAAACTCGAAAACTATGCCATCGTTATCCCAGGCAGACATGGTGGCAGCGGTCTGAACGAGGACCCGATATCGACCTAAACTAACACGACTCTGAACAACTACGAAATAATACACAGTTTCGCATGGAGAAATAGGGAGCCCTCCCTGGGACTCAGATACAGAAAACAGGTGGGGATTGACTAGGCCTCTTTTGGTCTTTCCAATTGGCGTCGGTTATTACAAAAAAGGGATGATTGGTGTGATTTGATAAGCTTCGACGAGCACTGCCTAAGCTCCAACGACGAGTTAGACAGGGTTACATCGAAATAACAGCCTTCGGTCGGGTAAAATCCGAGTAATTCCAGTGGGCAGGGCGAAGCATCCCTACAACAACCGCCTAAGCGACAATGAATGATGATGGTCTTGCTTTGTTGAAAGACCAGAAAAAGCTCAAGGCCCAAAATACACAGCGGAAATGTTACAAGCAGACCAGTTAAATTTCATTAGTAATTAGTAATCAATTAATTAGACGACTTTTTTTTAATTGCTTTTCAAGAAAAGGCAATTATTAATTTATTATGATTAGAAAAAATCCAAAAAAATCACAAAAAATCAAAAAAAAAAAACAAAAAAAAAGGTTTTGATAACTTTAGATTTTTTTTTTTTGATAATTTTGGATTTTTGTTCAGTATTGTTAATGTGTATATTTATGTGCTCCTACAACAGTACTGAAATCAAAACAACTTTTTTTTATATTAGTTTTTATCTTTTAAATAATCGTAAAAAATCATGTTTTTTTAATTAATTGGAAAATAATCATTAAAAATTGAAAGTAACATGTAATCAATCATTAAAGTACCCTACTAGACAGGTACCAGTTAAATGGTTGGTCAGATAACCCCTCGGCCTGACTTACGTTTGCGTTACTTTTGCTTATTTTTCTCAATTAGTTTCTGAAGAGCAGTGTGCCAAATCTAACCATGTGTTTGCTGTCCGTGTGCACACGTACAGTATACGGCATCCCTTTCTTGCGCATGTAAAACCACATCTGTCTGCACTCTTCACTCTCATTATCCGTAATGAAAAGTTGGGTTAGCGCTAACAGTCAGGTATAATGCAAACGCACGCAATCGCTAATGGTTATGAGTACGGCAAACATGCGCCAGGCCTAATGGTTATAAATAATGGAAACTTCATATACAGCTAACAATGAAAATACAATTGGGTTTATTATTAGATTTGGTTTTCAATGTTTAATATAATTTAAAATTACACAATTTTCACGTTCACAACAGTCAATTAGATCTATAAATACATATTTATGCCACTAAACATTTACAAAATATAATTTCACTCCATTTGCCGCAAGTTGAAAATTCCTTTGCTCGTCCACCTGAAAATACGAAAATTTTTGTGCATAAAAATATAAACCAGGACTTTACTTGTTTAATAACAATAATAAGCACTATATACTTGCCTTATCTAGGCGTATTAGTTGCAATTTCTTTGCAAAACTCCTTATTAAATATTTTATAAATTTTTTTACGACGCACTAACATTTCGCTCACAATACCAAAGAAGAAGATACACAAAGAAAAAAAAAACTTCACAGAAGGCTTTGTGTGTGTTAGTAATTTACAATTTTCGCTTGCATGTATTAGTGAGTGTGGTTAGGTCCGTCTAGTAGGGTAGTTAATCAAACCGGTAATCATTACGATTAGTTCTCATTATTTAACAGGTCTGGTTACAAGTAAAAAAATTATCGTGAATTAAATTTTGTATACTTTTTCAAAAACAGTATACTCGTATGTCCTAAGAAATTGTGCACTGATATATATAGTAGAAGCAATTAGACCCCATAGAGCTATGGCAGTACTCGTACTGAACTGGCATTATCAGTAATGGTGATCGCACGCTTAATTATATAAAATTCTATATATGTAAATGTGTGTGTGTTTATTTGTGCTTTGTAAATGTACATGGTATACATATGTACCTACAGCACTATATACTTTTGTGTATGCTCAAAACATGGACCGTAAAAGCGTTAAAAAATATTTGTAACCGCTTGAGGACAAACGCACGCACCTAATAACCCAACCCACCTCTTCGAGGAACAGTGATAATTGAATTATACAATTCCCGAGTGTTTGTACATATATATGAATATATGTAATAATAAAATAAGGTAATACGTTCCCAAATCTTTTTGTAATTTCTAGTTTTAGCTTTGTTGAAAGAAAAAAATTTTTAAAATTTTAAAACAAAATGCGGCGTCTTTACATATGTATGTATGTACATTTATTTTCATTTGTTTATATTTACTGCCAACATGTCAATTATCATATGCCGGGCCATGTTGAACAATATTGACTGAGCACGCTACTTACATACATACAAATGTAGATATGTACGAACATAAATAAAATCAACCGTGACGATGCGATGTCAGCCCAAATAAACTTTCGCTTTCATTACAAATACATATTTACATAAGTATATACCCTGTAGTCAAACGAACTATTTATAACCTATCGCAGAACTCTACTAAAAATCGAGACAACTAGTCTACCAAATGTCAGGTAAGCAACAAGTACTTTAAGCACAGGATTGTCCTACGAAATGGCGCAAAATACCAAAAAAAATCTTAGTTCGTGCAGCGATTCCAAAAACATGATTTATTTTGTTACCTTGATATGTAGGCGGCGCCACGCCTATTTTCCAAAAATCACTGACAGCACCATTATATCAATATAACTTTCAAATTTTACCATCTCAGCTGAAGCCGTCAACAAATTATTTCTTTATATGCTTTTTGAAACTTTCGAAATCGAAAATAGGGGCGTGGCTATCATCCGATTGCGGTCATTTTAAATAGCAACATTCCTTGACCGAAGTAACCAAACTTCATTCATATATCTTAATTTTTCTAGAGTTACAGTGTGCACAGGCGGACGGTAGGTCATGATTCAATCGAACTATCTATTCATACCGAGAACCTTAAAATATGGAACTCTGTATCCAGCTCGATCTCGTTATGCCGTTACAAACACTTGTTATAATAGCTTAGGTTTTAAGCCAGCTGGTTATAAAAATAATTAATATATCTCCGGCCACGGTGGTCAAGAATTGAATTCACATTGGAGAGTTCATGGTTTCGGGCTCTGATTACGAAAGAGGCAAGTTCTAATTAAGGAACTACTAAAACTTTTTTAACTCCGCATACTCCAATATTTTCCAAAACTTTTAAATTTGGAATGTACAAGTTTGATCAATTTCGGACTAGTTTGTTTTCAGTTAGAAAATTCTCATTGCTTCACTGTAGGGTATATTTTTGCGTATGTGTACTAATTGTAAACTTGTGCTCGAAAACATTACGTAGAATGCAATTTATGATTAATGAAGATAATGAATCACAAAATTATGGAGTTAAAGAGGAGTGTTACAAAGTTTAGAAAAAAAAGTATACATTAATCGTATTCTTTTGGCATTCGAGTTACAAAAGATCAACCATATTTATATATATTTCTTTATAACATTCCTACTACCGCACCCTGCCTTATTTCGACAGAGAGCGGCCTTATGTTCCTAGTAGGGATATGACTGAAGGAGGTTACTGAGACTAGTATTAAATTTGATTTATCCTGTTAAATGTAAGAAGAATGTAACGCATATAAACCAATACTTCTTAATCAGTGCCTGAGGCTGGTACATATTATGACTTTCAAAGGGATTGCTTGGACTAGATTTTTTTTACCTATTTTTCAAGACATTTTCCATTCCACAAAAATTAATACGTTAAAGACAACTTTAAAGATCACAAGATTTTTATATATTAAGATGAGTATCTGCAACAACCTAAATAATACGACCGAAAAATGTCGAGCAAGGCCCGGTCGCACAGGTATTATGGAATAAAATGCTCTCAAAAAACTTTAAAAAGTCGGGTCCATTTTTAAAACACTTAATAGTTATACTTTGTTGTGCTACAATTTGACGGGGTACTAAACTGTGTTTAAGGTTAATTGATTTTAAATATTTAAACGTATATATTATTTGAATTTCAATATATTTCTTAAAATTTTCTCCTCTTAGAATCGCTTTAATCTGTATTCAATACATTCAAATATTAAGTTCTGATTGTGTTATAGTTATGAAACACACTGTACATTCCCCTGCACATTTTTTATATTTTCTTCGTAAGTTTTTTAGTTTTATTTGTTTCTTTGCATTTTTTGCAATGCTTTCACTTGGTAGAGGTACGTAAATACCTACAGCTGTGTTCAATATAATAGTAGTGAAATTAATTCGACGATATGAGAAGCTGTGATTTTATTCATTTTTATTTAAAATATAGCAAATTCCATAACAGAAACCATATTAAAAGGAATATCAAGGCTTACGCAAAGTTCAAGAAAGTTAATTAAACTTTAAAAAATGGCCATCGAAATATTCAAATTTTTGGACAGAATTTCTAGAAAACTTTTGAGTACGCAGTTTTGTAGACCAATCATGTTTATTATAACATTGTGCAAGTTAGAACTTACTCGAAAATTTTTCTAAATTCTCAGAATTTTTTTTGTCAAGGGTGTTGTGTGGTTTCTTCCATACAACGCATGAACAAAAAATACACACATTATAATGCTAAAATTGAATGAGCTATAAAACTGCGTACTCAACAAATTTTCGAAAAATGTTGCTCAAAAATATTCACCCACATATTATGGTTGTCAATATTGACAAAAACAGTATTCATACCTACGAACCAGCAATTGAATTAGCATTGGCAATTTGTGCAAATCAATATTGTTTTGTTTAATATGAAGAACCATAATAGGGGTGATTGAAATTTTGAGGTAAATTTTTAAAAGTTTAATTAACTTTCCTAAACTTTGTGTAAACTTTATTATTTCTTTTTGTGTGGTTTCTGTTATGGAATTCGCTATATTTTAAATGAAAATGATGAAAAATACAGCCAATTTAATTTAACTACTATTATATTGAATACAACTGTACATACATGCATATATATTTATATATTATTTCCTAGCTGCATATACAGGGTGGCGCAAAAGTAATCCTCCTGTCAGAAAATGCTATAAATTTTGCGATTGGCCCCTAAAGTCAGTTCTGTTTTGACATTTGTGTAGTAAACACATGCGAAATACACGTTAATAAACAATGTTATGCTACACTGCTCCAGAACGCGGAATATTGCTGACTATTTATTTGACCAATAATCGGTCGGGGCCAAACGGTTACTGTGAATGGTGAGCGCTACAGAGCAATGATCAACGAGTTCTTTTTGCCGCAACTTGATGAATTGGGATTGGAAAACATGTGGTTCCAACAAGACGGTGCAACAGCACACACTGCACGTGCCACAACCGATATGCTGAACATCGGAAGCTTACTTTTGCGCCACCTGTTAAATGTGGTGATTAGAAAACCTTAAACATTGAAACTACCCTGTAAAAAACGTTGGAGCATCAGAGTACTCCAACACTTACCCTATTCATATAAAAAAGGTGGTCCAATTTACATAGCGATGTCCGGTGATTGGATCACCTAATCCTATTCGGAGTACCATTTACTTTGCTTCTGAATAGTCTATAGAGCACCTACGTTGGAGTACTTTGAAAATGCTGCCAAAAGATTACTCTATAGAGTACTCTAGACAAAAGCGAGAAGGGATTATGTGTTCTTTTGAGGACCACCTACTCCCGCTCTCGCTTTGCTGTTGAATACTCTATAGAGTAATCCCATGGGAGTATTTTGAGAGTACTCTCACGTAGGTGGTCTATAGAGTATTCAAAAGCAAAGAAACGGAGTACTCCGAGATGGATTAGGTGATCCAATCACCGGACATTGCCATGTAATTTGGACCACCTTTTTTATATGAATGAGGATATGTGTTGGAGTACTCTGATACTCCTTTAGGAGTATTCTATGGAGTATGAAACGGAGTATTTCCGTTTTTTGCAGGGAAGCACTACCCCGCAATGTGTTTAATGAATGTGCAGAAACCGTGAAATGTGAAATTGAATGCTCTACTTCCTTTGGATGTTAACTGAACACGCATTATTTATTTAGTGTATAATTAAACAGAAATTTAAATGTTTGTTTTTATTTAGGAGCTAATACATACATTTGTATTGTCTGTAAGCCTTTCTTTCCATTTCTTATATACTACAGTGTAAACAAAAGAAAAAAAAGTTGAAATTTAAAAATATAAGCCTATACTAAATGTGTGTGTGTACATGCATGTTTAGATCTTTGCACGTATATGTATATCCATAACAACTCCGTTAGGATTGATAAGGCCAGCATGAAACCACTCTGGAACAATCCAGCATGTAGTTGATATTGATATGAGTGAGACCCTTGGAAAAGGAAATTTAATGATGGCCTGTACGAGCTTTTTGCAGATAAGAAAAAGAAAAAGTCCCACGACTTCATTGGGTTTGCAATGTTATGCAAAGGGTTGAAGACGCTCCACTCCAGAAGGTATTTGTGCCGACACACGTCTCAGGCGCTAGTACTTGAATACTTAAATACTTAAGTACTAGCGCTTGAGGAATGAGTGAAAGTCTTGTAGTTTATTATGATTAGACAAAATCAAAAAAAATCACAAAAAATCAAAAAAAAAAAACAAAAAAAAAGGTTTTGATTACTTTAGATTTTTTTTTTTTGATAATTTTGGATTTTTGTTCAGTAGTTGTTTAGTTTCTAAGCTTACTCTTTTCCTCTGTACAAATGCTGCATATTGATTCATGGCGTCATGGAAAGCCAAGTAAAAGGCTTAAGTAATAAACTGCACATATGCGTATGATGTACGTATGAGCATTAGACCAGCCACAAAAAATATATTAAAAACACAAACATCTAAATTTATTCTCTCCCCGCAGATTCTTGGTAAATTTGGGGATAACCTTTAAGATTTCGATTGTATTCTCAATCAATAAAATCTAACCACTTTCTGTGTAATTAGATAGAAGTGGAGGTTTGACTTAGCGATAGACTTAAGTGGTTAAGCTTAGAAATCCAACAAAGAATTACTCTTGCAAAGAAATTCTACTTCGTACTGAGTAGTCAATTGAGAAATAAAGTCCTCTCTCGACAAACGAAAATAACACTCTATAAGTCACTAATCGTACCCGTCCTGTAGTATGCTGCAGAAGCTTGGACACTGACGACATCTAAAGAGGCGTATGAGCTCTACGCAGACGTAAACATAGTTCAGCGATTTAAAACTCAGCGACTTCGCAGGCTAAGCCATGTTGTACGAAAGAATAAAGATGTTCTGGTTTAGAAGGTATTCTTTTCGGCACCTGACGGTTATAGCAGAAGAAGAGGGGAACCACTACTCCGATGGAACCATTTGGCTAAGGATCATCAACATCCTTCGAGACTGTTAGAATGCTCAAAAATAACTTTAGAAAACCCTCCAAACTTGTTCCATAAATATTTTCCTCCACACAACCGTCGGTTATTGTAACGTTTGAAGTTTTTGATAAGCTCATAACGATGCCCAAATATTGGACAGGGTTACAGTGAAATAACAGCGCTTGGCCGGGTAAAAAAACCCGGGCCATTTCGGTGCGATAGAACCGGCTGTTGTGGGAATTAGATATATCCAAACATCTCTTCTCCTGTTCAGTCGAGCCCACTCTCCTAACACCTACATCACTCTGGTCTAACCCTGTGGAAACTGCGCGTTTCCTCGGACTTCCGTTAGAAGAGCCTGATGACAATTTAGAGTGATCGAGCCCATTGGGCAGGGCGAAGCACTGTTAACAACAACAACATGCCCAAATATTCTTCTAGACTGAAATTTGGAATCACTGAGAGTCCTAGAAAGCCATATAGTACTTTTGGTAGATTTTAAGGCTTGTGCGGTGAAATTTTTGAGATAGGAAAAAGTGGTTATGCAATTACTTTGGTATCACTGATTGAATCCAAAACTTTTGATTGGTCAAGCAATTATTTATCATTTGAATGGACTCTTCAATATAGAATGACTACATTATTCTGTGGCAACAGATAATCAGTCCAAAGAAAATTTGTTTTCGAAATTTCGAAACGATCATTCAACCTATTTCTGCAATTTTCTTTCTGCTTTAAATACCGCTTAACCGTCGAAACCTTTGACCCACTAAACCTTTATTTTTCCAGTAAAAGCCATATAAATTTGGAGCATAATTCATCTATGGTATTTTCTTTTCCACTAGCTCTATCCTGTTTCACATACCTTTTTCATCCTCAAGCTATCCGATAATGTACGGCGAGCTTAAATTTAATTTTGGAAATATGAATAATCACATGCTCTGGCATATACATACATACATATATAACAAATATTAAACATATGTAACAACATGAAAAAATGCACAAACATCTACTTTCTTAAATTTGGATTAAATAGCAATAACGGATATGCATAACAAACAGCGTAGATCAATCAAAATTTCATTTCGTCGCAGTTGTATGTGCATACAAATGTATTTATGTACTCGTAGTTGCTCTCAGTTTCGATTAGTTTCGTTTTCTGTATTAAATTGATGGCCAATGAACCTGAAACAGTTTTTTTTTGTCAAAGGTATTAAGCAAGCTTTTCGTTGCTATTTCATTTGAGTTCCGCTCAGTCAGTTATTTCATACATTTCAAACACACTTTGAAATAACCGTAGCCGTAACTAAAAGTATAGTTATAGTAGTAACTGAAACTTTAACAGCAACAATAGCGGGGACCGTAACCCTAAATGTAACCATAGCCCATAACAATGGGTTTGGCATTGTTAAGTTTATTGTAACATAACCGTAATCCCAGCCGTAAGCAGTCTTTCGCTATAATACTGTCTTTATCGTAACCCCAAATGTAAGCATAAGCACTACCGCCTAAATAACAATGCCGCACCTAAATCGTTAACGTAACCCTTGAAATAGCCGTAACCCTTAAAGTAAGCAATACCATAAAGGCAGGCAGAAATTGTTAAGCATTTCTCCAGTGATTTTTTAATAATAATTTCTTGAAATTGAGAAAGCTAGATATTTTTTAAGTTTAATACCTTTAAAGCTATGAAATTGTTCGCACATATACAGTTGTGCACAATATAATAGTAGTGAAATAAAATTGATATCGTTTGGCGAAATAAGAAGCAGCGTGATTTTAATAATTTTCATTTAAAATATAGCGTATTCCATAATAGAAACAACATTAAAAGAAACTTCAAAGTTTACACAAAGTTCAGGAAAGTTAATTAAACTTTTAAAAATTTCCATCAAAATTTCAATATTTTTGGGCAGAATTTTTGGAAAACTTTTTAGTACGCAGTTTGATAGCTTATTCAGTTTTAGTACAATAATATGCCAGTTAGAAGTACCTAAAAATTTTCCCTGAATTTTTAGAGTTGTTTTTATCAGGGATGTAGGGTATTTTATTCCATACAAAATTAAATTTTCTTCAGAGATGGTATGTAAGAAATCAATCAACACCCTTGATGAAAAAAATTCTGAAAATTAGAGAAATTTTTTTAATTTGCACAATGTTATACTTAAATTGATTGGGCTGCAAAATTCAAAAATTTTCTAGAAATTCTGCCAAAAAATTTTAAGATTTTTATGGTCATTAATAAACTTTCCTGTGTAAGCTTTGAAATTTCTTTTTTTGTGGTGACTGTTATGGAACTCGCTATATTTAAAATGAAAATTATCAAAATCACATTCCATTTTATTTCACTACTATTATATTGAACACAACTGTAGAAATAAAAGAAAAATAAATCTTTATCAAAGTAATAGGGAAATGCATCTTTACTAGAGTAGTTGTAGCCAAAACAAGATTTTACTGCACGGAAATATTTTATACGTATAAAATTTGGCTCTAAATACATAGTAAAATTGAAACAGACCTATATCTGTACGTAATAGATAGTCTTATTTTCTTGTCAAACATTTTTCGAATTTTCTTCTGTATTTTTTTTAATGACAATATAAATGTCTTATTTTAAATTACGATGTTGAATCAATTTCTTTACCTACCATATGTGTCCTATAATGACTCCAAACCCCAAATAAAAGCACATTTGTTAGTAGTTTGAAACTTTATTTGTAATTTTTATGATTTCTTATACTCAAAACTCAGCGATCGACACAACGATCATACGATGATTTTGTTTTTATTACATTTTTTTATATGGATGTACATATGTATTTATGTATGCACTGTTGTTGGTTTTAAATATTGTTTTATGCTTCTAATCTACATTTAAATTTATTTTATTAAAATCTGCATTTAAGTGTATATGTATGTGTCATTGGCTATTTCGTGGTGTTTTATTTGATTTCATTGTTGCTATCCCTTTTTAATTAACTCTTCCCTCGGCGCACTTTTCTAATTTTCATTTATAATTATTTAATTTTTCAGCATTTGCGCATTTTATTTTTTTGCTTTTAACAATTATGAGACATTTTCTTAATTAATTTTTCTGCACTTTATTTCAAAACATTTTCCTTACTGCGTCCTATTTATTCGATTTAAGGTGCATAATTCCGTTTAAGAATGATTTGCAATTACAGACTGAGTGATTTTGAGTAGTTGACTTTTTTTTGCTTTATAAATTACTGAAGTGAGTACGAGTTTATATGTGGAAACTTGTTTACAAGATTGTAGACAATAATTTTTATTTTATTTTTTTTTTTAGTTAATTTAATTAATTTAGTTTTAAATACCATTTTTGTTTTGTTTCAAACACATTTTTTTTTAATACGGACTTAGAATTAAATTTGGTTAATACCACAAAAAAAAATTAAGTGGGGAAAATTTAAATGCTTTTATTCAGCGAGTAAAAGAACATCACTATTTACTAAATATAATAGTCATACCTATAAGAGTGTATATTTCACATATATCATAAACTAATACGTACATATGTATGTTCTTTTCAAATGAGCAGCCCAATTACAGAATACATGTTTTAATTTTGGTAAAAGTTAACTTTTTAACTACGAAAAAATCGAGGGCCGAGTAGAAGATCACCCTATTTGAAAATATATTTGAAGAACGTCCCAAGTCAGCATTTTTTTTTTTTTCAATAAAATAAATAAGAAAAACTTAAAGTAGGGTGTTTTTGAATAAAATTCAAGGATGCGGCGTTTTTTTTTTTAATATTTTTAAATGGAGGATCTCCCCTCCGCTTAGCCTTCGAAACAAATAAAGTAGTAAATTATTTGGACTTTCAGAAACTTTATTTTTAAATAATGCTAAAAAGTACATTTTTACGCTCGAACATGGTAGTTTTTTAACATTCCAATAAATATTATTTACTGCCCCCCTATTCACTTTAGGAAAAGTACTATTTTACTTCATAGCAAAGTAGTTTTTAGTTTTTGAAAGTAAACATGTACTGTGTATTTAGATATTGGTTGTAAAGAATTTTTTTCTAGTTGCTTATTTTTTTTTTATTTATTTTTAATATAGCAAATAGATGTACACATAAATTCATTTACATGCATATATGCATATGTGGGTGTATAACCTATAAATGCAATACATACCGCAAAATATTTATTAATAATACATACATATTAATATGCTATATATTTGCGTTGTTTAAAATGCATTTTTCGCATGGGATTCGTGTATTTGTAATATATTTCTTTACAACTTTTATTGGACACATTTTTTTTATTTATTTTTTTTCCTTTTTCTTAGTTTTTATTTTATCATATAAATTAAATGGCAGTTTAAAACCTTTCAACATCTGTACTCATTTAGTTAACTACTAACATTAGAGGCTACTACAATTTTATTTGGTTTAATATCATAACCTTTTCTTAGGATTTTAAAATTGTTTTTCTAAAGCAGCTCATAACGGTTATTACAAAAGCAAATTTAAAGAAAACAAATTACAACCTGATGATGAAAGAGTTACACTAATTTTCAACTTACTTGAGCCAACTAACACACATAACGTACATACTTTACTTCTTTACTTAATTCCTGCAAAATTATTTAATACAGATTTTTATATTCTAAATTGCCACTCAAAGTTTTTATAAAATTTAATTCAAATTTCTTCTTTTTTTTTTAATTAACAAATAGTTTGAGAAAAGTATAGGTTATTTGTTTTTGAAAAAGAATCAAAGAATGAATTGAAGAGTTCTTTGTGATGAAAAGTTTTTAGGCATTTTAGGCTTTCGAACAAAAAATAAGCTTCGGCAGATGCCACTTGTTTTAGCAATACCCACATTGAAACAAAATCTGGGATACGTAAGCGCTACGAGGGGCTATAGTTACAATATTCCAACTGCTTGCTGGTAGCGAATGGAACACCGTGGTCAACGCTGCAAATTCGCTTTCAAAATTGACGACGGTTGTCTCTTAACGACGCCTGGAAGTCACCTTCATTGCGGAAATCACATACTTTGTACTTAAGCAGTGTCTATGTTAATAAGAATACAGGGAATACCCTAATGAACTATTGCTTCAAGCGGAATCTCTAAATCTGGCATACTAATCGTATGTCCTGTATATCACGATACGAGTCAACCATTCATATTCCATCTCAAACAAATTCATTTCAATTCCAGGACCTTCACTCTTTTTCCTTTTCCGCGACAGAATTTTCAACAGAATGACTTGTGCTTAACCCAACTGCGGGATACTATTTAACCCCCTTTAGCCCATGTCCTTTAAAGCACAGGGCGATTAAGCTGCTTGAAGAACTGTTACAACAACAACAGAATGGTGGTGTGAATTTTGTATGACTTGAAACGCAAAAATGGGCACGGTTAGGTTTCGATTTTTTATGGCAATTGATAGACTATTCTAAGAACTCGAAATTGGAACAACTGGTGTATTTCCGTTCAAAAAGGCTTTATGGCAGAATTTTCTACAATCGTTTGCGCCAATAGGGCGACTTCGAACCGGAAGTTGAAAAGATGTGATAAATTCGTTTGTACTACAATCGGGCGGTTCATACCTAGCCCAACTCATATACCGCAAAGGACTGACACACCGCAAAGGACGGACATTCGAGGAACGTTTTTGACACTAAAACGAAAACAACAACCTAAGGCTCAAGTCTAATTTAAACGCATTTTTGGAAAATACTAAAATTCAAAATTTAGCACTCGGAATTTTATGCAAAAGGCTGCACCATTATTGTATTTACGGAAATACTTCCCCAAAACCTTTGCTATAAACAAACAATAGTAAAGTCGGATGGTCAGTTTTTAAAAAGCAGTCATGACTTCGAATACTTGAGCATAACTCAAAAAACAGCGAAACCTTGGTTTGTTTGTTTGTTAATACACACATTGTTTCAGAACTTTTTTCAACTCTTGATGTCATTTCAGGATATGATAGCACATAATTTCAGGAGCATTTTTGCATATCTGCGTCAACAAAAACGATTATAATATTGGCGCAGCGACGTTATAATCCAAAGTGCCGTTCTAAAATAAAGAAGTATTTTTTTAAAGCATATTTTAGGGTTGCCTTAGTTAGTAAATGTTTCCCTAAATACGCTTGGACACTAAAAGGGCAACACGTTTAACTGCATTTAGCCTACTTACTTGGTTCTTTACAATCAACTACAATTTTTTGTTTTTTTTTATAACATTTAATTTGTTTAAATAATTTTTATTTAATTTTTATAATTTTATAATTTTACTTATACATATTTATTTTTAATTTTTTAAAAGTATGTAACTTAAAAAAAAAGTTCAAGTTTTCCATACACTAAAAATGCATTTCCTTATAAGTATACCATGTATATATGTATGCATGTATGTATGTAGACTTTGCAGCTATATTATCTAAACATATAAACAATGAAATCGAAGCATCACTGAAATGACTTCCGTTATACGCATTTTGTATTAGATTTGAAGAAGACAAATCAACAAAAGTTTTTTGTTTTTGGTTTTTTATTTTATTGACTTTTTATGCATTATAATAATAACTTTTTAATACAACATGAGTTTTTTAATTATATGTTATTTTCTATATTTTTTTCCTTCTTACTATCTATGTCTGTATGCATGTATATGTTACGTTGCCAACATATTGCTTAACGAACTATCGCACGGTCGGCTGTCTGCAAAAAAACTTGTTAATTTTAGTTTTTTTTTTTGTTTGATATCTTAAAACTATCTACATTTGTTTGTGACAATATACATATCTATGCAGACATTAAATATATATGCAGTTGTTTCTGTTGTTTGGTGAGCATCATATAAAAAATGCTATTGAAAAATGTCTTAACTTAATGCAAAAGATCACCGCTTATTTCTCTGGCTAGTGATATTTAAGATTTAATTGTAAAATATTATGCAAAAATTATTAAAAATAATAAAAAAAAAAAACATTTGGTTTTAAAAATTTATAAAATTCGTTCATTTCTTTTTAAATGGTTGACTTCACAATTCAAATTCTTAATTATTTATTATTTTTATGTATTCATACATATTTATTTAGTTTATCGTCCCGTTTCTGCTTTAACCTCGTATCTACAAACTGATTATTGTAGCTACTAAATTATCCTTCATTTATTTTTTTAAATATTTATTAAAATTGAATAATCAAGAAAATGTAAATTTTTTTAAACATGTCAAAAATTCAAAAATTAAATAAAAATTTACAAAATTGATCTTCACAAAAATACAAAGTACAAATCTTATAAATATTAAATATATAAACATATTTTAAAAGTAGAATAAACAACCCTACAATTGTCACCTCCAGTTTCCCGATGTCTTATTAGTATTACTAAAGGCAAATTTTCTCAACACGCGTTCTTACGAGGTTAAGGTAGAGATAGGAAGTTCTGCTTTCCGAATTCGGACTTTCAAATCGAATTCAAAATTTTCCAAACCAAGTCCCAGGTTATAAAAAAAGTTTTAAGTTTTACAAATAAAAAAATATAGTTCGTTTCATAATTATAGCACACTCATTTATATAATATCATTAGAACTTCAATATTTTTCTCACAAGCCTCCAATGCAAGAGTCGTATAAGTCTGTATTACAAGCTTTGTGCGCGTCTTAAAAATTTCATAAAAGTATTGAAAACTTAAGCAATAAGTATTTAAATACTTTAAATTAGAAATCCCAGTCATAGTAAAAATTTTAAGGGCTATAACCTGTTTGAAAACGCACATCAGCAAACGATTGGCTACAAAAAAAAAATTCTTCTAAAATATTCGGAGATACGACACTTCGAACCGTCGACTCAGCAGACGATTTCTACCTGAATTTGATTTGGTAAAATATATTTCAATTTGAAAAATACTTTATTTGATTTAAAAGAAAGGTTTTAGAATATTGATTACTAAAGCTCTGAATTTTATATTGAAAAATCTGTACTTTGAAAATGCTGAATTAGTTTTGAAAATTCTGAATTTGAATTCAAAAAAGTCTGAATTTTAAGTGAAAGTCCTATATTTAAAATATTACAAACAGTTTTAATGGTATGCACATACAGAAGGGAAAATCTTTTATGAGCCATTCTAGGTCTAATATAAAAAGGGTTGGCATTAACTTGTTTCGCTTTTGATGAAATTTGATTATATAATTCCCCATATAACAAAGCTTGTGGCAGAGAGCAATTATTGGAGCAATTCACTCAAACTCGTAAATGCTTTTGTGTGGTAGTTAATAGGTTTTTATGGTTACGAGACATTTGCTAGTTTGAATGGCAGAAAAGCAATTTATTTTTTATATTTCGATTTGACTGGAAATAAATAATAAGAGAAATCTTGTTTTAAATTTATCCATATTCTAAAGGCTAGATATATCCTATTCTTTGTTTTGAAATATAATGATCCACAATTTTTTTTTTATTTAAAACTTTTTAGATGTTTTTAAAAATTTTTTTATTTATAAAATTCAATTACATACATACATGAATTGTGTGATGCTTGAGAACGTGTGTGTAAATACCTACATCACTGTTCTTACAGTACTCTACAAAATGATGGCATACCTTGGCTTGGGTTATTTCTTTATATTTTTTTAATTATTTACTACAATTTTTATTAAAGTATAATGCTTCTTATAACACAATGTTTTCTGAACCCGAATTTCCAACTTTTTATAAGTTTTTAAAGTCAACAAAGTTTTTTATTTAAGAAAAAACCACAATTTTATCTTTATGCTAATGTTTTTCAACCCGTTAATTGGTACAACAATGAAAAATTCCTAAACATAAACTTGACGCTTTAAGTACAAAACAGTATACTTAAAATTTATTTTGATATATGTGAATTTTCAAAAACTTTGTTTCTAGTTTTTATAATTTTTAAAGAAGTTTCTAAACTGTATTGACATGTTTTTTCTTGTTGTTTAAGAAGCACTATACTTTTTCACAAAAATACTAATCGAAAACTTAAAATATATAATCAAAGAATGGCCATCAATTTGGTGCAGACTATATATTGAGACACAAAGAAAATCACTAACCAACTCATTGATAAAAAAAAAATTATAAAACCTAACAAATACAGTCTCACTTTACATATACATACATATATTTGTTTATGAATTTGAATGAATAACATTTCAATATATAAAACTAACTAAAATACTAAATTAGGGCAGTCCATTATGAAACCAGCCAATGTTTGGAATTGATGACATTCGCTTGGAATGAATTTTGCGCAAAACTTTTTTCAACAAAATTCTGCCAAAATTTAATAAGGCATACATAATACTTTACTTCAAAAAAAAAGTAAAATAAGCTTAATTTTGAATAAAATATTTTGAAAATTTAATTGCAAAATAAATTGAATTTAATAAAAATATTAAAGAAAAAAATTAAACAGAGAAAGAGTGAAATTTTAAAATTAAAAAGTTATATCTCTTATTTCTATATTTGCTCCAAACAATTTTTTGACAAAAAAAGAAGTTTTGAGCAAGGTCCATTCAAAGCAAATACGATCGATTTCAAAAATGGGTTGATTGAAATGGAATGACCATCATACGTGTATATTTATTTATATGTCTGGGAGCTGGAATGGAGTTCCATAATGGCTGTTTACTTGCGTAATTTTTATTTTCTTTTTTCTTAGTTTTGCGTTTTAATATAGTTTTATATGTATGTATGTATGTATAACTGTAGCACACGCTTTTCGGTTTTTGAAACCAACATGTTTTTTGCGTAATCGAATATGGGTTTTTCATGTTTCGTTTTTTTTTTTTATTGTTTAGCTAAAATGCTTCGTTTTTAATTGTTTATTTCTATTTTTGTGAATGAAAAAATTTAAATAAATTTTTGTATGCTGTTTTAAATCTTTTTTTAACGCCAAGTTTCAAATGCTTGAAATACATTAAAAAATACTTTCAGCATACGTACAGTGGGTGCATCCAGCATTTGTGAGAGACATCAGGCATTTAGTAACCTACTTTGTTGTTGTTTTTAATATTGTTGTTAATGGTGTTTTGTTGTCACTATTGTTTTTGTTGTTGAAATTGTTGCTTATGATCCTCATTTATTTGTTGTTATTGTTGTTGCTGGTGACATCTCATTTCTTGTTTTCTTTTTAAAAATGTATTTCAATCTGTATTACTTATTCTTGCTCTGTAGCACCCGGATAATAATATGGCGG
Organism: Merzomyia westermanni; assembly: GCA_949987695.1. NCBI lineage: Eukaryota > Metazoa > Arthropoda > Insecta > Diptera > Tephritidae > Merzomyia > Merzomyia westermanni. The sequence continues at coordinate 21,262,904 of OX465291.1, forward strand.
TGGGCGTTCATATTCAGAGGCTGGTGGTGCCATTGGTGGATTTGTATATCTCGGTGGGCCGCCATCCCAATGTCTACAAAGAGAAAGGCAATTTAATATTTGCAAAGCGATTTATTTTTAGTAAAACTGAAATATGGTTTTGATAACATTTATTTTGTATCAATATGTGCTCATGTAAGAAAGTGTTGTAAGGTGAAAAATTGCACAGATACAAATGATATAGTGAAATTATGGTCAAAGCAGTATTGAAGCTATAATTCTTCAAACACATTTACTTGCAGCAACTCAATAAAGATACAGAAAGCTTTCAACGCTTAATTACACCCTAACACGAGCATCAAATTCGTTAAAGGAAATAATGTATACGCCTAAAAGTATGCTACGTTTCATATTGGGAGATAACTAAATAGGTCAGTGGTGATCTTGTAAATGACACAAGTTTGTAGCGATGTACCTCCGAGAGGATTCTTATTCAAATTGTGATGTGATGGCGGGACCATATAGGTTGGACTCACTACCCTTTGTGATAACACAGCCTTCGGTGCGCGACTTGGGGTCGCCATGTATTACGCTTTACAATATCCTTGCCCCCTACTTGATAGCCGGTTGAAATACATTTTTTTTTTTGTTTTTCAAAATTTTAAATTTATTTGAAATCAAATGCGAACTTGTCGCTTGTGAGGTAGCAACTTGTGAGCGCGTATACTTGTAAGCAAGAAAAAATTTGTTTGATGCTTTCTATTGAAACATAAACGGCCAATGCTTAAGCAATTGAAAATTATTGGAACAGCTAGATATGTATATTTACGGTTTTAGATGATGGTGATGATAATGATAATGGAAGCTAGTTATGCACCTAAAATGGTTAGATTTTAAGCGTTATTCCAATCGGTTCACCTTTTAGCACAACCCAGCAGATTAAGAGGGCTTAGCGCACACCCGCTGTAACGTATTCCTGTGGTAAGACTAAAATCCACTACCCGAACGTTGAAGGGCTCGTACAAATCGTTCCCGCGGCGTCGGCCTAGTACCAGAAAGGTGGTAGTAAATGAGCATAGCGGATACATATCCGCTCAAATGACTGCTCATGTCCACAACATTCTACAAGAAGACTAGGGTTATGTGGTCGAAGCAGTGTTCCGTTAATGCACATAGATTTTGCTGACTCTTGAAAGCCATGGATTTGCCAAAGATTCGGATTCATTACTGACAGAACGGCCATTGCTCACCAGTGGTATTTCCACTTTTGACCTTCGACATTATTTTAAGGGATGACTTTGCAAAGGGCAAACTGTAATGCCAAGGACTAATGAGTCTGTATAAGTCTGAATTTAAGCTAAATCAACTAGAGAAAGATGGGTGCCTGAGCATTTGGGAAGCTTTCAGAAACAATTTGCTACTACAAAGCAATCGTCTTTCAGAATAATAGTTGAATATAGTAATGAGAGGCTGCACTACAGAACCACATTTGTTCAGAAACAAGAATGTGACTGACAGTAGACGGTTTGAACGTGTTCGGGGTTAGTAGCCATTACTAATAATATATTATAAATATTAATGCTTTTTGGGGACTGAAGAAGGAAACATATCCACCTTTTCTCCCAGGACCCCCTTCTTCCGTAGTAACTTCTATAGTAAAGATTTGCCGATTCATCAAGAATAGTATGGAAAAACATATCGATTTCAGGTCATGCCAAACCCGCCCCACGGCACAAATGTTGATAAATCAAAAATGACTGGCAAAACCCCATTGGGCAAATTAATGTAAGTTTTTTTCTTTGAGAATATGCATATGTAAATAGTTTTGGCAAGTGGACTTCATTTGTGTTTGCTAGTTATTATAAACATAAATGAATTCAGGGGCAGAATAACGTACAAAAATAAAGTGTTTAATGTAAATAATGAACATAAAGCATTTATAGCGAGCGAAAATATTAGTAGAAGCAGAAATGAAAAACACAAAATTGTTAGAAATGTACCAGTGTTTGGGGCAAATGGTTTGAATACGCAAACAAACAAACAAACGAAAAAAAAAACGAATTATGCAACGCACCGCATGTCTATAAACACCATAAACATTATCATCATCATCACCAACGTCATTGTTAATCTAATAAAAACCATCGCCCGTCAAAGATTTTGGCCTCGTTTCAAACGACCCAACAATACTCTTAGCTCTAAGAAAATAAAAGTAAAAAACAAAATACATAAACAAAATAAAAATTAGGAATTACTGATAAGCAATTAAACTATTTATTTAAATTAAAATATTAATTATTAAAAATTTACTGCAAGCAAATATTATTAAAAATATTTTAATAGAAAAAAAAAATGAAAGTCATAGCAAATTGGCATTTAAGTACGTTTAGCATAACAGCAGCAGCCGGATAAATAACGCCAAGTAACTACATACTTGCAATAGCATTTTATATTGCTTGTTTATAAATTAAATAGGAGGAAAAATTTTATTTATTTGGAAACTTACTTGGGTGCCATGTCATTGTAACGCGTATCACGCACAGCAACAGTTGGTGCCACAACAACACCATGCGCTGTGGTAGCGACGGGTTCCTCATAGTATTCACGACCGCGTCGCCGATCTTTATTCTTTCGTCGTTTGTTCTTTGGGCCACTATGAAATTAGAAATAAAAATTTGTATACTAGTCGCAACATAACAAAATTTAAATTGATTTAAAATTTAAAAACGTAGAAAATATGTATAATGGTAGAAAAAAATATTATATTGGTAGCGGCGAGAGATTTTGAAGTTATTTTGTGTTGGTTTATCCCGACTAATTCAGTTTATTTCAGTTGTTATTTTTAATATACAATATATATATATACATATATATGGTTTGTGTTAATCCAAATGAGTGTAATGGTTTTGTTGTTTTGGAGACAAAAAACAAAGGTTTAGTTTTTTTTACGTTTAAGTTGCTTAAATTTTGAATACTTTGTATTTGTTGTTGTTGTTTTTTTATTTCTTGTTTGTTTTTCTTCACTATTTTATCCTTTAATATGTATTTTTATGAATTAAAAACAAAAATAGTTTTAATTTAATTTTTAATTTTCTTTTTTGTAATATCTTTTTATTTTTTTTTTCTTTCAATCTATTTTTAATATTTTTTATACTGCCATCTGGCGGTAACAAACTGCTCATGATGGATTTTTGTTGGTAGTGTACATTTTTTATACACATTCCGATATTCGTGCCCATCGTTTTTGTTTGTTTTGTATACCAACAATTTAATTGAATTGTTGTTGTTACGGCCTGTATATTTTGTAAATTACCGCTGAGCTCAAGGTCCAGAATTTTTTTTCTAATTTTTTTTTAGGTTTTTTTTTTACAATTTTTTCTTTATATTTGTTTTTTTTTATAATTTTTTTAAGTGTTTTTTATTTAATTAATTTCATATTTTACCCGTTTATTTTTCAACCTTTGTTTAATTTTTTTTATTACGTTTTTATTTCTTATTAGGTCGTTTTAGATTATTATTAATTTTTAATAACTTATGATTTTTTTAATGATGATTGTGTAATCAGTAATTTAAATACAAACAATAAATTCAACTTATTCTAAAAACAAAACACTATTTGTCAAGTTTTAGCAAATAGATATGAAAATATGAGATTAGAAAGAAAGAATAAAACTTTTATACGATAGTAAAATAATATGGCGAAATTTAGTTTTTGACTAAACAAATTAAACAAACAAGAGACAAAATTAGACAGTACTACAAGCTTAATGCGTACAAACCTAATGTTATATTATATATGCCACGTTGGTATTGTTTTTTTTTACTTACTTAGCCAATGGAATGTGATCACGTTCACTATATGCATCATACAAATACTCCCTGAAAAGTGGTATTTTCAAAATATAGAAATTTATGTAAGTATGTAGGACAACAAACATTAGGAAAAAAGCAACATGCAACAATTATAAATATGTGCTAATTTATGAGGTAAAAAATAAATGAGGTGAGTGGGGTTAAACTTTAAATCTTCATCTTTTATTTATTTATTTTTAAATTTTTACAATTATGTAACATTAATTGCTACATAATCAACAAACTTTTAGTGCTAAATAAAATTCAAAAAAGGTTTGAAATGCGCGAAAGAATTAAGGTTACAAAAGATTAAAAATCCAACTAGAAATGTAATAGTATAATAACTAAAAATATTACTTAAAATTTAAATTGTACGTAAAAATGTATTAAAATTTATGTTTAATAAATTTAGTAAGAAAGTATGCACTTACGATTCTACTAGCGGTCCCGGATATGGATCAGACTTTTGGTATAAATTAGCTAGTTTGACTGCTACAAGTAGCGTTGGCAAGAAAAGTACAACACAGAGCACAGCACCAGCCCAGAAACCATTCTGTATACAAAATAAAGTTATTAAATTTATATTTCTTAAAATTTTTACAAAACAAAAAACTCCTTACCAATGGATCAATAATGTAATTGCACAATGAAACCACACTAGAATCATACACATTCGCTAGTGGTGCGCATAAACCAATTTTTTTCTCCACAGCCTGCACAACCATATTCAAATAATTTTCTATTTCACTTGCAAAGTAGTGTGTTAAATTTTCCGCTGACGTTTTAACAAATTGACGCCCATCAACACGGAAGAATGTTTGTGCGCGCTCTATTTCATTGACCAGCAATGGTATGGATTCATGAAATGGGCGATCCTTGTAACGTAGACTTTGATCTAAATCCTTTGCCAAACGTATTAGTTCAATCGATTGATTTTTCATTGGTATTACCCAATTTTGTTCGTATGTCTCCAAATGTAATGCCTGATTACGTAAACTTATTTGTACATCTTTCATATCCTCACTACTATCGATTTTCTTTGCGGTGTGGCGCAATTGTTGAGCAATTTCAGTTAATGAATGTTTGGTGATAGTATCATTTAAATTATCTATATATTGTGCGGAATCGAAATTTTTCAATGCCGATTCACTTAAACTCAATATGCGTTGTTTATCCTCAGCACTTAATATTAATACATCACTATCGTCAAATGTAATGCCATCTACTAAATCATCTAAAGTCTGGTTGATTTTATATTGAGCTGGATAATCGTTAATTTCATGAATATCAATACGATTGTGTATATGCAATACTTCGTAAATTGTTTGATTGCGTTGACATGCAGTGATCACATGCGATATGCGTAAAGGTGGTAAAACGCCAGATGCCGCTTTTCCCTTGTGTTGCGGTGGATAAAGTATAGTATTTAAGTCTATGGCATTGTCGAATTGAGCGAATATCTCATCATTTTGAGGGTCCCTGCGTGGTAATAATTAATTATAATTAAGTACTAAGAAGCATTGTATTAAGAAATGCACTTTGAGCAAAAAATTAGTAATAGAACAGCAGCGCCTAAAACCAAGCAATATTTAGTTACACAACCTCGTATTACAAGAATTCATCTGAGAATTCTGACAATACGACAGACATGTAATAGATTTGAATTTAACTGTTCTATAGTTTTAAGCCATAACTTTCTGTTTCAAATTTGTGGCATTGAGTTTAAGCCAACTCTAAGTTAGCTTGAGGTTTTTGTAGTGTACATACTTTAATGGAAGACATAAGCCACGATAGGCGACTAGACCAATCAAAAAGTGTACCAAAGCTATTAAAGCTATTACTGAGATGAACAGGAAAATCAATGCGACAGCCCTGTAAAAGAGTGAAAAGTTAAAACATTTTCTTGCAAATTATATATGTATATATTTAACTAATATCTTACATCATCAAGAAACGTGAACCAGAACCTTTGTTGCAACAATCATCGCCATAACCGTCTGGTCTTTTGCCACAAATGCCGCATAACAAGGCGGCAACTAAGCACACTAAAATCTGTATAAAAGAAAATATTTGTATACATCAATACACACACACACAGACTTCCAGTGTGAGTATACATTTTTGAAAAAGCTTTCCCTGAAGTTATTTATGTATTAAACCTAATTAACTAATACTTGTTGCACAGTGAATTCAAAAGTTCTCTACTAACCATTAGCAATGTTGTGCATACGGTAACGCCAAAATGAAATCTATACGGTCCATATTCATCTAAATAATCGTCAGCTTTACCAGTATATGATTTGCTATTGTCTTTAATAACTTTTGATAGTTGATTCAGTTCCATTTTGATTTCATTTGCGGCGCTTTGGAAAGCATTACCTTTGAAAAGATTTTTAGGAAAATTTGTATAAATATGTGCGGAGAAACATAATTTATTGGTATTTGGCAATTTTTTAAAATATCTATAATATCAACTTACCTGCTTTATTTATAGAAGCAATAACTCTAGGCGTATATTTGGCAATGGTTGTATTGAGATGTGTACGCATTTGATTGAGCATATCACGTCCACGCTTGCCAGCCGAAGCAATGTCCTTACTTATCAAGCTATCCAAATTTTCTATAATCTCTGTGACATCGGGCAGCTGAATTTAATAAAATGTGTTATTTAAAAAAAAAATTAAATATGTAAAATCAAAAAAATTTTTGAAACCAATTTTAATAAAAAACAAATTAATTAGAAACAAATATTAAATATATCAAAACAAAGTTAAAACATTAATGTATATTTCAAAAAAAAAGTAAAATATTGGAAAAACAAATTTCCAAAAAAAATAGTTTGAAAGCAAATATTTTTGAAATTGAATTGAGGCTTTTAAACTTCTGTTATTTTACCTTTGGGAAGTAGCGGTCTACCATCTGATAGCATTAAGAGAAATGTTAATATTGTTAATATTTTGTAAACACTGGAGACATGAAAAATTCGAAGCAAAAAAAAACAAAAACAAAAACTTGACTACCACTAATTGAATAGAATTATTACTATTTGCGATTTTTATAGTGTGCTGCGTAAAATTGAAAATAATATCGTATTTATCAATTTAATAGAAACTAGATGTCGTTGGCCGAGCAAGGCTTCGCGACCCACCCAAATAAAAAGAGAGAAGACAGATAGAAGACAGGTAGAAATTCAAAGAATTGTTGGTTTGACTTCTGTGGCTCTGATTAAGAATATGTACAAGGGAATACCCAAACCTACACTTTCTTCACGATGTGGTAACAACAGAAAAGAGCTGAAACAAGAACTCACAAGGTAACTTGTTCACTTTTACCAAAATTTGTATTTCATTTAATTTGTATTTAATAAAGAGTTTTGGAGTTTGTTTTATGTTAAAATATAGAACAAAGCCTGTTCTATATATACATATGAATTTCTAATCTTTTAAATGCAGGCGTCGAACGTTTTCAATTCCACGAGTTGCCAAGTAATGCAGAGACCATTGCCACATGACATCGCAATGTTAATGAGGACAGTTGAGAGCCTGAGTATTGAGCTAGAACTATTACTGTGATCAAATTGTTAAGCACTAGCTTAGTTCTGAACTAGTTGAATTTTCAGAATAGTAGAACTGATTCCAAGAATATTGGATCGGTAAAAACATAACCGAAACGCGTTTACAATTTCGACGAAGGGGAAGTGTAGAAACCATTTTTATAACTTTCTCCTGCATTTGGAAAACAAGTTTCTAAACCATTCCATACGCGTGGAATAGTGAGTGAAATCTAGTATTTATATTATATAAGAAAACATCAATGCCTTTTTCGTCATTTACCTGATCGTAATGTATACCGTTAGCATCAAGCTTTCCGATTTCATATTTGTTGAGAACATCCTGGCAAGCCTTGTTATTACATTTAGTAAGCATTACCAATAAATCACGTTTAACACCACGCAAACCTTTGGAAAATTAGTATAAATATATGAATCTAAAATCTGGAAGCAAAATGCGATGCTTTCAAACTCACCATCACTTAGCTGTGATGCATAAACCCGCAACTCATTTGTGATGCTTTTCATTTTTTGTAATTTTAATCTAAGTTCTGGCAGTTTTTCAAGAAAGTCTGTTAGATAAATGAGAGAAACAGCCATAGATTTCTTCTCCAATTCTCTTATAATGAATGTGGACGTTTCTGCAGAATAGAAAAAATTCAAAAAAATTTATTTTTTGTACTAAAGAAATTAATTTGTAAATTGATATGCAACAATACCTCGCAAAATGTTATCCAGCTGTATAGATAATTGTTTAAAATTTGTGATGAGAACATGATCGATTTGCTCAGATGTTGTTTCAAGGAATCGACTCGTATCAATACTGCCATCACGTACACGATTTGTGCTACTCTCAATACCTTGTTGCATATAAGCATTCGTTGCAAATGTGACAATCACACCGAATCTAAGAAATATTCACAAAGTATGTAAACGAGTTAGTAAAAAATTAACAGCAAAGAGGGTAAAGCGGTGTGCAGGGAATTAGCAGAAATAAATACGATATAATACTTTATGGGCAATACAAACCAATAAACACAATACCTTTCTTCCGCTCAAGTATTATATTCAAAGGTAAGTACTCGTATATATGTAAGTGTGTACATATCGAACGTGAGCATACCCTGCAGGAATTCGTAATTGGATCACAATTTATCGATTAGAATTTATCGATCGAAGCTAATGCACACGGAAACTTGCTTAGACACAATTTTTGTGCTTATAACATTATGAAATTTAGTATTTTATTTAGTTTTTAGAACTTAGAACTTCGGCATTTAGCACTGTATTTTAGTATAATGAAATGTTTATTATGTTCAAGAATAAATACAGGTGGAATTTAGAAACTATTATCTTGTGCAATTCGCCTAATTTTTCGAATTTAGTACTGCATTTGCACTACATAATTTATTGAATTTAGTAACTTAAATGGACTATTGCAGTTGAGTACGAAAAACAAACAGGGAATTTCAAAAACCAGCACAGTATTGAATTTAGTTTAATGTACAGTTTTTTTAAACTTTGTAGTACTTATTTGATACTGAAATTTAGTACTTAAACCAATATATAGAATAATAAATGCAGGTGTTTAAAATTAATCATACCATATGGTTTAGTACAAAGTATATTTAAAAATTATGCCACACTTAAATTTAGCACAAGGCAAGTTTTTTTGAATTTGATACTGCCAAATTTTATACTAAAATTTTTTAACAAAACCGAAAAAACAGCTAATTTAGGTGTATAAATGCATCATACTATCAAATTTAGTACTGTGCCTTTTTCCGAATGTAAATGAAATGAATGAAAATTGCAAATTTAAGAAAATATCAAAAAAATTTAAAATATTTTTTATCAAAGTTAGTACTAATTTTGAAAAAAAAACAAAAAAGTATATGAATAGTATATGTGGGAGATTAATAATAAAATACAAATTGTTGTAAATCTGCATAGTTTATAGCATATTAAGATTTGGAATTTAGTACTAATAAAACAAAATAATAAAAATAATACATGCTATTTTATAATTGCGTGAGCTTTATATATATTCGTTTATGTCTGAAATTTAGTTCTAATTGGCAAAATATATTATGTAGAAAGTCATAAAAGTTAAATAAATTATAAGAATTAAAGAAACTATTTTTTTATGTACTATATGTATTTAGTACAAATTTCGTGAGTTTAGCTCAGCCTAAATTTGGTACTAAATGTAAACCTACTAAATTATAATGCACATTTATTATGAATAAAATAAAGTCATATAGATAGCAGGAATTTGTAATAGTAGCACGAATCGATTTTAGTACCAATTAGAAATATTTAAAAAACGTAAGAATTGTTTCACTCGCCATTTTCCTACAGGTTATCTATACACTTCAGTATCTTAAAGAGAAATGTAGTAAATTTGTTGCAAAGAAAATAAAATTATACTTACAACAAACCTGTTGCCAGTACAATGAGTAAAAATCCCAAGATAAAACGGCGACAAGTGTCATGTTTCTTGTCAAACGGCTCAGAGCGTCCACCACAAGCACCAGCACAACGACAGCAACAAAAGCATAAACTATAAAAAGAACAGTGAAAATGGTATTTCTTTCTGCTTATGAATGCATTTGTATTTCCTACCCAATAACTGGCATTGTAACAATTAGCAGTCCAACGATTAAAACAATGAGCCATATTAACCAATAATGTTTAATTAAATCAATCCATTCATTACGTTCAACTTTTGGTCCAAACTCAATATCGGTGTCCTTGACGACAATATAACCTGCAATTATTATAAAGAAAATTTAGGGACGATTTCTCAAATAAACTTTAAAATTTATCTAGCCGATAAAAATATTTTTTGTATAGAAAATTTGTGTTTAGTTGAGAAAATGGCCCTTATAAGCCAAATTAATAAATTTTTTTATTTTTATTTTAATTAGTATTTTAAGCGCAACCATTTTCAGGGGCAAAGCGATTCAACTAGAGGCTGAGAGACCTATGAATCCAACTATGTTAAAACCGCGTTATTGGGATGTTCATAGGAAAGATGAAGCTTCTTTGTTTATTCACCTAACATGACCCAGCCAGCTAAGACAATGGGCTTGAACTAGCTGCGGTCAGGATAGCGCTCACTTACTCCGCGGTTTGCGCCACATAACGCTGCCCTGTAGTCAATGTGTTTCTTTTCCGAGCTGAAACAACATTCCGCAACGTTCCATTACTTCGTGCGGGGGGTCTGTACTTCTGTAGGGTCTGTACTTCTGGTGCACCATTCATACTCTTGCTGAAATTCAGTACGGCCACTCCAGCACATACGGCAGAAAGGTTCACAGAATCTAGCAACCTCTGTTTTTACCAGAATTGCGGCTGCTGGCGAAGGTGTCTTGAAAATATCACTATCAATCCCATACACCGAGTTTGGATAAATTCAGTTAGTACAGCTTAGTGGTTTATACAGCTGACGCTCCGGTGATCTTGGAGGAAGAAGATAAATAAAGATGCAGAATGGTAAAGGGAATATGAAGATGAAGAGGTAGAGCGAAAACTAGTGGAAGAGGAAATCGGGGCAGAGAAATAGAAAGTGAGAGATGAGATGAGAAAATAGTAATTTTTTTTGAGAAGGTCATGGAATGTTGTGCCTTAGTCCGGCTCAAACTCATTAACATTTTGACCGATTTCAATAATATTTTGCTTACTTGGGAGGATTAAAAGGAACTTTTTTTAGAAAATCCTCACTTGATTATTTCTTTAAACAGAAAAATACTGAGATAAAAAAGAATGATGAATTCGGCTGTCTTAGTAGGATAGCTACGGGAAAGGTAGTTTGGCGGTAAAAGCAGACCTAGAGCAGACCTACGGTAGAAGAAAGAGGTTGGGGAAAAGGGGGAGCTGAAGGAAGAACGAGAGATGAAATTTCTTGTATTTTTTTTTTTTAGTTCTGTAAGTAAACCAACGTCTGCTGAAAAGGCTAGAACTACGTTTGCCGAGTCAGCTAGTCAGTTATAAAATTGTTATAGGAAAAGCGCCTAATTTCACTTAAGTACTTAAGTTGTAGCATAGTCTTAGGTATCGCATATTATATAACTCACCTTCGGGCAGTGGATGTTCACCAGTGAAAAACCATATAATTTTATGTGTGATATCGTATAACGGTTGCATACCACGCGCATTATAAGTTGTTGAACTAACGTACGTGACATTCTTACTCCATTCTGAATACTTTGTAGGCTTAAGATTTAATTCATTGCCCAAATCGAATGCTTGTGATTCGCTAACAAAGAAAATGCTAAGCGTTAAAAACGCTAAAAGCATGCTCCACCAGCACGATATATGGCAACGTATGTGAGTTTTTGAGTTATGGCGCTGTACTGAATTGATATTTTCCATTGTTGACATATTCAGAGATTTAGATACGTGTATAGAGAGATTTGTAGTTGCTGTTGTCTTTTGGTGCATTTTGAACTCGAAAGTGTGAAGCAAATGCTTTTTTCGCAATCGCTATTTATCTAAAACATTGATACCTTTTTTTTTATTTGATTTTATTTTTTAATGTAAATTTCTGCTAATTCTCCAACACCGCCGCTGCTGTCGTTGACATTCGTGTTTTTATTTTTTATTTTTTTCTCCTTTAAAATGCAAAGCTGTGCAATCGCCCGCGTGCGTAGATAAAGATGTGAGCCTTAGTTAATGAAAGAGTGACTGACTGACTGATTGATTTGATAGTTTATGTTGCTGTAGATTTGGCACACAAACAAACGATGCGGTCCGTACTGTCTTGCAGCGACGCCTCAGCAATTAACTACAAATTGAATGTGCTGCAAAGGAAGAAATGTGAGCAGACGTTTTTTTTTATTAATTAACTTTATCAATATATAAAAATATGTTTTTAGAGTTGTAGTACATGTGCTGATATCGTAAGATAAGCAAGCACTTCCAACTGATGATGTCGACACATCTTTGAAGTGTCTTTTCAAATATAATAAATCATAACAAAAATATGTATAAACAAAAAAATCCCCGAAACAGCCATCCAGCTAAATATCAAATTATGTAGTCAGGGAATATACTAGTTTGCACCTAAAATTTAGGTAGGCTAGAAGCAGTAAAATAAAACGTGTTGTATATCTCAAGATAAACCTGCAGCAATGCATTGGCGCTAAAAGTATGCAATTCCATACAATATCCAATATACAATCAAACCAGACCTGTTAAATGTGATTAGTAATTTATAATCAATTGATTAGACGGCTTTTTAATTAATAATGATTATTTTAATTTTTTTTTTTTAAGAAAGGGCAAATATTAATGATTGCGATTAGAAAAAAATTTGAAAAATCAAAAACATTCAAAATTAATCAAAAAAAAGTTGTTTTGATTACTTTTGTTTATTTAAATTTTTTATTTTTTTAATTTTTTTTTTTTATTTTTTTTTTTTTTTTTTTTTAAATTTTTTTTTTTTTTTTTTTTTTTTTTTAATTTTCTTGATGTGTATGTGTTTATGTGCTTCCACAACAATACTGTAAAAATCAAAAATAGTCAGAAAAAAAATGTTAGTAAAAATCAAAACTAATCAAAAAAGAACATATTTTTATTATTTTTAATTTTTTTGAATAATCGTAAAAAATCATGATTTTTTTAAAATAGTTTTTTAATTAATTGGAAAGTGATCATTAAAAACTGAAAGTAATCGTAATCAATCATAAAATGGATTCTCAAAAAGATAATTAATCAAACCAGTAGATATTGCGATTAGTAATCATTACTTTGGCAACTGTTGCTCTATTTACTCTTTTAAGTAATATCTATTAAGTGCAGACATCGGCATATTCCAATTTCCCAATAGGTTTTAAAAACATTTCAGCCTAATTTTATTGCCACCAATGTGTACAGCGGAAATTAAAATTTTTCCGTGCTCTAAAATTTCTCCAAAATTTTGAGTTAGACATCTCAATACAGCGGTGAAAACGGTATTCAATTCCACGCTATAGTTTTTGATTGATGCGCGTACAAACTTTGGGGTTGACACACAAAAATTTCAAAAATTGCTTTTTTGGTTTCTTATACTGTAATAAGAACCCTTCCAACGCCTTTTTCTTTTATGTTGTTTTGTAGGATATTGGAGTATACTGATTTAGAGCCATTATGGCTTGAACTCAGGGCCTCTTGCATGCACGCCGAGTAGTATGTACTTCAAAATGTTCGCCGTTGTCGTCATTACGAATATTATTTAGCTCTTAACAGCCATGGCGATTTTGGCTGTTACGTTGCAAAGCAATCCGGTCATCCTCGAACTGTTTTTTTTCCAAATTAGCGGGGGATGCCACTTCATCTGCTACCAAGGCAAGAGTATTTTAATGTCTATTTTGAAATGGTACTAGTTCCTGAGTTAGATTACAACTAGTAGGTTTTACTGTGGGGTGCGTTGTACAAACATAGATATATGCATACAATTATAGTCCGCACTGAAACAAAGGAAATTCAATTGTTGACGTATGATCGTTAAACGGAAATCGCTTTCAACGATATTTAATAAGAAATTATGGAATAAACGATTGTATGACTAACTCAATAACATAATGGGTTGTGTTTGAGCTTTTTAGGTAAGAAGTTATAGTAGCTGCTACCAATGCTCAATCAGTACTCTAGGGTTGTAGGGTGTGCACTCTGGGTAACGTGAGAGAGCTCAGTCATGACAAAATGGGATTAGGCTAGAGTGGGACCACTTGTTGGTGGCACTTCACACTGCTTAGCATGTAAGTTCATTCAAGTATCGTCAAAGAGATCATATAACTTTTATTTTTTATTTATACCTAGTAAAAGAGAAAGTAACCATACATACAGTGGTGGGTGAATAAATAGTATCAAAATTCAGAATGTCGTTGACTGCGAACAATGATTACTTATTTGCTTTTAGGGAATTATTAGGATTTATTTTCCGCAATAATACATTTTTTTTTATATATTACTATTGACCTTGAATTATTAAAATTTTTATTAAAGTTTTTTTGAAGCTCAAACCCTTTTTAAAAATGAAGCACATTATTAAAAATTGTTTTGTATTTCTGGTTTTAATGTTTAATATTGTGTTTCATTTTCAAAAAGATCGTAAGCTAAACAAAAACTTAATGAAAATTATTCAAGCCGAATTTTTTGTAAACGATGCTGTTTAAATTTTGGTGAAATTGTTTTAAACACTACTGTATATTTTTCTCTAAAGCACACAACTCAACAAAGTCAAACATGTAAATATTTGCACTAAAAAACGCATAGTTTTGTAGTAATACGAAATAAACAGGCCGTCGATAGCACGGTATCAAACAAAGTGCTTTTGTGATAATTATTAAGTATGATAGCGAAATCATCAAAGCAGAGCTCTTCCACAAAAAAGTTTGCGAAATGCAAAAATCTTTGAATGGATTACTGAATTTTGTGTATATTTTATATAAAGTAAAGGGTGTTTTTTTAGGGGTATAGAACTTCGAATTGAAATAAAACACAAGAAAATCGTTTTAAGGTCCATCAATTTGGCTTTATTGGAAGGATAATTTTATGCCATTAATGTTTAAATATGATTTCGGGCATGTGGCCGCCGTGGCTGGCTCGAATAAAGCCAATTCTACAGGTCCAATTTTCAACCACTTTTTCGAGCATATGGGGCTGTATGTCGGCAATAACGCCACGAATGTTGGCTTCCACTTCCCCTAACGTTTCTGGTTTGTTGGTGTAGACGAGCGACTTCACATATCCCAAAGAAAATAATCCAATGGTGTCAAATCACACGACCTTGGTGGCCAATTGACAGGTCCATTCCGCGAAATTATGCGCTCATCGAATGTTTCCTTCAATAAATCGATTGTGACGTGCGCTGTGTGGCATGTAGCGCCGTCTTGTTGGAACCACAACTCATCCACATTCATGCCATCTAATTCGGGAACAAAATAGTCGGTTATCATGGCTCTATACCGGTCTCCATTAACGGTAGCTGCCTCTCCAGCATTATTGCGGAAGAAGTATGGCCCAATGACTCCACCAGCCCATAGAGCACACCAAACAGTCAGTTTTTGTGGATGTAATGGCGTTTCAAGGGTCTCATGTGGATTCTCTTCACTCCAAATGCGGCAATTTTGCTTGTTGACGTAGCCATTCAACCAAAAATGAGCCTCATCACTGAACAAAATTTTGCGATGAAAATCAGCATCGAAATCAATCTCATTTTCGGCCCATACACCAAAATCACGACGCATTGCATGGTCTCGCGGCTTTAATTCTTGCACAAGCTGGATCTTGTAAGGTCGCAAGCCAAGATCTTTGCGCAAAATCTTCCATAAAGTTGATGGACAAAGCTCCAATTGCTGTGCACGGTGGCGAATCGATTCATTCGGGTCCTCTTCAACACTTTGCTCTACAGCGGCAATTGTTTCTTCGGTGCGCACTGTTCGACGTCTCTGCGGATGCGTATTATCACATAGAGTAAACGTAGTGCGAGAACGATCCATGGTTAACCGAATTAATTGCTCTGATGGACGATTATGTCGACCATAAAATGGACGGAGCTCACGGTAAACTTCGCGAACTGAACCATTATTTTCGAAATAAATTTGCACGATTTGCAAGCGTTGTTCTTTTGTCAACCTGTTCATGATGAAATGGCAAACCAAACTGAACATAAATGACATTAGAGTTGCCAGATTTGACCACAAAATGCCAGTTTTATCTCTATTCGAAAAACAAACCTGTAAAAAAAACACCCTGTATATAAAAAACCAAACTTTAAAAATAAATATGAAGGCCACATATAAATACATATGGAATCATGCAAGAAAAAACTGGTTTCATAGTGGTTGAAAAAATTAGTTGCGCTTCTCAGGCTAACTAAAGAATAGTGCTACAAAAGTGAAGCACAAAATCAAAGTAGATCTTGTTATACCTTTCATGATCATAATATAATATTATTACTTTGGTCCAATGTTTGTAAGTATAAGATAAAGCGCACCAATAAGTACATATAACGAAATAATCAGAGCGATGAGCTGAGTCGATTTAGCGATGTCCGTCTGACCGTCTGTCTATTTGAAAATCAAATTAGCCCCTCAGTTTTAGAGATATCTGGCTGAAATTTGGAATTGGGCCGCCATTTGTTATATATTAAACAGTCAGAACCAACAAAATCGGACCAATACAACGCATAGCCCTCATAGATTGTTCCGATAAACGGGTTTCATGCTATAACTCTTGAGTTTGAGTAGCTAGGAACATAAAGTTTTGCGGCTTTTGTACTTATTAGATATATAATGGGGTTAGTGAAACTCAGCAGGTGGGGCCAATATATAATATAGCTTCCGTACAACAAATTTTCCGATAAACGGGGTTTGGGCTATATGTACTTAAATTAACAGGGTAAGACCGTCAAATATTGCACAGTTTGTAATTATTGTAAATAAGGACCAGACAATCTTTCGTTGCCTAAAAAAGTGTATTTTTGTTTCCTCAAAAAGTTTTATTAAAGAATTTTGGATATCAAGCTCCATGTATGGCCATTTAAAGACGTGCTCATTTCGGAGCTTTGAGATATACTTTCAGATCGGTGAAACACGGTTGATGCAGTGTACTCGTTCGTAGACATTTCTCCGGTCATGGAGTGGATAAAATGCATTGTATTGTAGGGGTATTGGATCGTTTGTTGAATGTCCTCATCAAATCTTCGTGCTATTTCTTACGAAGAAAGAAATGCCGTTAAAGTGAAGCAATCAGCAAGACATTCTGATGCTAATAATGTTGACATATCGCCGTGGCTGTTGCTATTTAATCGAACAGAGAATCTATGGAGAATTGTGGATCCTAAGATACTGGGGAAAATTGCAGTAACAGATACTCTCACAATACTCTCAGACAAGTTGAATTAGAAAAATATTCCCTAAGATATTTTGCTCAATTTTTATACCCAATGTCAACACGATGTGAACCTGCCATAAAGGGCCACAAACATGCAATGAAGAAATAACGAAAAACCCCAGGTTTGTTCACTTTTTGAGATTCTTTGTACAACATTTTTTGGATAAACTAGGAAACTATTTTTATTTATTAAAAATGTCTGGTATCTAATATCTATTCTTCGTGAATAAAAACGACTAAACATTATAGAACTTACACTTACTGTTTAAGCGACATAAGCTATAACGATTTATTTCGTCTATTTTATTTGCGCCGCACTCTCTTGTAATTCGCAAGCAGATTATGAAATATCCCAAAGATATAGTTTATGTTTTGTAATCCCAAAGGTGGTTTTTTCACAACGAAAATGAGGAAGCCAATCCCGCGCAATGCCTCAGAGCCAATAGTGCTCGCCCCCAATTAATACATACAAGGTGTAACATGTGCTCCGCACTCCCCGTCCCATTCCCAAAACATCGCCCCTATGCAATATTTGCAACGGGGGTTTTTCACAGCGAAAATGAGGAAGCCAATCCCGCGCAATGCGTCAGAGCCAATAGTGCTCGCCCCAATTAATAAACACAAGGTGTAACAGGTGCCCCGCACCCCCCGTTCTATATTGAACAAATAACTCAAATAAAAAATACTAATAAAATAAAATAAAAAATAACTCAAAAAAACTACTCGCCCTCCATAAAGCTTAGACAATTACGAAGTTATTCAGTAAAATGTTTTAAAGAGAATCTAGATGCTTTAGTTTTGCTCGACACTGTACATATATGTATGTATTAGAAGTGTCATTCACATTAAGAATAACTACTTTAAAAATTGCCACCACTTAAATTGTGCTCTATTGTTGAGCTCCATGAACCAATTAATATCAGAAACACACACACCCAAACACGCGTATTTTCATAGCTATAAACATTTAATTCAAATAAACAGCCATACGGTGAGAGACCTACATGAGAGACCACACTATTTTATTTATCTGGATGGCTGGCTGGAGATATTACTCCATACCCGTTGAAACTTACAAACATGCTAAATACATATGTACATGGGTTTGTGAGTATGTGCACAAAAGCTTTGTTCAAACATAGGGTTCTCCAAAAACTACACTTGAACTTCAAATTTGAATAATCGCAAGAGTATTCGATTACATGTATGTACAAGTATATGAGAAATTTTGTGTAATATAATATCGCATGAAGCGGCGAGAAAACAATAAAGAATAATTCTCATATCACATAATGTCGGACGAAAGAAAATGTTATTAAAAATCAGCAGAAATTTTGAGATATTTCGAAATTGCACTTCATTTTATTGAATGCTTATGGAATCTATTTCAGAAAAGGGCAAAGAAGACATTAATCAATATGGTAAAAGGGCATACAACTAAATAGACCACGGTGGCCGCGGGATATGTGGCAGATAATACTTTGAGATTTCATAGTATTTATACTCCAATGAAGCACTTAGAAACTTGTATGCACTTCCGAAATTTTCGCGAAAGTTGTTAGCTCAACAAAAAAATGGCGCTTGTAATAGAAGCTCCGCCTATGTTGTGCACAACTGTTAGAGGGTATTGGCATTTGTATTTCACAGCAACAGTACTAAATGCGTGCAGCAGCTTCAGAATCACACTATACGAGTTCGCACATACAATTTGTATTATTATTAATTTATTATGTTTTTTCATAGTTCTCACATGCATACATACATACAATAACCCGAAGGTCGAACACACTAAGTAGTTTTAATTATAAGTCTAACTAGTCGATTAACTAGTATTTTGATAAGGGAATGACCTACGATATGACAAACGACTAGTTAAAAAAAGACAGTGGGTTAAAAAATACATATTTTTTAAATACTATTATTATGTTTGCTCGCGCATCTCTCAAAAACAACTGAATAGAATTCAATGCAATTCTTACCGATATATTGCGAGATGTCCAACTCACAGTTTAGGATAAGTAAGGTTATGCAATGGTGGCAATAAAAGTTGACTCAAACATTTTTTTCATAAATATAGTGAAATTGTAATAGGCCGATAACAGATAATTAGTTCGAGCATCAGAAGCCAAAGAACAATTGTTGTTTTTCTGCCTGTCTGTCTGTATGTATGTTACATGGAATTGAATGGTTTCTTCACCGCTGTATTGCTGAAGGTCTATCTTAAAAAATATAACACATTATTCCACCGCACACTCTAGTACCTTTCTTATTTAGGTGCGTGACGAAGCCTCGCACACCCCATGGCAGCTAGTTTCAACAATAAATACGGTATTTGGTGTACACACAGATAGGTAGAGTAATGTTCTACCCAGCCAGCGATATGTAGTAGTAAAAACCGTATCAAAGGTCCCCGGTTCACATCCCTAGACAAGTAATATCAAAAATATTGTAGAAAAGTTTTTCACAAACAAGTTTGCCCTTCGCCAAACCTGTATTACTACTGCCAAGAAAAGCTTCCCAGCAATGCTTTGGATTCCTACTTTTGTGCAATTCTGGTGTTTTTGCGCACTAGTTCTTTTTCAATCAGAAAATTTTGATAGCAAACTAAAGTTTAGCTGAGAAGAAGAAGGCAGCAGCACTTAGACTACATGACGTCTATTGTATGTAAGTATGAATTGCTGATATCGGTTTAACTAATCAAAAGCAGAAGCAAATAGTTAACAAGTGTTTGTACATATTGGCATACTTGTTGTACACTATACGAACAAAATGCACATATCCAAACATACAAATGACAAATTCACATAAGTTAATTATATTTTGCAACAGCGTAGTATTAATTAAATGAGGAAAAAAAGATATTAAATGATATGCAGAAGTTTTGAACAATAAAGTAACCAATTGAATGTTTCACCTGCTTGGCGATTCCTTTTCTAAGGTGTGGTTCAGGTATTTTCACATAAAAATTATGTAGTCTTAATACTCAGCTGATAAAAGCTCACTCACTTATTTACATCGAATATTTTGCAAATACACAAAAAAAAGAGTATTCAGTACATAATACACCTATTGAAATTGTGGCATCCAAAAAATTTGTTAATTAATTTTTTTAAATGGGAAAGCAACCGCTCTTTTTTATTTAAGTAAATTTTATAAATACTATTAATTACTACACGACTAAAAATTTGAGCTTAAATTTTAACATTTTAGTAATGAACTCCAAACCGTTACCTGCACCAATTTTCAATTTCTTGCGGTTTAGATTAACTGAGCTGAAAAACGTCTAAATTTTTTTAATTATTTTCATTTATTTCTGAAGGTTTTTCAAGTCATTGAAATTTTCTCATTACAGTTTTGTGTGCGCCATAGCTCAGTGGGTAAAGCAGACGACTCTGATGCAGGGCGCGTCGGTTCGAATCCTACCAACTGATACAAATGTTTTTTATGTTTTTTTAATTGTTAAGACATTTCTGGTTTAAAATTTAAAATCTCTTCTTCACGCTTATTTTCTCGAAAACTGGTACAATTTAAATTCGAAACCAAATTTGGTTTGGACATATATGTAGCCCAAAAAAGTTTTAAATTCAGGCTCAAATTTTTAGCCGTGTAGTAAACCCGTCCCCGCTTAGCTGCGTCCCAGAACTGAGTCCAATTTTAATCATTCTATCTCCCACACATACCAGATAAGATATGGAACTTAAGTACATCGCTTATTGAAGCACTTATTATCACCTTGCGTTTGATACGCATATTGTACTAAACACGTTTTAGGTCACGTAACATATGATATCTTAAATTTTAAGTTAATTGTCAAGTAATATAATGGTAAAAATTCCATTCAATTCCATTCAGCAGCTTTTGAGTGATGCGCGACCAAGCATACAGGCAGACAAACAAAAATTCTAAAAATGGTTGATTTGGCATCTACTGGCTCGATAATGATCACTCCTTTTATATGTAGAGATAAATCAAAACCCGTGTAAGTTATAACCATATTCGTAGCCTCATAACACGGAATGTGAACGATGAAAACAAACAAAATCGGTTAAGGACCACACCCACTTTTTTGTCAGTTTTTTAAAAGCATTTTAGGCTATATAAAAGGCGATATCTTTGCGAGAATTTACTATATTTTCAAAGCTACTTTATAAGTAGAAATTCCAAAAAAATTAATATTTTTGAAAAAGGGGCGTGGCACCACCGGTTATACCCAAACTTATACTCTCCTTTTATTACTTGCATTTTCGGTGAAGTATTTTGATGTTACCTGATGCTGATAGACTTTATTCTGGTACCTTTATTATAATGCGCAAACTATACCGCTGTTACACTCGAAGACTCCCTTACTTGTTCTTCACATTTCTTTAGTAATTTCACTATTCTCAGGAAATGAGTTCAACAATATAAAAAAGTCAATTTCTATACAAATGCGCTATCTACCTTCAATCTAAAACAAACAGAAAAGTACGAAGCGTTCATATCATGAGGAGACAAATATGAAGAATGGTTTTAGAGATAACTGTTTTACACTAGTATTGTAGATGTGTTGAACATAGATCGCAAGTAAAACTAACAAAAAATCAACAACTAAACGAGACAAGATCAGCTAAATCAAGGTTACTCTCAAGAAAGCAAAGAACACATCAGCATTGTATTGTAAATTAAAATTATTCTAAAACTCAAGAAAATGGCAACGTGAAACGCTATATTAAAGCAAAGAATAGAATCAAAATAATAATAAAAGAAAAACACGATACACACTTGTATGTTGTTGTAAGCAAAAGATCAATGTGAAGTACGTATGCTACTGTATATTCATTAGGGTGCGCGACTGTAGAAATTAGCATTATAACAAAAGAATAGATTGCCGATATCGCTAAAGTTGCTGGCCGTAATCAACATTCGGGAAGCATAATTTTCAGTTTCTTTCGCATATGTGAATGCCACATGTCAAGGCTTGACTTGAAACGTATTTATCTTTATATAAAAATTGGCTCTCCAAAACAATCAAATTTTCTTTCAAAACAAGGAAAAATTTCCTAAAAATAAGAAAGTTATCAAATTTTCTTGATTTTCTTGTTTCCAATGTGTAGTTAATTTGTCCTTTTCTATACTTAGTTCTTAAAAGCCTATACTGCAAGTATATTCCATCGAAGTTTCATTGCTACATGATCCCACAATCTTTAATTCAAGTTTTAATACTAGACTAGGGGTGGAAAGCTATCGATAGTCTTGACTATTGATCTACACTATCTAGGGCGATATGGAATACAAAACTTATATGTAACTAATGTTGTATGTGATCTATATAACATATATTAGAACTACGATTTTGCCGATTTTTGACTAAAGTTACCGAAAAGCCCACTTACAATGTATCTTGTTTAGTTTTTGAGGGAACACTTATTTATAAGTGACCTAGAGAATTCCATGGCTCTAGCTGTATACAAGAAACGATCATGCTCTAAACTTCAGTTATATGGAAGCTATACGCTACAAAGATCTAACCAAGATGGTGTAGTATTCGATTTTTCAGAAGAATGGATCCATTAAAAAAAACATACATGGGCAAATAGAAGAGCTTTGAGTAAATTGTAGATATTCATAGATTGTAAAAAACTTTTTTGGAGCAATAATTTTTTTCAGATTTAAAATAAGTGTTCCAAATATAAAATAATCTGGTTTTGAAATATAATTTAGTTTGTTGTCAAAATTAGAATTTACTCTTTTTCTCTATACATTTTTGGACCACCTTAATGTGCAAAAGCATATGATTACATTGAATAAACCGCAGACCGACAACTTTTAAGAGATACGACACCAAATTAATGCAATATGTTATGATAAACATACATATGCATGTACATAAATATGCATTAACAGTATTGAACAAAATATTTGCAGCTTATTTAAGTTAATTTTATTATTATTACTACTGCGGATTGACCACCTTATTTTGCTGAGAGCTGTAACAAAACAAAAGCTGAAAAATTTCATTTCAGTTACAAATACTCTGTCCAATACTCTACAGATATTTATAACTAGCTGTTTTCAATATAATAGTAGTGAAATTAAAATTTATATTGTTCAACGATATAAGAAGCTCTGATTTTAATAATTTCCATTTAAAATATAGCGAATTCCATAACAGACACCACATAAAAAGAAATTTCAATGTTTACGTAAAGTTTAAGACAGTTAATTAAACTTTAAATGGACATCAAAATCTACAAATTTTTTAGCAGAATTTCTGAAAAAATTTTGGCTACTTAGTTTTGTAAACCAATCAATTTTAGTACAACATTGTGCAACTTAGAACTCGCTCAAAAATTTCCCTGAATTTTCAGAATTTTTTTTGTCAAGAGTATTGAGTGATTTCTTCCATACAACGCATGAAGAAAAACTAGTTTTGTATGAAAAAAACATCCTTGACAATAAAAATTCTAAAAAATTCAGGGGAAAATTTTGTTAATGTTTAATGAGCTATAAAACTGCGTACTCAAAAATTTTCTAAAAATTCTTCCCAAAAATATTGACATTTTTATGTAAATTTTTAAAAGTTTAATTAACTTACCTAAACTTAGTATAAACTTTAAAATTTCCTTTTAACGGAGTTCTGTCATGGAATGAAAATTATATATTGCAAATGAAAATTATTAAAAATACAGCTTCTTTTTATTTCGTGGAATGATTTCCACTTTAATTTCACTACTAATATATTGTACACAACTGTACTTGTGAAATTGTGTGTAAATACATACAACAAAAGATCAAAACGCAACGTCAACAGCAGACTGCAAGGCATATATACATACATACATTACAGCAGAAATATTTATACATATGGATATGTCTACTTAATCCAGTCTTGAAAGCAAATTTTCTTTGCTTAAGCGAAAAAGTTGACTTGCCAATTACAATTGATTAAGCCAACACATGTCCCACAGATGAATCATGCTTGCGAAAATAATAAAAAAGAATTAGACATGAAGTCGTTAGTGAATGGTAAAAATTATTTCTGTTTCTTTAATATATACATATGTATGTATGTATATACCAGCAATTAAACGCGACTTATTTCGTGAGACATAGAATAAAATACATGTTTTAATAACTTCCTTCTTGATGCTGACACTTGATTTCAGCACATTTTAGTATTTATTTTTGATTCTGATATTAAAACTCGAGTAAGTTAAATGTATCCTAAAACGTCGATTATGCCCATTTAGGCTGTTTTCACCGTCTTCGGCTAACGCCAGTTTATTTTACAGAAAACATTAGGTTATGTATGACTCATCTTCGGTCTGGGTACTGTCACTGTTAGACCGCTCAATGCTTAACGCCGTCAATCCAAGGTTATCGGCGCTGCATTTCTAAGTTCTCATTATGCTGCTTTGTTTATGCTGTGTATTGCATACATGCACAATAGAATTCCTTCTTTTGTGCTGCTTCGTTTTTACATAGCTGTCAAATAAACTTTGTTCTACTTACTTTATAATTCGTTCTTTTGGATTCTAACGTGATTGGAGAAAGGTGCCTTTTAGCGCGAAGAAATATAAGTGTAAGAATTTTCAACTTTGTCTCTACAATTATACTTATATATATATATATATATGTCCGAATTCAAAACTAATAAAATAAATATAGATTTTAGCAATTACTACCAGCGACTGGATTAGCTGAAAATACGTTTTTTCATTTGGTTCGCACCTTCTTCAATAAACTAAAATACTTTGGCGTTTTACTTGGAAGCGATCGAATAGACACGTGTGATCATAACCTGAAAATGGATATGCAGGAAGAACACAACACGGTCGACCAAGGGGCAGCCGCTGTTAACTTGACTGGCCAAATCGCTCCGACCGGCGCCACAGCCCTGATTACTGGTTGCGCGTCCACTGAAGCACAGGTGCCTGCTAAAACAGTGGCTGGTACTCGTACAACCCAAAACTATATTACGTCTACTCCGATGCCCTCACACGCAAACCCTGCTATATACCCTGTGGCAGACGGGTCGCCACGTGATCCTTCACCGCCGCGAACTCGTGCGGGAACTTTACGCAAAGAAAAACCTAGGAAACGTGCACGGCCTGCACAAACGATTACTGTTGCTGACAACGAAAATATAGAAAATAATCTTCAAGTTAGATGGGGCACCAGTTCCAGTAACTGCGTTCCGAGTTCACTTCCGCCCATAACCACTAGCAATGAAGCATCGCAAGAACTGAGAACACAATTGTCGCAAATGGGGTTGCATGATAAAGCTAATGTAAGTATATTTCACCAGCCGTCCTTGGCTGGCGGTCCGTCACGAAGCATCTGTTTACCCCATGAATCAACCAGTTACGGTCTTGCTACTAATTTTCCCGCAACAACTGCAATGATTGGTCAAAGTTATTCCCATAAAATGCATGAGCCCACCCGTTCTTCTGGAATATTTTCGGGAGGCCTGTCTTCGCGAAGTACTGCATGTAGCGTAGGCAACGTATCGAATGCGTTTGCTCCCAACTTAGCACCTCTGTTCAGTATTTCGGGGGAGCGTCGGGGAGATATCTCCTCCTTTTCTGGTATACAGAGTTGCGAAATTAATTCCAATCGATTTCACGCAGGCATGCCGACGGCTTCAATACATCACCCGGTAAGACCTTCACAAGCATGGGGTAACCAAACCCATGGTTTTCAGAGTTTCGGGGCGCGTTCTAACCAGTATGACCATGCCCTGCCGCCAGCGTCGTGTTATAACCCATCCAATTTTTCTACAACTTCCTTCGGCCATCAGCTACACGGACCGACCTCGGAGAGCAACATAACGTTGTCAACGTCTCATATTTCTGCGCGGCACGTAATGTCGAAGGACCTACCGCTATTCTCGGGAAACCCCGAAGAATGGCCCGTTTTCATAACAAATTTCCAACAATCTACTGAGCGCTGCGGCTTCACCAATCAGGAGAATTTGATTCGCCTACAAAAATGCCTGAGAGGACAGGCCCTAGAAGCTGTGCGTGGAAAGCTCATGATGCCGAGCACTGTTCCTTTTGTACTTGAGACCTTGCGCATGTTATATGGTCGAGCCGACATAATACAACAAACACTTCAAGCTAAGCTAAGGCAATACCCAGAGGTAAGAATGAACAAAATGGAAACCTTAATTAATTTTGCACTAGCCGTTCAAAATTATAGAACAACTATGCAGGCTATCGGGTTAGAAAATTATTTAAATGATCCAATGTTGCTCAACGATTTGTTGACTAAGCTGCCTTATGATCTTAAGCTAGATTGGGGACGTTGTAGGTTAATGCACCAACGAATTGACATGATTGCATTTGATGAATGGTTATTCCCTTTAGCAACATGTGCCAGTCAGGTTACTCCCTTCGGTAGCTCCGGGGTATCTTCGTCTCGCGTAGAAGAGAAAAAAGGTAGTCGCAAGCAGCAACGCGAAATCCTTATGACACATGACGTAGTGGGAGGCGAACGCAAGCAGACCGAATGTCCTAAATGCCAGGATAATCATCTACTGGTATGCTGTAATGAGTTTTTGGCTATGCAAAAGGAGGCTAGATGGGAGTTTGTTCGTAAGGAACGGCTATGTATTCGCTGCCTTAAACGGCACTTTATTAGAAATTGTAATTCAAAGAAGAAATGCGGGATTGACGCTTGTCAAATGGCGCATAACCCCCTTTTGCACACTATACGTAAAACTGCTGGTGACATACAGGGGAAAACGGTCGATCAACAAGAGACTAAAAGGCAGGTGACGTCATCCGTTTTGTGTCATATAAAAAATAGTAAACGTACTCTGTTTCGCTATATACCTGTGACGTTGCACGGTCGCCATGGTGTTGTAAATACATATGCATTCGCTGATGAAGGATCAGCGTGTTCCCTTATTGAGAGTAGTTTAGCAAACGAATTAGGGTTAGATGGTCCCAGAAAAGAGCTTTGCCTACAATGGACTGGCGACATAACTCAGAGTGAAGTAGAATCGAAGACAGTCAGAGTGAAAATATCTTCACAAGATAGAGGAGCGCGAGGCTTCTATATAGAGAATGCTCGTACAGTGTCAAAACTGAATTTGCCACTACAATCTCTTGAGCGAAAAGATATATCTCAACGTGAATATTTAAAGAATATACCGGTGTACCCTTACGAAGCTGTACAAGCTCGGATTCTGATTGGTTTAGACAATATTAAGCTTTGCGTGCCTAGAGAGATCCGGCAATCGGAGAAGGATAACGTCATTGCAGTTAGGTGCGTGCTGGGATGGTCGGTATTTGGCAAAGATGATAACAACGAAAGTACCACGCAGAAAGTAATGCATGTCTGCGAGTGCGGTAGCAACATCCGTTTAGAGGAGCTCCTAAAATCATACTTTTCGTTAGATTCGGTAGGCATTAGAGCAGTTAAACCCCTCGTCTCTGCGGAAGACGAACGGTCTCTTCGAATTATGGAGTCTACCACCAGATATCTTCCTGAGCAAAAAAGATGGGAGACGGGCCTTTTGTGGAATGCCGATAACGTTAAGCTACCCGACTCATTTCAAATGGCACGTCGCAGGCTTCAGTGTCTGGAGGCGAAAATGGCACGTGATCCTGATTTGAAACAGTTTCTTTTGACTACCATGGCGGATTACGAGCGCAAAGGCTACGTGAGGATGCTCGATAAGCCCGACTCATGCCTTAGTGATAAATCATGGTATATTCCAATTTTTACGGTCACTAACACCAACAAGAACAAAACTCGGCTGGTCTGGGACGCGGCCGCAACTGTTAATAATATGTCACTAAATTCCTTTCTTATGAAAGGTCCGGACTTTACAAAGTCTCTTGTGGGTATTCTAATTCGCTTCAGGGAAAAACCCATCGCCTTATGTGGCGATATTCGTGAGATGTACCATCAGGTACTAGTAAATAAGGGCGATCAAGCTGCGCAAAAGTTTCTATGGCGTGGAGGAGAGACAAGAAGGGAACCCGATACCTATGTTATGCAGGTAATGACATTTGGAGCCTCTTGCTCACCTTCGTCAGCCAATTACGTGAAAAATAAAAACGCTGAGCGATTCCGAGACCAACATCGTGCCGCGGTAGATGCAATCATAGAAAACACCTTCGTAGATGACTGGCTTCAAAGCGCGCGTAATGAGGAAGAAATGATTCACCTTGGTTTAACTGTGCGGAGCATCCATGCCAGCGGAGGCTTTGAAATGAGAAGCTGGAAATCAAATTCGACAGCCGTGTTACGTGCCCTAAGCGGACAATCCCAGCAGGAGGACAAACGTATTGAAAATCCGAGCACATACCAAGAGAAAGTCTTGGGAATGTGGTGGTCCCCGGTAGACGATGTGTTGACGTTTTCTGAAAACTTTTCGAAGGAACTTTTTCACGAGGATAAAACTCCAACCAAACGCCAAGTACTTCGAGTAATAATGACCATATTTGACCCGCTAGGGCTTTTGGGATTCTATTCCGTTTTCGCGAAGGTGCTAATGCAAGAGATTTGGCGATCAGGTATCTCTTGGGATGAGACTATAAAAGCGGAACAAGAGGAAAAGTGGCGGACGTGGTTACGTCACATACGCTTAATACCGACTGTGCGAATTCCTCGCTGCTATCCTTTAGTCAACTACGCCGAAAGCCTCCAGCTGCACGTATTCGTCGACGCTAGCATTGATGCCTACGCGGCGGTGGCATATTTACGCGCCGAAGGGAGTGACGTATTTTCTTGTAGTCTGGTGGCCTCAAAAACAAGGGTAGCGCCTTTGAAGCCTATTTCCATTCCCAGGTTGGAGTTAATGGCCGCGATTCTTGGCTTGCGGTTAGCAAAATTTTTATCAAAGGAGCTTTCGGCTTCCGTTCAGCGCAGAGTATTCTGGTCCGACTCAAAAAATGTGTTGTACTGGATCCGTTCGGATGCAAGAAAATTCCAGCAGTTTGTAGCTGTAAGGGTAGGCGAAATATTAGAAGATTCTTCAGTAGAAGAATGGAGATGGGTTCCGACATCAGAAAATGTGGCGGACGAAGCAACCAAATGGTCGAAGGAACCGCTCTTCGACTCGGATACACGATGGTTTATAGGCCCATACTTTTTGACGCTCTCAGAAAATGAATGGCCGAAGGAAAGCCTGGACGGAGAGTCGGTGATGGCATTGCATGTCGAGTTGAAACGAAAATTGCCGTCAAATTTAAAAGTTATTAGCCCTGACTCCCATCGGTTCAGCAAGTGGGAGAGGCTGCGAAGCGCGCAAGGTTATGTTCTACGTTTTATAAACAGAATAGCGTCAAAGCTATTGCATATTTCTAACGTGTTTAACCTCATAACCAAGCTAGACGTCGAAGGATACGAATACGTTATAATTCACAACTGTCAAGAAGAAATATATTGCGACGAAATCTTGAATATCCTTGCCGGTGAAAATATATCCAGCAATAGTACCATTCACAAATGCTCTCCTTATTTAGACGAATATGGGATTCTGAGGATGCGAGGAAGAATAGATGCGATAGAGGGTGTAAGTTTTTCGGTAAAGCGCCCTATCATTTTGCCTCGCCATCATCAGGTGACACGGCTCATAACGGACTTTTATCATCGTAAGTTTCATCACCACCATAATGAAATCGTAGTGAACGAAATGCGACAAAGGTATTGGATACAAGGCTTGAGGGCATTAATAAGGGACACCGCGAAAAACTGCCAACTCTGTCGCAACAGTCGCGCAACCCCGTATCCGCCGGAAATGGGAGGCTTGCCAGCAGAGAGACTTGATTCCTTTACCCATCCTTTCACAAACACCGGTGTCGACTACTTCGGTCCAATTGAAGTGGCAGTTGGACGGCGCCGAGAGAAACGTTGGGGAGTCCTCTTCACATGTTTGACAGTCCGTGCCGTGCATATCGAGCTGGCTTCATCACTCTCGACAGATTGCTTCTTACTTGCGCTGAAACAATTTGTTTCGCGTCGTGGTGTACCGGCATGCATATGGTCAGACAACGGTACAAATTTTCGCGGGGCCAGTCGCATACTCGTGGACGAAATAAAGAAGTTATCATCCGAAGAACTCGAAGGTCGCCGTCCGGACATCAAATGGAAATTTATACCGCCTGCATCTCCTCATATGGGGGGCTGTTGGGAAAGAATGGTGCGCTCCGTTAAATCCGTTCTTATGGACATTCTACCGCCGGCTAATTTGCGAGAAGATATACTTAGAGCGGCTTTAGCAGAGGTGGAATTCATTTTAAACTCCAGGCCACTTACATACGTTCCGCTTGATTCGCCGGAAGCTGAAGCGATAACACCCAACCATTTTCTTCTTGGTAGTTCAAATGGAGAGAAGAAATTCAGCTTTGGTGAGACTAATTATTCAACGCTAAATAAAAACCTTCGAGTGTCCGAACAAATGGCTGACTATTTTTGGAGAAGGTGGTTGCGAGAATATTTGCCGTGGTTAACGAGGAGGACGAAATGGTTCGACAAGACCGTTGATCCCATGCGTGCAGGAGATGTTGTTATAATCGTTGACGAAAACGTCAAACGAAATACGTGGAAAAGAGGGATCATTGTAGACGTTACTCAGTCAGCTGATGGCGGAGTTCGAAGTGCTGTCATCAAAACTAGTGAAGGATTATATACGAGGCCAGTTGTAAAGCTTGCCAAGCTTGATGTTCGAACTGAACCACGTACAGCGAAGCAGCACGAAGTTCATGGAAGGGGGTATGTTAGACCGCTCAATGCTTAACGCCGTCAATCCAAGGTTATCGGCGCTGCATTTCTAAGTTCTCATTATGCTGCTTTGTTTATGCTGTGTATTGCATACATGCACAATAGAATTCCTTCTTTTGTGCTGCTTCGTTTTTACATAGCTGTCAAATAAACTTTGTTCTACTTACTTTATAATTCGTTCTTTTGGATTCTAACGTGATTGGAGAAAGGTGCCTTTTAGCGCGAAGAAATATAAGTGTAAGAATTTTCAACTTTGTCTCTACAATTATACTTATATATATATATATATATGTCCGAATTCAAAACTAATAAAATAAATATAGATTTTAGCAATTACTACCAGCGACTGGATTAGCTGAAAATACGTTTTTTCATTTGGTTCGCACCTTCTTCAATAGTCACTGTTCAACCTCTAATCTTAACTATTTAAACTCCACATACCTAATGTATGGTCTGTGTGCGCTGAGGATACACATCATCTTTTCAGTTACTTAACTGAGCAAATACTTCTAACTGCAAATTCGTCGTGGGTGGGGAAAACAAGGATGTAACGATCATCATCAAAATAATTTCTTTCAATAACCTAACGAAATTATCAAAATAAAGCTAACGAAACAATAGCTGTTTTCGGTGACAAAACTTGCATAGAAGTGTCAGTAAAGTGAGAATGATGTAAAACTCTCTCGAAACGCAAACAGTAAAAAGTTACCGCCGAACAGGAATCAGTGAAAACTTGCAGCAAAACAGCTGTTGAGCGTCTCTGGTTGAAACTTCTATATTCCTAGGACTTACTTGAGAGGACATACCGAACACAATTCCTGAAAAAATCTACCAAAATTTAAACACAGATGAAAAGTTGCTTAAAACATTCACGAGAAACTTTTTTAAAATTTAGTACAATTTTTATTTCCAAAAACAAATTGTCAAAAATATCAAAAGATTTCTCAAGACATTTTTACAATTTCATCAGCTAATATACGTGTTTTCTGATTTCGTATTTGGAGCATGTTTGTTTGAGATTGCCACACTCAAGCTGTTAATTGCTTTCAACAATTTCATGGCGCTAGTATTACTTTAATTATTTTTAGAATATTTGGAAAATACTTTGATTATAATAATAGAAAAGATGCAATGTTTAGATGGTAATTTTTCAAGATTACATCGAATTGTTCTTTTGTCGCTTTCGATATTATCTGAATATTTTGCTTAGCTGTAAATATGTTAGTATATTTGCTTTCTAGTCATTGTTTGTATGTGTGTACATATGTATACTGCATGCATATAAACATGACCTACATACATGGTAATGGTGTCAAAAATGTGTTCTCTATAAGGAGGTTACGGGTTAACTTACTTATCTCCCTAGTTGCACATACAGCTGTGTTCAATATAGTAGTAGTGAAATTAAAATGAATATCATTCGACGAAATAAAAAGAAGAAAGCTGTGATTTTAATAATTTTCATTTAAAATATAGCGAATTTGATAACAGAAGCCACATTAAAAGGAATATCAAGGCTTACACAAAGCTCAGGAAAGTTAAATAAACTTTAAAAAATGGCCATCAAAATCTTAAAATTTTTTGACAGGATTTCTAGAAAATTTTGAGTACGCAGTTGTTTAGACACATCAATTTTAGTTCAACAACGTATGAAGAAAAATTAATTTTGTAAGGAAAAAAACCCAACATCCTTGACAACAAAAATTCTAAAAATTCAGGGAAATTTTTGACGTACTTCTAACTTGCACATTATAATGCTTAAGTTGAATGAGCTATAAAAAAAAAAAAAATTTTTTAAATTATATCCATTTTATGTATGTATGTACTGGTTCGATTTATTAACCGATATCGCACCATCGATTTTTCGATAGGTTTTGGGCTCAGGAAAAAACAAAGTTCCACTACGCATACCCAAAAAAATAATTTTCGAGCCTGCGAAATTTCATTTTTTTGACTTTTTTCGACTTTGATTTTTAAAGTTTTTTTCATGACCTACTAAAAAAAATTTTCATTTGATTTTAAAATTTTCAGGTATACCCTGCCCAACCCAAAAATGTCCGCTAAAAACGTTGGCGATAACAGTTTTTTGAAAAAAAAAATTTTTTTGGGGTTTTGGGGAGTGTTGTGGTCAAAAAATTCACCCTTTCGCCATTTTTTTTAAGGGTTTTTTCAGCATACATGCCATGTTTTCGATTAAAACGAATTTGTCTCATATTTCCTGTCCCACCTAAAATTATGCGCTAAAAACGTTGGCGATAACGGTTTTTTGTCAGTTATTGGTGCCGCAAATGGTCGCTACTATGGATGCAAATCCCGCGATTTTTTAGCTGCATTTCTTTTTTATAATCCTGCAGTTTTCGTGATCGGAAATATAAACTCAATGTGTGTGATTTATTTATGAATCATATCTTAATTTTTTTGTTGATGTGCAATATTTTTAATATTTTAATTTTTTTTGTTTATTGCATTACTAAAGTAACATGAGCCTTTCTAGTAACTATAAAAAAAGAACTTAAATCTAAAAATCTTTAAAAAGCAAATTATGTATTTGTTATATATTTTAACCCTAAATAGTTTCTCAAACAATTACTTCCATTTTATTCATCTAAACTGTTGACGCGTATACGCAAATAACGGGGCTAATCCCGAAAGCCAGTGTTTTATCTTAATTATTACTATTTATGAATCAACCTTAGTGAATAATAAGTCAAACT
This sequence comes from Merzomyia westermanni, assembly GCA_949987695.1. Lineage (NCBI taxonomy): Eukaryota > Metazoa > Arthropoda > Insecta > Diptera > Tephritidae > Merzomyia > Merzomyia westermanni. The sequence continues at coordinate 21,296,597 of OX465291.1, forward strand.
AATCTTTTTTGAATTATAGTGCGGAAAGATCGTACCTCACATTTTCTAGAAATGTGTTTATTTTGCATTTTCTTGCTTTCAGTGCTCGACTCATGCCCTTTGAATGTCTCACGATAGAGAATAGAAATTATTATCAATTTAAGAAAATAAATTTATTTGTTCTCCTGTAAAATATGTATATATGATCGCAATATATATAATTGATAAAAGTGTATGACTTTCTCACCCTTGTCAAGTTTTGATTCAACAGTTATTTAGGCGTTAATATTTCGCTTATCTCAAATTTTGTTTTTCATTACTCTGTGCGTATCTAATCTGAAGAGACAACTCAATTTAGTAATGTGATATAGATGATAGTACGGAAATAAGATATTAAAATCATTAGTAGGTTCGAACGAAATACTTTTTAAGTATACAAAACCGATTCAAAAGAAAAATAAGTATTGAACGGCCCAACGATTGGAGGAAGGGAACGAGCTGATTTAATTTTTAAAATAGAATTAAAGAAGATTGCAGAACTTGAAAATGAGTACTGCGCATCAAGAATTACTTTCTTTGAAATATAATTGTAATTGATTTTTCAATAAGGTGGAAATTTGATTAAGCATAAAAAGAATTATTCAAAAGAAAGTTACTTTGGACGAAGAAAAAAAATTACACACATCACAAAAAAAATTATTGTTTCATATTATTAATGAAATTTTGTAACATAAACATTTCCAGACACTTGATAGAGCAGCATCCGACAGCTTTTGTTTGGCGTACGTTGCAAATAGCAGCGACAATAAAAAGTAGCAAAGAACGAAAGTGCAGTAAGTCAATGTTATGCTTCAGTGATATTTATTTAAATATCGAAATATACAACACAATCATACGTACATAGGCATGTACAATGTATGTATGTATGTGCATTACGGTGGCTGCAAGGTATTCTGATCAATGATGACCCAAAGACGTCTGTGATCATATAAAATCATTCGTTCGATAGTCGGGCTAGTAGGTACCTAAATTTTCTATTACGAGAGCGTATTGGATACATATACTGATAAGCCGACAATCCCCAAAGTCTTCAGGAAATCACCGTACCGCCAATTCACCTGACGTTATACAAATTTTGTATTACAAAACTCATTCCCAACCAACTCATCTACTAACATAACTCTGATTCAACTAGGCGCAATACATAGTTTATAGAATCTAACTTGGGCCTTCGTAATACGGTGGATAGTAGAGGTGAAAAACTCGACGGAGCTAGCGATGGGTCCTTTCTATCATGACAGAGTTATTGAAAAAAAAATTTGGACACGTCCCGGGGTTCGGAGTTTTATCTCTGTGGACAGAGATCAGTTTTGCTAAAAAGGGATTGTCAGCTAAAAAAGTTAGAGCGGAGTTAGTCCCAATTATAAGATTTGTCAGCAACGTATTAATTTTTATCTTAAATCTGTCATTTAAACCGCGAATACTCGTATGTGTGGAAACTAGTTATCGATACTAACCCGCTACGTTGCCTTATCGAATATATGAGTTGATCTCCAAGAAAATGTCAGGGTGGGACGTGACAAATTAGACAGGGTTAATAACAACACAGCTCCTGTAAAACTATTTATCAAGACTGAGACTGGCTTAAATACACCCAACTTTAGCAGTCGAGCTAGTAACACAATGTGCCAGTAACGGAATCAAACAGACAAAGGACTGCCAATATTAGTGCAACCCTGTTTAGTTCGTCACGATCTATTCCATGAATGAATGTGCCGACAAAGCAGCCCGAAGTACTGCTACTACAACTGACATATAGGCAGATGATGTGCGATGGAAGCACTTATTTTGTTAACTTTTTGTTTGACTAGGAAATAACAAAAATAGATATAGTATTGAAGTCGTGATTGATTTCTTTATTCTTCGGAATCTCACAAAAAACTAAAAGCTTATTTCTAATTTACATAAGCGAAGGCTTAAAATACTTAATTATTTAAAAAGAGATTAGTGTAACGGTTAGAGGAGAGAGAAATAAGACTAAGTAGATTCTTAACAGCTGAACTTAATATAAACGCACTCCGGCAATTTTCTGTCAAAAATGTCTCATGCATAACTAACTGCACAGCGTAAAAACCTAACTAAATTTTCAATTTTTGTTTTGCGTGACATATCAATTTGACATTTAGGCTCAGCTGGTACGTCGTTTGTGTATATGAGAGCTACTCACGCACGCAAATTTATCTCGGTTAGAACCAAAAAAGTTGTTTATTTTCGTGCGGTAAAAAACGCTGTGCGGTTATATTAGGTTGGGCTGTAATAACTATAAGTAAAGAAATAATAGTTAAGAGAAAGAAAGAGAGAGAGAGAAGAGATGGTGATTAAGGTCATTACGTGACTATATAAACTGATAATGCCTGGTTAGATTTGTTTCATTGCCATCAAACTCGATGCTAACCATTAACTCTGATAGCAATTGAGAAAATAATTTTGTAATTTTGGTTTGTTGTTGTTGCATTAACCAGAATACCCCTGGGGAAAAGAAACATGTTTTCAAATAAGCATAGCATTCGAAAATTATGCAGATATGCTTAAAGAGATACCTTTCATTGAATTATGTCGAAAGATCATTCTAAGGTCGACACGATCCACACATAAAATCTAATCATACAGTTTGTTACCTTTCACATAAGTATGATTCCTCGATTAATAATCCTGAGTTCGATCACTATAAAGTCAAATAAACACAGGCACAAATAATGTAGTTAATAGCTAGTCTTATTTATACTATTGTTTAAGCTTTATGGAGGGCGAGTAGTTTTTTTGAGTTATTTTTTAATTTATATTATTGATTTAGAGAGAAAAAGGGGGGTGTGCGGAGCACATGTTTAATAGGGAGCCCTTTTCTAATATTTATTTATTTATTATTGTATTTATTTAAATTATTTGTTCTATATAGAACGGGGTGCGGCGCACCGGTTACACCTTGTATGTATTAATTGGGGGCGAGCACTGTTGGCTCTGAGGCATTGCGCGGGATTGGCTTCCTCATTTTCCTTGTGGAAAACCCCCACTTGCATATATTGCATAGGGGCGATATTTTGGGAATAGTAAATTTTGAATTATGAGTATTTTTTATGTGAGTTATTTGTTCTATATAGAACGGGGGTTTTGGGGACCTCGTATTTATTAATTGGGGGCGGGCACTATTGGCCCTGAGGCATTGCGCGGGATTGGCTTCCTCATTATCGTTGTGAAAAACCCCGCTTTGGGATTACAAAACATAAACTATATCTTTGGGATATTTTATAAGCTGCTTGCGAATTACAAGAGAGTGCAGCGCAAATAAAATAGACGAAATAAATTGTTACAGCTTATGTCGCTTAAACAACTATTAATAAATAATCTTTTTATAATTCTAAAGTTTACTTAGGGTTATTTGGGTTAAGAGTGATTCAAGATGCCTGCCCTACAATTTAATGCTGAGGGATGTATCAGATTCTTCATATTGCTGCTACAAATCTAATGGCCACTTTGTTCCACGCTCTGATGACCGTTCAGAGCTTCCTTTCAGATGACGGATCATATGATGGTCAGCTGTCTTGTAGAGTAGTCGTTTTTTTGATTTTTTTTGATTTATTAACGGCAATCTAACTCCACGAAGGTTTTGTGAAGTTGCTGCGGGCGTTACAGTCCTTTGCCGGTATACGGAACGCTCGGGTACATAGCACCTTCGGGTACTAGCCCGACTGTCGTGCGAACGACTATCGTCACTATACTTACGGTAAGAATCTTACCTATTAATTACGTACCTTAGTTCCAATTATAAGACCATCGCTGTATATACATACATAAATATGTGCAGTGGTACATTTAAAGCGTTCATTTTAAAGCAATTATCAGTTGACCGAACAAACAGCTAAATGCTCCAAAAAAAGTAAGATAGAAAAGTAAAGCAATTTTTTATTTGAAAAGAACACGGATATATGTATAAACAAGCGGAAATGAACTTATGAGTTGTACACATTTAACTCCATTAGATTTTAGCCATGTAATTTTTTCATCTCCATTTAGTTACTTTTTGTTGCACACTCGTAGTCTATGCTGGGGGTCAATAAAATCTCAAGTACACACGAACACAATTAGATTTTTCGTTTACAATTTAACGCACATCCATATATGTATCTATGTATATATTTATGCATTTTAACGCAGAATATATAAAATTAGATCAGAAAGGATGCACTTATTTACAAACAAACATACATAAAGTTGATATGCAGCAAGCACGAAACACTACATTTTGCTTTTGCTTGTTTACCATGCGACAAATCTGCGTACATACATACATATATCTACAGTGGAAAAATCAATTTGCATATGTATTGAAGGCCCTCTGCTGACACAAAACAATCACTTGCAAAACGAAAACCACTCATTTATCCAATTAGAAAACATGTTTCTACTGCAATATATGCTCCGAAATTGTTTTAACAATATTTATTTGCAAAAAACTGGTTATTTATTATTCACCTTTTGTCTTAAACCATTCTTTTCATTCTTCAAATAAATAGTTTACACACAAGAAACTTTCACATCCACGCCGCGGAATACACCAACAACACTTAATGCAGAGAAATAAACGTCTTCCCCAAACGAAGCAAGAACTTCCACTAAAATATCAAAAAATTCATTTTCCACAAATCACCGTTTATCATCCCAGTATTCAATTAAGTTCATTTACCAAGTGTTGCCAGCTGGTTTTGTAATTATATATCTAAGAGTTGAAACTTGGGGAATTAGAAGAAAATTGCTACTACTGGCTGATATTTTGTATAATTTCATTTGTTAACTTAGTAAATTTTCAGATTATATTGTGTACATGTTAGTTGCGTTTTAATCAGCTATCCAGATCAGTATCACGATCAAAATCTCACGGGAACGATACGGATCAGTTGTATGAGAGTTGTTTGTGTATATATGTGTGTCTGTGCTACCAAGCAAATAAGGGTTGGCTGTCAAAAAATCTACTACAAAAACTAAACGAACAGAGCTTCTATACGGATCCGAAATTGATCCACATAAATATCATGATCACAACGTTGTTGTTGCATTTGCATGCAAAATTTCTATCTAGATCTGGATCACTCCTGATTGGACACGCCTATTGAGACACAACAAAAATGTTTTCTGGTAGCACTTTAAAGTTCATCGCGTTAAGTGTTGGATAACGAGAGGCTTTAGTGCTGCCACCTTTTACATAGCTGTCACCGTAATGAATTAATAAAATCCTAAGGGCCGTTTCACGCATTGCTATCCGCTGATCGAAACCACCCAACAATTCCGATTTTTTAAGTTTTTATTTTTTTATTATTAAGTAGAAAGAACTTTGTCATAAGCTAAATAAAGCATTTGTGAGTGCTTAATCGACTATTGTAAGTTAAAATCTAGATTGATTGCCATAGCATGTGAAGAGTTGATTGAGATAGTGCGGCCACAATCCCTGTGGGTTAGGGGTTTACAATATGCCCGAGATAGGCACTAACGACTAACGGTGGCTAAAATGCACAAGGGTAATGACGTGCAACTTGATGGTTGATCTGCATATCTGATGCCTCACACCTCTCATTACCCAACTTCTTCTTCCTTGCGGAAGGAGGGGGTGAGATGGCCTAGAATGTTCCACTGGTCATAAAAAATCGCTCGCGCGACAATCGGGCATGTACCTCAAGGAAGTACCGGGTTCATATCTGGCAAAGGACTGTCACTTTCGGCACCATTCCTCAAAACTTTCGGGGAGTGTTTTTGTGGCTACAAACAACAACAACGTCGTGCGGCCACTTTTCTGATGCAGAACATGCGATTAATTTGTTTCAGTCCAATCTGGATAAGTAAGATACGGTTACGTCTTTAAAAATAACACGAGGCAGATTGAGTTGCTGGACTTAGGGCCGCTTTCATAGAAGCCGGTTAACGCTAACCGTAGTTTAATTGACGTATTTTGTACGGTTAGCTGTCAAATTATTAGCCGATTAGGCTTAACCGGCCTTCATGAAATTCGCCCTTATTGATGAAATTTAAACACATTTATTGCACGAGAATCGACTACCAAATTCGCTGAATCTAAGTGAATGTTACTAAATACTCGCGAAAGCATTGCCGAATCTTAACACAAGACAGAAACTAGCTTAGCGCTTTTAAGTGTAATTTGTGCAATTTACTTAGCTCTTCTTAGAGAATGGACCTTGACTTTTCTGGGCATGCCTTTTTCTGAGGTCGTTTATTCTACGATTAAGATATTAGTTTCCAAATATACATATTGAGAACTATGCAACAATAATTAAATTAACCAATGAGTTTGCAAAATATTAACCAATAACTTAGAAAGCACATTTAACAAACTCATTATTTTCTAAGGCCTTTGTGTTGTTATAAATTTAAGTTTTACTTTCAATTTCATACGTCTGCAGGGCTGGGTACTCGGTTCTGCGACAACTATTGCTTCCGACGTTTGAGACTCAATAGATGCAACAAATAACGGGCTATCTTCTACCAGTGGTGCTTCTGTGTTTGAGTTGGCTTCACTGATTCCTTGTGCTTCAGATGTTCGCATTGCTTCAGACGCTGGTGCACTACATCTGCACTGCCTTTCAGTTTGTATTTCTTTATTACATGGACATGAGCGTGGTGGCTTAAGGTGTTTAGTGGCTCGTTCTTTAAAGTCATCTGATCTTTTATAGAGGCCATCCTTGATATCTTGATATAATCTGGCTTCTACACAATTACATGACTGTTGGAGCGGCCGCATCGGTGAACAAGCATACAATCTACTCAAGTAAATAGCGATTGGTACTAATGGTAAGAATAATAACAATATCATTAGTAACGGGATCCAGACGTTATTCTGAAATGTATAAAAAATTATTCTATACAAATTTTTTCTCAGATACCTGTATATTAGGTTAATTCTGTAAGCGGTCTCTAGTTCGTGGTGAATTTGAATTTTGTGACAATATGATATTCACTAAGCTGTCTCACGTCTAATTCACTAATTTCTGAGCTGATTCTGGGCAGGTCAGAAACAGTAAAATATTGGGTTAAAAGTGTAATAAACTATGTATTTTAAAAAAATGTATATTAGAAGAATTTAAATACTTTTAAAAATAAAACAAAAAATAAAAATGTATTTTCCGAGATCATGGGTTTAAAACTGTGACAAACACGTTTTCGTCGAGATGTTTACCACCCGCACTACTTGGATATGTTGAGCAACGCTGTCAAATAGTATACTTAAAAAATATCAAAGAGCTTATTCGATGCACAAAATCGTCTCTAATGAAGAATCTAAAAATAAGTGACTTGAGATGAGACTTATAGGTGAATTCTGTAACTAGTATCTAGTCACTAATAGAGACATTTTGTGTTCAATTTCAATTTTGATACAATTAGGTATTCAGTAGGCTGTCTCACATCTCTAGTCTCAAAAAAAGAGTCACTAATTTGTCAGCTGGTTCTAGGCAGCTCACAAACAGTAAAATAATGCGTTAAAAATTAAAGAAATTAAAAAATAATAAATTTGAAGTGTAGAAACATTTATATATTTAAAAAATAATATATAATTTACAAAAAATAAAATAATAATTTTTCCGCGATCCTGGGTTCGAACCTGAGGCGCTCACTTTGTACTCGACACACTTAGTACATGCGCTATTTATATAAGCGGTGTCAAATGCTGTACTTAAGATGTATGCAAATGTGTTTTCACCACCTTTGTGATTTTCTCTTACAGAATACCGAAAGCATCTGAAGTCACAATAGTTGTCTCTAATGGAAAATCTTAAATTTAATCACTTGAGGTGAGACAGACTTACAGAATACAGCTATTATTCACAGAATACAACTATAAACATGTCTGCTAACACAACGTAAAAGCTACATCTACACGCACCATTATGTTCGGTGTTGGAAAATGTAAAGCGAGCAATTATTTTAAAATCTTAATACAGGTCTGTACCTAGACATGACGTGAATCAGCTTTTTGAAACATACCCCTCTAAGAACACTAACAATCAAATGAACCAACAGCTGAGGGAAGGGAATGTAAGAAACGCTTATCATTCAACATTCAAATTCTCTCTAGTATTTCTGCAGGCTACAAATCCGAAAACTTATGGCTGAAATACATAGAACTTTGAAACTTTAACTTTGACAGCATTATACTTATCTGTCAACGTAAACGTTTCAGGTAAAAGTTCTATGCCATTGTTTAATTATACAAGGTTTGACAACCATTGACATTTTTGACAGTTGGCGACTTGAAGCTCCCTTGTTAAATGTCATCTGATTGGCATTCATCGACTGTGTTGCTTCTTCGCAATAACGTTTGAAAATTGTACTAAAATTCCAAAATCTCAATACAAAAAAAATTTTAGCAAAACTGGTTCTTGTTTTGCTTTCATTCTGATTATTTAAATTTTCTGATATAGCTGAATTTGGTAAGTATGTTGGAAAATTATGAATTTTGAGGCGGATTGTTTATGAATACATAGATTTTTAACTAAAAGTGCGACAAGGAAGTTTCAGGGCCGTTTTCACAATCTTCGGTTTACGCTAACCGGGGTTTAATTGATATAAATCGTTCGGTTATCTATCAAATTACCGCCCTTTAGCGTTAACTGGATTTTGCGAAAGCGTTCCTTAGTCTCAGTTTCATATAACATATAAAATTAAAGCAATAAAACTACAATTCCACACCTAGCCTCCATGATGTTTCAGGAGTTGTAAATAGCCTCTTAGTCGTTCCAGACGTCAACTCGATTTTCAGCTATATCATTTACACAGACTGTTTACACCTATAATCTATAAGAAAATACAGGTATCTCCAAAAGTGGTTGTATACAAAACTAGAATCAATAAATCAGATCAAATACTAGATATTTAAGCGTGTTCATTGTATGTACCTTACCAAATTTTAAGTGGAGTAAATTTAGTTTTAGTATCCAGATAAGATAATAGATAAATAATTATATAAATTCAATATATATAAATGTACTAGCAGACCCGTCAACGTTGTCCTGCCCAAAAATGTACTTGCCTGCACATTACATTTTTACTCTCCTTTCTCAGCTCTCGCTTCCTTATTATCCTGCCATTCCATCTCCCTCTCCTTCCTCTTCCACGAAGATGCTTTGTAGTACAGAGCAGGCCTTCTAATAAGAAAGTTGGGCCTTGCTGAATATGTTTCATCCGGCAAAACAATTTCTAAATATATGGAAGAACGGTCGAGGGGTGGGTTAACGAAACCATCTAGTGGATTTTTGACATTAAAAGGCTGGAAAAAGTTTATTGCAAAATTTGAAACTCTTCGCAGGAATACCTATGAAAACTCGCTAAAATTCGATCGCCCTTGGAGTTAATCTCGTATAATTTAAGATATCTGACAAACTTTTACTGTCCAAACCAAGTTTTACAAGAAGTGAAGTGTTTTAAAATGCTTCACAAAACACAAAAATTTTACTCGTAAGTTAAATTTAAAAACCATTTGCCATTCAAGAATCTTTAAATGGCAATTAAGGCAATTTATTTCCTATATTTTAATAAAGCATGTGTTTTAAAATTTCATATTTGTTGAAAATATATTTGAATTAAAAAAATACATTCTGGACTTTTCTACTACTTCTATCCCAAAGTGGAACTATTATTTCCCTTTTTTGTACAATTCGTAAATGCAACTATGCTAGGTGATAATTAGGGATTAGCTTCAAGTCTGATCTGTCAAAGACTGGCAAACCTTGTATAATTAAACAATGCTTCTTCACTACAAAAAATTAACATAAACAGGTAATTTACCTTGTCATATGTATAGGTCGTGCATTCTGAATTACCGCTCGGGGCACCTAGTTCAGCCTTACCCAGCACATTAATCGCGAATCCTTTATAATTTTCTAGTCCTTCTGCAAAATGTTGCTGCAATCTTTTTGTTGTATCGTTCAATATGTCATATATGTTTTCTTTGTAAGATTTTTCTATTTTTTGCACTTCATTTAAACAACGTATTGTATAACTTCGAAATCCACCATCGAAAAATGTATCTATTAAAGCGCATTGTTCATTAATACGCTTCCTTAAGCTTGTAACTCTTTGAATATCAAATTCGTCAATTAGATATTTCTTTAGAACGTATAAATTACAAAGTGAAAAACGTTTTTCATTTTTTCCTGTATCCACCATTTGATTGCTGACAAATGCATTTATTTCGTCGTATAGGTTGATTAGATACGAATTATGAAATCGACTTTTAAAATTATCGCACAGCTCTTTCAACATTTTCTCATCTGCAATTCTAGCATTCTGTTTTAATTCTTTTGTATCGTCTTCTGTTATAGATGTATTACTAGCGGTTTCAGCAAGTTGACTAACATTTGGTGGCGTTATTCTGTCATTTACGTCTGTGACATTGGATGCCAAAAATAAGTCCACTTGATTATTGCGACATTCATTGTTATAGCTGGTTGCTTCGTTTAACGATTCGAATGAATTTTTTCTCCCATTGCTTGTGTCATTATTTCTTTCTTCTCCCCCATCATCTCTTTCTAATCGAAAAATCGGTGGTGCTTCAATCCTATGTTTAGTTATGGTTCCTGCATAGCTACTTCTCTCTGTATTACTTTTCCTACATTGGTCATTATATAAGCCAACTCCATGTTCGAAATTCCACCATATAGGTAGTAAAGCCAAAAGGAATAATAAGCACATCAAATAAATGGCTCTGAATATGTATGTGATAAAAATTAATTACAAAAATGATGTTTAATATGAAAAAAAAAAATTTTGTATACAATTCAAATAAACAGGAAGCTGCTTCGTGGCTAAAGAATTTGCTTTTTCGCCTTGGGTCTTGTTCGCCTTCCCAACGTTTACCGCAGCATCTTTTTATTAAAGCGAGTGATAAAATAAGTATAATCTGTTAACGAAAAGTTAAGTTAGTGATTTTAACAAGCAATTTTTAAGTATACTAGTCAAACTAAATCTTAACCAGTTCCAACAACCTCGATTATGGCCTGAAATACTGTCAAAAACGAAAAATGCTCAATAGGAAAATAAATTAAAACGTTAACATAATTTTGTGTAGAAAAGTGCAAAAATTTTTTGTGCTATTTTTTCCGCAAAAACACTAACAAAATAATTTCAGCTTTTCGTGGCTACAACACGTTACCAGCTATTTTCTTGGTTACGAAATTAGACGGCAGAATAACAGAATTTAAGTATGGACCTATTATAATAGGTCGTTATTTATTCGAATAAAAGTATAAATTACTCGAATAAATATTATTCGAACTATTTATAGCCTTTTAATAAATGGATAATAGTCCCATGCCTAGTGCGAATAGAAGACAAAGAGGAGATGTCAATAAATAACACCGACCCTTCGAGAACACGCAGAGCGAACAACCAAGAAAGTTCTGGGTTCGTAGGGTAGCACCCTGTTGGACTATTTAGTGCAGTGACCAATCAAGGCAAGTTGATCAGTTTATTTTCAAGTGTTGTTCAGTGAAGTACTGTGAAGTTACCAAACTCTTAATTTTGTATTGCGTTTATTACTAGTAAATAAAACTAGCTATTAGTTACAATATCTGTACGTGTGTTTATTTAACTTTATAGTGATCGAACTCAGGATTAATAATCAAGGAATCATCGAAAATAGTTCCTGATAATGTACGATGCAGTTAATATATACTAAATTCATACATACCAAAATTATAAGCACGAAACATATCCATTCGAGTATCAAAACCCATATGGGCACTGATTCATATTCGCCATTAACACTATCACCTGATCTAAAACCATCATCCGAAAGGGTTTTGGAAAGTTTAGTCAGAGTTCGACCTATAGCATATTAAGTTAGATTATAGCAAGTGAGGGACTTTAAGTTCGGGTATAACCGAACATTATATACTCAGCTATCAGCTTCATAAACAATGTTGCAACCTTAATTGACTTAATTTTTGACAGTTCAATGGGTACAAGTACTGAAATCGTACCCACCTATATTCATGAAAGTGGATACATAACTTAAGGAATAATCAATTTCAATAACCACAGCGAAGAATAGGAATTTCGGTACCAGTTTTTATTTTAACATGGATGAACTTTGTTTACCTCAAACGTGCAATTCTTTTTAATTTAAAGATATCGCTTTTCAAAAGTTACTGAGACCATTTTTTGACAATATTATAAAAAGTGGGCTGGTCTATCAACCGGTTGTGCTCATTTTCACCAAAAATGTTTCTCATTAAATGTGTTATAAATATGTGTTCCAGTTATGGCTGTCGGAAGGTTTGATTAGGCTTTTTCAAAAGGAAGTGGTTAAATTATTTTCCTTTTCCTCTTGTATACGAATATAAGTATATATCTATTACGTTTTTTTATCGCAATAAGATCTAGCATTGGGGAAATAAAATTAATTTACCATCTTAGCTATGCTCAGCTGAGTATAAAAAGTTAAATGATTAAGGACCGTTTGCACCATCTCCGGTTGACGCTGTCAAATTAACCCTCAGCTTATTAACGCTAATCGGCGGCTAATTTGACAGCTTACGAAATGATTTACATCAATTACAGACCGGTTAGTGCTGACAGGAGATTGCGAAAACTGCCCTAAGTATTCATTACATTACCTCTTTCACTAAAATCCTCTTTGACCTCATCCACGTACGGTTGCAAAATTTGTTTTACATTTTCGTGAATTTTTTTTGAATTCAAATTTCCAACTGTATACATATTATCCATTTGATCTATGATACGCGCAATTACACGTAGTTTTTCACTAATTTGTAGCAACTAAATAAAAATAAGATGAACACCCATGTATGCTAAATTTACCAGGCGAAAACACCGGTTTTGTTTTAAGCATATTTTGCCTCGAAAATGAGAATTAGTTGCAAACACGTACTATTAGGGCTGCTTTCAAATCTGGTTAACACTAATGCCCGTATGACACTACGTTTTTTCTTGTATTTTATGCTGTTTTTTACGCAAAAGAGATAAAGTTTTCTAATTGGTGAAAACGGGCAAGCTATGTAAAAAAAAAATAACGAAATACAGCTAAAATACAATCTAGGCTGTTAAAACCAAACGAGCCAGTTTGTATTACGTTTGGTTTTTTTGAAACTTGGCTATTTTTAGTTTGTTTTTTCTGACAACTGTCCTTATTCCTGTCCAAATTATATATAATTTAAAAAAATGTTTACTACAAATTTGTAATATTGGCAAATTTGGTTTATTTAAAGCCTTGACACTCACCGAATGTTCTTTTTTGCATTTTATGCACTGATAATTCCTTGCAGCGGGACCGCTCATATATCTTTTGTGGGAGTGCTCCCCATTCTCTTCCGGACTCCTCCCCGTTCTTTCGTAACAGACGGTTATAGAACCCAACCCTGGACGAAGACAATGGATTTTCTGTGAAAAAATGCACACTAACCGGTCACATTCTGAACAATGTAAGAGATAGCTTCATAAATCCGAATGTTCAGGGGTTAACCCTAACATCCATAGACCCATTAACTTTTTTTTAGTAAATTCGTGGCCATATGTTGTTAATGTCACAGGGCGTCCTCGTGTTTAAAGTACATTCCTACCTCCACCACTCGTGCTATAACAGCTACAATAATGTCATTGTCTCCTCGGTTATCAGCACGTTTGCAATGCCCATAAAATTAAATTCAGACTGGCGCTACCACCTCTCCTTTCCGCTGTTGTTGTTTTTGTTGTAACGACAAACACAGCATTCAAAAAAACGTCAACCGAATTGAAATTAAAGGCACTGTTTGTCCCCCTTCAACAACTGCAAATTGTTTGTGTAAATTTATTTTCGGTAATTTCTCGTCAGTATTTCAAACAATAAATACACGAAAAATACAAAAAAAAAAACTTAGTATCATACGGGCATAACCCGGGTTTAATTGACGTATTTTGTACGATTAGCTGCCAAGTTAAGGGCCGTTTTCACAATATCCGGTTTACACTAACCATTTAACTGCCGATTGGCGTTAACCGGACATTAAGAAAACGGCCCTAAGTGACGATCAGTTTTAACCAGCTTTTATGAAAGCGGTCCTTAGCCAATTAACTATATATATAACATCAACATACTATTATGACCTACCAAAGTTGCATAACTTATTAAAGGGTCGAAAATTAGAAGTTTTGTCTGAAAGTTGTTACTGCTAACATATTTCAAAGGCAAAACAAAAAATTTGGTGTAAGTTCTCTCAACTTCGATTTTTAATTTTACCGAGTTCTGCACTTACTGGAAGTATTGGCATCCAATGCGCATCTTTTGCAGTGAGGTTTAATGTTTTGTAGAATGTGCTACCCTCTCTGGTTTGAGTCATAAAAGTTGTGAGATTCCGTAGAAATATGCGCCCAACTAAAAATATAAATAATGTAGAATTGTAGAAAGGAAGAAATTTTAGTCGGGATTGTTAGTAAATCCGATTAATGCCATGAATCGGACTTGTAAGCCGAAAACCAATACTTATTGGTTTTCATTCCCATTCTAAATCTATTATTCTGTAATAATAGCTAGTGATAAAAATATCTACAGTAATTTTTTGATAATCGTAAAATCTCAGGCTGGTTTTATCCATCCGGAACTTTTTATAGGTACAGTACTTTTCGGATTTGTATTTTTTACTTACAATCGTTCCATAAAATAGTCTCCAAACATAGATCATCAATATCCATACTCATATTTTTAATGACATTACGGATAGCCTTTCTTGTTGATGGCGCCCCACATTCCTGTTCCAAGTCAGTTCCTGCACTACTTACATTTTGAACGGAATTCAGAACAACATCTAAAACAAGAAAATAGATATTTATATTTAAAACTTAAGATCGCAAGGAGCTCCATTTTGTGATCAGCTTGAGGGTTAGCCACTTCGTCGAATCAACAGCAGACAGGATGGACGATATTAAGGGCCACTTTCGTAAAGGCCAGTTAAGCCTAATCGGCGATTAATTTGACAGCTAACCGGACAAAATACGTCAATTTAACCCTGATTAGCGTTGACCGGCTTTTATGAAAGCGGCCCTAAGGAAATACTTACCATCCCCAGTGTCAAAAGTGTTTTCATAAAAGTTGTTATATTCGTTGATTAAGGTGCTCCCCAGCGATCTTTGTTTCTTGTTATCGGTGTTACTCTCATTATCGGCGTTTCTAAGGACTGCTATAATATCTATCACCAGCAGGTATCTGATTAAAGAATTCGTTATGAAATATAGGTAGTTCTAGGGTTAGGCTAGGAGCCTGATTATGCATATTTGAATGGCTAGGTACACGTAGTGCTGGGTAACGCAGCGTGACGTTGCTGTTAAAGTCAAAACAGAAAATGATTCTATACCACGCTCAAGGTTAGCTTTATAAAAAAAAAAATCCTTTTTTTCAGTAATTTCTCCTTAGCCAAATATGCATAGCGAGGTCACAAAGCTTAAAAGAATTATATACAGTATTAAAGGTATGAGTAGTAACATCATTATTGTAAAGAACCATCGGCAATATTTTTGACATTTCCTTTCGCAATGCCTCTTGTAAGGATTGCAACGACGTCGACAACGTAGCCAGGCATAGAAAAGACTATAAATATAAATTATTTAGTCGTGAAATGGAAAAATGTACTTAAAAGTTGAATGTGGCTGACAAAGAATTTTCAAAGCCCAATATGGTGTTCCTAAAGGGACCACGTGGTGAAACCCGATGTGTAAGTGAGCGTTATCGTGAGCCGAAGAATTAAAATAGACGCCTTTTTAGGAAAAAGAAACGTGGAGCTTGAGATGCTCACCGAAAATTCTAAAAAAATATGCGGCTGATATCGGAATATTTGAAGACCGCGGCGAATTCCTTCAATGCTTAAGTAACAAAGCTGCCTGTATGCTACTAAGTCTGAGTTTGACTTCCCTTCGGAGTTTGTATGCCAAATGACTATGAGCAGTACCAACAGCACCGTCGGTCTTTGGAAGAAAGCAATGCTCACTGCGAGTATCGAACTATATATGATGAGCTTTACGAGCTATACGCAGTTATGCGCATATTGCGGCGAATTAAGTCCGAACGCCTTCGCTGCCTCGGCTATGCTACGCCAATAAAGAAAGGCGCTGGGGCGAAGTACAAAACTGTATTAAGAGCTCGATTTACTAACGTAACTGAAGTTCCTTTGCCACCGATAGTCGACGAATTAATAACTTACCAAGTTAGAAACATGATTCCAACCAAAATGAGAGTAACGATGCCAATTGTAAACAAAAAAAATATTTTGCCTTTGTCCTTGTCTATGAATTTCCATCAATTTTAATAACAAATTACAAAGTTCTAATATATAATTTACATACCATAATCTACATCTTTTGTCGCAAAATCATTCATAAAATTATCAATGAGAGGATCGCTATTGGGCTCATCTCCTGCCGATCTTATCAACGGCGATGACGCATTGCTGCTCGTGCACTCATTCATAGTTTCAGGAAACTGAATTTCTTCTATTTCTTTTATAAATATTTTTTTCTAAATAATTTTTTGTGACCTACAAATATTTATGGTACTTGTTCTTTCACACATTTCAAGTCATGTTCAATTTTAAAGGGTGCGCTATGTAAATAATTTCTGTTAAATGAAGGTGGGATCATGTCATGATTCAATCACTAGAAGGTTAGCTCTCTAGTGACATATTTTGACAATTGCCGCCATCTTGCTGCCTGAAAAAATTCCATTTACATTCTGGGTTGCCTTTTATCGAAGTTATGTAAAAATAGTAGTTAAAAATGTAATATTATAAAAAAATGTAAATAAGTTGGTTTCAGAAAATGGATTAATTTGTACTATTATTTAGATCGACTTTTGGGGGTGTAGTGTAATTGTGGACGTTTAGAACTCGGAACATTCCGGTATGTAGCAACGGCTGTCTTAAAATGTTGTCCCTTACTAAGGTCAATCGTGACTTAGAAGCTGTTCCTTATGTGATTCGAAGTCTGTTGTTTTTAACAAAACTTGACTACTATTCCCTGGGTTTGATAATCAGCTCTGGCTTAACCTATGTATAAGGCAACAGCTTTAGGTCAACTTCTGTTTTAATTGTACATGAATAATAGGAGCCAAACCTATCTTATTGAAACTTATCCCTTTACCATCCCTGAAAAGTTTCCAACAAATATGCATCTCGTCAATTTGCCATTATTGTTAAAAACCATAGTCCAGAAGCACGAATGTGCAATTATTCAAAGTCTGAGTTGATAAATTTACTGTATTAGCCATTGAAGGTTCTAAGATTAACGAAATTCCCTGGTATCATGCTTACATCGAAACTAGTAAATCGAATGAGCCGAAATCAAGCTTTTAATCTTGTTTTACCAAAACTTTCATTTTAGCATATTCATGATTCTGGCAAGAGGTCGAAGTGCGTACGTATTTTGATTGTAGATACGTATGCACATATACATTGATTTTAGTTTTTGTTGGAGCAGTAACCGTTTTTTATTGTTTTTTAATTGATTATAGAGAAAATTTACAACAATTTATACAGTGACGGTATAGGATGACATGTTTTTATGTTGACTTTACAAAACGTATTACTACTAATTTCCTACATTTTTGATTTTTCTACTACCATTTCCTCGACAAATGAAAAAAATACTCGTACCTTTTTTTCGTTCGCAAAGGAAACCCAGAAAATGGAAGTGTCAAAAGTAAACGTCAGCTAGATAGCTAACCTTCTTGTAATTGAATCATGGGATCAGGTGACCAGGTTAGCCTTTTCGAGGCTAGATTTAGCTTTTTTTGTCCTTTAGCCTCATAATTTTGGTTTTAGCTTCGTGGCTTTTTTCTAGCCTTTTTTTACTCCAAACGTTTTCTGGTCCCAACACCATATTTTTTATACAACTTCGAGGAATAAATAAAATTAAACTTCAATGAAGGTAGTATTGATGACGAAATACAGAAAATTATTCGTAAAAATTGTCAACTATTTTTAATGGGGTTGATAGCCCAATTGTGACATCGCCTACCTGATAATATGAACACTCTACAAAAGATACTTTTTTTTTTCAGTTGATAATCCTTTGAAAGTTACAAAGCCGGATGTATTTTCTCACTTTCAAGAAGAAAAGTCTAGGTATTCTCCAAGTCAGGTAGCATTGCAGGGGCGAAGGCTAATAACCGTACAGTGGACAAGTGTGACCTCTACCATAGAGTTTTAAGCGGAAGTCTGAGGACATAAAAATTCATTAAACGAACAACCTTTTATAGAACTCGTATTTAGCTTTTTGGTATTATCTTACAGTAATGCGGAGGTTGAAAGAATATTTAGTGTTAGGAACATTTTAAAAACTAAGTTAAGGAACAGATTAAAATGCTTAACTCTCTGCTTAATATTAGATGTTCGTTATTTCTTTGAAAAAATTTGTGTTGAAACAAGAATAGTTCCTTTAAGTTATGTCTACATCTTTATACACAAATAGTTAAAACTAAAATACAAAATTTTAGGTAATTGTTTCCTTTAGGAGACAACCGCTAAAACACGACCGAAATTATCGGGAAAGGTATCAAAAGACGCGTTTTGACCTCAATAACAATAATCCGGAAGCAAATTTTCGAGTTTTTGTTTCAGTGAAGAGATATTTGCAATCACAGTTGAAAATTTTCTGTCATTTTCATGTGGTTGTTGTAATCACAGATCAGGGTGGACCGAAAAGTGCAAAAAGTGTGTTCTGTGCAGAAATACTGTAAACCGCGTAGCCGGTGTTAGACCCGCTAAGGGTTATTTTTTTGAAGGGCCGCCGAAGGCCGCCTACCCAGAAAAGTGTTCTACACATAAATACCTTGGATCAAGCCCCCTATTTGGGATCGGACCTGGGTAATTTTTGGGTTTTTTGCGAATAACTTTTCACTGAAACAAAAAATTTAAAATCCGCTTTCGGATTGTTGATACCGAAGTCAAAACGCGTTGTTTGATACCTTTCCCGAGATTTTTGGACGTGTTTTAGCAGTTGTCTCCTAAAGGAAACAACTACCAAATTTTAAATAGATTTCGTAAAAAAATTTCTGACTTTTTTTTAGCTTCTTTTTTTCTTAATTTTGGCCTTTTCTAACCTTTTTTATTTGTCGATTTAGCTTCTTCTTTTTTCAATCACCTGGTCACACTGCATGGGATCATGGTACAATAAGAAAGTAAAGTCAACTCTAAAAAAACAACATACTGGCGTAAAGATTGTCAAAACCAACTGTCTGGTGTTAGCGAATGAAGGGAAGAGAAACTAGAAAAATTTTAATTTGTGAGAAATTCTGTGGTGCAAGCAAGGTTGAAAAGTGATTATTATTGAATATTGTCGCCATATTTGCAATTGTTTTTAATATAAGCGTTAGAAAAACCACAAAATTGCAAATGCAAATCACGCATGTTTACATTTTGCTGGTTTAGATTCCACTGTTTGCATCTCCTTCTGACAATGTATACGCCAGTGTGTTCAATAATATTCAATCAGCTGATGAAATGACACAACCTTATTATTGAACCATGGGTGGGATCATTTTTTAGCAAGAGAGTTGAAATGCAAAAACAAGACCAACATAAAAACATAGGATAGGGGTCCTTCACAATCCTTAAAGGCCTTTTACACAATATGTTTTTTCACATGACCTGCAACTTTTTCTACACTCATGTAATGTCGCATGACTGTCAATACTTCCAACAGTTCAATTTCTTTGCTTCTTTTTACACAATAAATAAATAAATCCAAAAAATTAAAATCAACAAATGAGAGCACATATGATTCTAATTGTGTGTCAGACAAAAATAGAAACGTTTCTATTTCGTATGTGCATTTTTCTGACTTGTATAAAAGGAAAGTTTTAGTTGCATATTGTGTAAAATTCCCTGTAGGAACCTGGACTGCTTCGATTTTTGTTGGTTTTATAGCGGAGTGGAAAGTTAATTTATATTAGCTATGTTCGGTGACAAAACTTGCAAAACACTTGCAAAGAACTGTCAGTAAAGTGAGAATGACGTAAAACTCTCTCGAAACGCCAAAAGAAAAGTAACAAGTTTTCGCCGAACAGGAGTTAGTAAAAACTTGCAAGCAAAACAGGTGTTGCTTTTTTGATTGATTAATAGTTCAAGTTTTAAAATTTTTGTTGTTGCTTTCCTATGTCACGATCAGCTGTTTTTCACTTACAAGGGCCTTTAATCTATAGTTCTATTCGAAAGGCTGTTCTACTCGAAAGCAAAAAGCGATACTAATACACATAGGCACTCTGTAGTTCGTTAGAATTTACTTTAGAAAGTATTCCATAGTAGTAGGCATCACTGTTTCACAAATTTCAAGCGCAAAGCAAAATAATAAAGCACTTTGCGTAGATCTGAAGTGCAGTATTAGGCAGCGCAGCTTTACATGTCGCAGTAGCGCAGGGGGCTACCAAATTTTCTACAATCGAAAGGGGGATAAATCAAATCCGAATGGAACAGAATGGAACTCAAACAACGAATGCGTTCTACTCGAAAATTTCTTACAGAGTACGAATCACTCGAAAGCGAATAAATTTTGTTTCGAATAGAACTACAGAGTGAGGGTCAAGTTTTACTGAGTGAAATTCCCCCAGCGGAAACTTGTAACTCTCTCTCAATAAATTTTTTCCCCTTCCCATTCCTCTTATTCTGAAGAAAAAATCCCTGGGATTTTTGTCGCTTCTCGCTTTCCTCTTATTCTGAATAATTTTCGAACAAGAGAAAACCAGTTAAGGGATAGCTATTACGAATGTCAGGAAAAGGGAGATTTTGCTGACATTTTTAAAGAATTCTTTCACTACCCTGCATAAACAATATGGGTCAAATGATTACTAATTCGACCCGGAGCCATACTAAAAGTTTCCGCATTTCTCTCATCACGTTTTCAAAAGCATCGGTAGACGTTTCGACTGTTTCTTTCCTCACATTCCTGTTTATGGTTTTACATCTCGCTCTTTCTCATTTAGTTTTTGACCTAAGATAAACATATAGCTGTACTGCTCGAACCGGTGTCACACCTACTAGTCATTTGACTCGTATATAACAAGACAAACTACCGCATTTTTGCCGACATGAATACGTGTTGGAGTTTCAGTCATTCGATTTTTGCAGGGATATGAATAGCAATACTAAAAGTTGTTTTACATTTCTTCTCCTAATTTAAAACGAAGTCTTTACAATATTTACACTTTTGATTTTTTTCCAAATTTAGAAATTCTCTTATGCCATGCCAATTGTTAAAACAGCTAATTTCTAAGACTCTAAAATTCTATTCCCCAATTATTCTTCTCCCTAGAACATAACTGAGAAAGTTTTTCGCGGGAAAAATTACCCAAGAGAAAAATATTTCGCGCGAATATTTAGACTTAAGCTGTGTTTGCGTTATGAATTTATTTAACCTGTAATAAAGCTTACCCCTACCGGCTAGGGGGTTAGAATATGCCCGAGCTAGGTATGCCTGTCGTTAGAGGCTACTAACACTCCCCAATACCTTCGGGAGTGTTTTTGTCGTTACCACAACAACAACAACAACAAAGGTAATGACGTGCAACTTGATGGTTGATCTACGGATGTGATGCATCTCTTCTCTCAGTAACCATGTTCTTTTTTTTACGGAAGAAGGGGGTGAGATAACCTAGAAGGTTCCACTGGTCACACCAAATCGCTCCCGCGACAGTCACGAATGTACCGCAAGGGAGTACCGGGGTCAGTCTTGCCCTTTTTACTATTCCATATATATGATATCCCAGAACATGTGGAAAATTTTTGGTGCGTCCGTAAAAACTTATACATTCCGATTGTAGGGCCCCAATTTTTTTCTGCTAATAGTTTGTAATAAAAATAGCAGCAATATTATCCTAAAATGCGATCTCACCGCGATGGGGAAGTCAAAAATACTAAGAAATTTGAGTATAATCTTTTCGGATGTGAGTTTGAAAAACTTAGAAAAATCCATTTATTGGTTTGCAATTAGCCGAAGTGAAAAGTTAAGCTTAAATTATTTTCACCATTATTAAATCACAAACTAAAACACTGTGCACCCCAAAAGGTAAGCACTCAGCGATAGAAAAAACTACAGTACAAATTAACAGTTCTTTTCCCTAACCGTGTGGAATTCGTTTCTAAATAAAATACAAAATATTCGTTTCCAACCTTTTAAGAAATAAATAAAAACGATGAAATGCAGAACTTTTGTTGACAACTTGAAGAAATGCACAGGAATCCTTAACGCACTTGATTTTATTTGCTTTAGCTTTTTAGTTTGTTTTATTTTGTTCAAGTACAACGCTAAGTTTAAGGTTTCACAAAAATATTTCAACTCTCGTTATTATTATTATTATTAAAATATACAATTTGAACTTAGTGAAGTAGCCACGTAAAGTGAAAAATAATTAAAACCTGAATTGAAAATTTAATATTAATAGTAAATATGTACCTAAGCATGATGTTTGAGGTTATAATTTAATATATAACACAATAGCTTATAACTTAATTTGAGGGAGGGGACATTACGTATTTTACAAAAATTTATTAATCAAATTGGGGGTTTTAAAAACAAAACCACAAACAAAGCTCAGAGCTTTTCCTTTTATTATTTTGTTTTAGTAATAATCTACAGATTTTGTTTTGTTTTTGGTTTATATACAGCACATACATACATACAGAACGTACATGCAAATATGCATTAAAGATACACATTTGCGGTTTTTTAAATTAAATTTAAAATAAAAATTAAAATTAACTTCATTATAGGAATTCATCATTTTGTTGTTAGCTTAAAATTTAGCATCTACAAAATAAAAAGTCAGGACTTAATTTACGTTTTTTTCTTTCTTTTTTTTTGCTATGCATTTGACAATTTCATCAAAAAATACGAAAACAATGATGCCTATTACGTTTATTTTGTTGTTTTTTTACTTTTTGGTTAATTTAAATTTTACTTTACTATAATAAACTACAATTGTGCCATCGAATCTGATCGCATTAATGGTGCTAATGGACTCGTGGATTTGTTGCCACATTCAATTTCATACTGCACATCAACAGAGGCACCTGCAAATAGACAGGGAATGGTGAGTGATAGTAAAGTAAATAACAATAAAATTACTATATGATTTGTAAGCTATTATATTTACGTTTCTTTTCACTTGCAGTTCGATTCACATTTGTTTCGTTATGCTTTTCTGGAATGTAGATGGCAACAAAAATCGCCATTATAACCATAAGTGCGCCGATAGCAAATGGTGGACCGGGTATTAATTCTGTATATTTATTATTTTCTTTTTGTACGTGATCTTCAGGATGTTTCCCCAATATGTCATCATTTAAATCAACATTGAATAAGTAGAAAATCACACCAAATAGAGCTGGCCCCAATCCGTTGCATAGACCACGCATACCAGTTACCATACCTTGAACGGCACCTAAAGGACAATTTTGAAAATGGTATGAAATATTTTATGTGTAAACTGTAAATTAACAAGTAAGGAAGTCTAAGTTCGGGTGGAACCGAACATTATATACCTAGTAGTGATCTATTATGGCATACCAATTTACGCAGGTCTATTTTAATACTCCCAGTTCCGATTTGCGTTCGAATAGACAGACGGACAGCCAGACAGACGGACGGAGAGACGGGCATGGCTAAATCGACTCCGCTCATCGTGCTGATCATTTTAGTGAACTTTTCTCTTCTTGTTCTCATACTTACATACATTTAATGTTTATGAAAGGTATGACAATCAAAAAAGATATATAACTTCGCTATTACAGTGGCCTATTAACTACGTCCCGTAATATTTTGCTTGTGTGTTTTCCGATTTCACTAATTTTTTGGCAGGAATATAATACATACTACTGAGAAGCAGGTGACCAATTTTCATTGAAATATCAATATTGAATTATAAGCGATTGCCTTTGAAAATAGCAGAAATTGTATGCTGAAAAGTGGGCGACGCCACGGCTACTTCTTTAAAATTGACAAAATTTTTTCGGTCTAGTTTTTCTTAAAAAGCTTATTGTGTGTGCAAAATCTGATTGATGTAACTTGCTTGGTTGTAGAAATTTCGCTTTTTAAATTTTCCAAGCAAATTTTTCAGAACTACGAGTATGTTAAAAAACTGGGCGCGCAAACAGTTACCTTTATATATTGAACATTATCACCAAATTTCGTTTGGAGAAATCAATTTTTGGCGAAGTTATGGCATAAAAAGTTTTGTGCAATAATCCATTATAAAAGGGGCGGGGCCACGCCCATTTTCGAAAATTTTTATTTTTTGGATTTCTTAGTTTACGCAAACTTAAAAAGTGAAATATAAACGATGCAATGCTATTTTACGCAAAGTTATTGCCTATTTAATATATCTACGATCCTCTTCTAAATCTTTCATATAAAAGTGGGCGTGGACCTTAACCGATTTCGCCCGTTTTTTCCTCGAGCATTCCTTGCACACCTGAAAACCTGCGTGCTGAATTTCGTTTCGATATCTCAAACTCCGTTTGATTTATGATTAATAACATTTATAAAATTGACTTAATCAAAAGTGGGCGTTGCCACACCCACTTTCAAAAATTTCTTGAAAATTTTATTTTATGTCCAGTCTTAATGTATACACCAAATTTTATTCTTATAGGTGTATTATGTACTGAGTAATCACTTTTTTAGTGTTTTCGAAAATATTCTATATATAAAAAGTGGGCGTGGCTATCATCCGATTTCGCCCATTTTAAATAGCGCTCGGAGATGAGTGCCAAGGAAAAAATTTACTCAAGTTATCTTGTTCACAGACGGACGGACGGAAGGCTGGGAGTAAAAAAGGAAACGTATTTCTGATGTAAGTAAAAGGTAAATTTATAAAATGTTTAGTAAAATGTTTAAAAAAACTGTTTTACAGAAAAAGCTAGAAAAATCGTTTTTTTTTTTCAATTAAAAGGGAAGTAGATCGCTTCTTTCTAGCAACATTTTTCTCCCTTTTAATTGAAAAAACGATTTGTCTACCTTTTTCCTAAAAAACATTTTTTACACCTCGTTGTTAAACATTTTCCTTTTACTTACTTCAAAAATACGTTTCCCTTTTATATAATTATAATTTGCTCTGTGCTGCTTGGTTTGGGTTGAGACCTGCCGAGCGTCACATCACATCTTTACTCTCGGAAAATTATCACAATCAATTATCTGATCAATATCCTTTCAACACACAACGTAAAACTTCAACTTACCCTGTCTATCGGGATGCGAATGAATAGAAACAAAGGCGCTTATCGCTGGATAAGTTATCGATCCAAGTGCAGCCAATATGCCAGCTGCCCACATCATCCTTTAATGAAATTGAAGTCATACAAAATGTCTTAGTAAAGAATCCCCAAAAAGTTTTACAAATATTGATTTATAACTTACCAAGACTTACTACCAAGTCCATACCACAATAATTGTAACATTTCTAATACTAAGCCTAAAATAATAGTATTTTTTGCACCAAATACCCTGTAGGATGAAACAAAATCGTATTTCATTATTCAATTTGTTAATTCTTTGCTGACGTCAAAGTGCAAAAATGTGATTGCAATTCTTACTAACCGCATTAGATAACCCAATGTCACTTGCACGGATATGCTAAGCACACCAACAACCGCTATGAAAACTGCCACTTCCATTGAATTGAAGCCCATTTTCAATTTTAAATAAACAAATATGCACGAGTATTGGCCCGCTTCAGGCAAATATGACAAAAGCACAGCAACACATTGCATTAATATCGTTTGATCTGAGCCCACTTTTCGCAGTGCCTAAAATTATGCAATAAATAAATTAAGAAAACAAGTTAAAAACCTAACAAGACTTTGGAATGCAAAACAAAAATGCGACTAACAGTATACGTGTCTGGCAAGCTTTTGCATTTTTGATTAGGGACGTTGCGAGTTTGGAACTTTAGACATATGCGGATGTATTATTTGATTGATACTTAAAACATTTACTATCAAATGAAAATGGACAAGATCTCTAAAAAAATGTCCTTGAAATTTCGCCAAAGTCAACGATGCCTTTTCACATCACGTTTTTTGTGTGGGATTCGCATTTGTAAAAGCTCGAATATTCGCAGGTTCCTTAGCACATTTACAAAATTATAAAATACAAATTTTTTCACTTACAGAAAAGGGATCAGCTTGCTCCCAACTAATTGGCGCACCCCATGAAGAAGGACGAATTTTTTCAGGCAAGCTTTCGGGCACGGCCACCAATATAAAGAATACATCGAGCACCGCAATGGCGGTCGCTAATGCAGCAACTAATGTATCACCATATGTCTCCATTAGCAAAGCACCTAAAGCGGGTGAGATCACCTAAAAAAAAAGAAAATAAATGATTAAAAAAGAACCGATTAAAATATATGGGTGATTTCATGTCAAATCGAGCAACGCACTTTTTCGATTTTGATAAATTTTGCTTATACATTTTATGCATCTTACCAAATTTTAAAGAAACAGCTCGACTTTCTTAAATTTGTATTTGCATTTCTTTATAAATCTATATATACTCGTACAAAACTCTCATGTAAGTGTATATAAGTAAGATAATCTAATGTAAACTATATTTAAGATCATCCTGGAGATATCGACGAAAGTCGATTTGGGTTCGAGCAATATGTCTTCAAGATATTTTAACGTCCAACGAAACTACTCCACGGGAGGCTAAATGCTGATAAAATATAGAGGGACTCTAAGAAGATTTCAATTCCCACACCCCACTCCATCTTGGAGCTGTCGGTGTTGAGGATAATTACTTATTTTGAAACAAATTATGAGCCCGTACGCAGTATATTAAGAATACAGAGTCATAGGTCAGCCCAGGTTGAACCATCTCCTGGTATATCCATAGCAACAGCTTTGATTTGACAAACCATTTCTTAACGCACAATGATTTACAAGCGTAGAAAGCAATACAAGCTTTCCGCACAAAATCAATTCAATTTTACTCACAATCAATTGTTAGTCCGCGATACTTTGTACTGGGTGATAGGTTTAATTGATTTCCATTTATAACAGGCAGTTTCTAAAAGGTGGCATGTACTTCCTCGTCAAAAGTAGAAAATCCGTCATGCCCCGATAAAGGCTAAGGTCACATTCGTGTGCCCACATACTTAGTTTTCGTTTCTTTCGTGTTATCGCTCCTTATGGAAGGGAGGAACTAAAATCCGCATCTCCACATAGTTAGCACACGCAAGTCTTATATGGGTACCTGGACAATGGATATTGAAAGAAACTGCAGAGCAGACGTGCTGACCAGAAGAGGTGCCACCGATCCTATCCTCCCCGGAAATGGCTCAGTAGGCATACACATGGCTACTTTCAGGCTTCGTGTATACACAAGCACCATACGAAAGGCAAATGGGATATGGTCAGCCCTTTTGTCGTGCGAGACATCCAGGCTAACTTGACTTTCATATGATATCTGACGTACAAAAGCACTTCTGACTCTGCACAAATTGGGCTTGTCATCCCTGATAAGGGTTCTAACGGGGCACTGTTTAATGGGCACTCACGGCGCTAGAATGGGGGTAACGTCCTATGATAACTGTCGAAGTTGCAGATGTACTGAAGAAAAAGAGAGCGTCCAGCACCTGCTTTGTCAATGTCCAGCACCCAGCAGACGACGGTTGCCTATTCTAGGTGAACCATTTCTCTACGAACTCACCGAGGTGTCAAAAATGGAAGTTCAGGCTTTAGCGAAATTTATTGAATCCACGAAGGGGTTCGACCCTCCACTTTAGGCATGGAAGGGGCTAGAGCCCGCCTAGGGTATCACAACGGGCCCATTGGTGGCCCTTAGTGTTTTAGATCAGCCTCGCAACATAACCTAGCCTATCACACTCAAATAAGCAGCCCATCCTGCAGTGTGCCTGACTACCAGTTTATCTCTCCTTAGCTCAGCTGATAACTCGTGATTAAGAAGTTTTTAGAACTAAGCGTGTCAGACTTATTGATGGGAAATCTTTGTGCAGTGCATGCAATCTCTACCCGACGTCCTCCATGTGCTCGGAATGTGCGTGCGAGGAATGAGATAGGCAACTTTTGTTTAAAAAATGCTGAGGCGTTCTTTAACGTATTCTGATTTAGGATGATCTTTAACTTAGACAACGAAAGCAAGTGATACGACGAGAAGTCAATAAACCCAAAAAGAATGGTGGGATATTTTTATTGATTTGACAGATCACTATCGCGTTAGCTCTCACGTAAAATTTATAGTTTCTCATAGCTTTTGCAATACTTCTTATTTTAATTTTTCTCTTTATCAAAATCTAAAGCTTCGATCTTAATCATTGGTGGATTTGATATGGAATAACTCCTATGGGTTTACTTCATTTTCAATTGAATTTAATATCGTACTGTTTTTACACACACAACATCAATTAACTATATAAAATAAATTAAGGCATGCATGTGTACAATTATATTCAAACATGACAAATATATTACATACCAGACTGGCTGCGAAAGTAGCCGAAACTAAGCCATACGCACGCGACCTCTCCTCAACTGTAGTGACATCAGCCACATAAGCAAACACTACTGAAAATGTAACAGCTAACGAACCACTTATGGAGATCATAGCAAAAAACCACCATGAATTGATGGCCATCAGTGGTATAGGTGCGCATGTAAAAAATACTGTTATGAGTAGAAAAAACTTTCGTCCCCAAATATCGGAAAGTGCACCTACTAATGGTGCGCTTAAAAACGATAAAATGCCTTTAATACCCATCACCAGACCATTCATGAGGAACGTATGGTCAGGAAATGTTTGGTTCAAGGTCTGAAAAAAAAGAAAATTAATGATGACATGTTGCTAAATTGTGGTAAAATGTAAAATTTAATATACATACCGATATAACGGGCATTGTTAATAGTCCCCAGGCAAAAAATTCTAAAAATATTACAACTAAGGCGTGGTATACACTGGGCTCGCCAATGCCGGAGCTCTGCAAAAGAAGAAAATAATATATATTTAGTATGCAGATATTATGTAGTTATACATGCAATTATATATGTGCATGTAAAATAAATATTAGATTATAGCGGTATATTAGTTGTAATATAGTGAAGAGTGGCATAATAATAGGAATAAAATAACTAACATTGTAGTATTACAACGCCGAATATTAATGGCGTTTTCTTTTTTATAAAAAGTGTTACCCTGTTGGTTTTTCTCAGCTCTGTCTCTATCAGGTTTTTTGCTCCCTTAAAAAATACCTTCTTATGTTTGAACAGGACGGCACTATCTACAAAATCAGCCATTTTGCAGAGCGCCCGGTTACCTACGTCAAGAGATTAAGGGCCGTTTTCTCAATGTCTGGTTAACACTAATCGGCAGTTTAATTGACAGAAGTGCCTCGGTTATCTGTCAAATTAAAGTGACGGTTAGTGTAAACTGGATATTGAGAAAACGGCCCTAAATTTGAGAGGGTAACACGAGGGTTACATTTTTTATAGAAAAGAAAATGCTATAAGTTACTTTCGAGTAGACTAAGTTGCAACTGATTGCGCCTTAAGTGTAGAACTCAGTACAAAAGATTACTAACTGCACCTTTAGTTATATTTATGAAATAGCGAGTAAGAAATAGAATGTACACCCCATTTTGAAAATAAAAGAGAAGTCATTCGATTTTGGACACCGAACCGTTAGCAAGTGTTCTTTATTTTTAACCGGTACTCTGCACTATTTCAATATTGATAAACAGTTGTTAGAATGAGGTTTTGAATGCAAGTTCCTTCTACTCTATTTTTTAGAAATTTTCTGATACAAGTTTTCATTAGAGGTCAAAATTGCCAATCTGCCATTTGAACATGTCTGATAAAAGCGGTAATCGAGGAGAGACACATTTTTATCAGTAAAATACTGGCCTTTAAGAATTTGTTTAGCTTCAATCAGTGAATGGTATGAGATGGACCAATATAAAATAGATAAAATGTAAAAACTATAAATAAATCACATTTACTTAAAGCAGAGTTTGAACGGAACGGATGCGGGTATAGTAATATTTGATCGGCTGTTTCACCTCTCACATATTTCATTACCACTTATGAGTGTCTTATTGGTATCGACTCTGGTAAGACGCACCTCTTAACAATGGCGATTTTTAGTTTACGGGCGGTCCTCTCCTACCTCTCTTAAGTACCCACAACAAAACATAACTATTGGATAATAGGCGATTTTTTTTCGTGCGCACTAGCGACTTATGCATAAAATGAATGAATTTTCGTGCAAATTCAATTTGAGCTCGTCGCTTGTAAGATAACGACAAAATTTGTGAGCGCTCATGAATTTTGCTGATCTTCATGGACATAAATGTCTGCGAGTGGTAGTGTGGGGAAATTCCATGCAAGTCCTCTCAACCATAAAAAAAAGGTAAAGTGCTGCTCTTGACTCAGAATCGAACTAGTGTTTTTTTTTTTCAGTCAGCAGCTAACACTGAACAAATGCAAAAAAAATTTAAGAAATAAAAAAATTGTTTATAAATATCACAGAAATTTATTTTAAAATACTAAAACATAAAAAAAATGTGAAAAAATCTGCAACTTGCTTTGCAATTTTTTATAAAATCGCTGTAAATGTATTGCATTTTTGTTATCAGTGCTTTTTGGCGTTTTTTTTAACCAAATGGTGAGATAAGGTGTTTTTCCACCAAATTCTGAAATGTTACTATCGAAGTAGCCCAAAAATAAAAAATTTAGGGATATCGAAAAGTATCGATAGTTTGCAAATATCAGGCTTGCTTCTATGAATCAAAAAATTTCCAGCCAATATATATCGAAATATCGATACACCGTGAAAAATTATGATTTCTTGAACATTAAGGTTTCTCTTCCTGAGAAAACTGATTTATTGTTTGGCGAAGCTCTTCTTTTTTAGCGCTGATTGAAACTGTCTCGATACTCGAGTTAATTAAGAAAGACAGCTAAAGAGTACCAAAACCATTGATATCCCATTGATTAAGAACTGCAATCTCACCTTAAAATGCACACAAATCCAACGTGTCCATTTAAGCCAGCGCCATTCCCTGTGCACCGTTACAACCGGCGGAAGTGACAACTCACTGCAGCGTTTTTCATGTATCGAACATGTGGCATGATCATCAGCATTTTTCAATGTCTTATCATGGCTATAACTAGATGTTGCTGCGACGGATGTTGTTGCTGCTAATTGAGTTTGTATGGCGCGTTTGGTCAAAGCTAATTTAACGTCGGGGCTCGTTATGCCACCAATATTGTCTGCGTCTAAGTCAGTGACTGTATCAGTAGTGATGGTAGTTGTGGTTGCATTGGAAAACAATAGATTATCTTCGGATATGGAAGTGATATTATTGCCATCTATAAGTAGTTGTTTTTGTTGGGTTTGTGCAGTAGCTACGATTAATTTTAATTGTGCTTGTGTAGCTGACAAATCGGTCATCATTTCTTTATGTTTTGACATTTTGTATGGTATTGATGAGGTCACACTAGCCATAACATTGGCCACATCAGCTGTTGTGGGTGTCGATGAGTTTGTATGCGATGTTGTCGATGATATTGAACCACTAAACTCTGTATCATCCATGGCACCGCCAAAGTTGGTTGGTGATGAATTTGTATTGGAATGATGATGCTGTTGCTGATTATTTCTTTTATCATTATC
Source organism: Merzomyia westermanni (assembly GCA_949987695.1). NCBI lineage: Eukaryota > Metazoa > Arthropoda > Insecta > Diptera > Tephritidae > Merzomyia > Merzomyia westermanni. The sequence continues at coordinate 21,328,301 of OX465291.1, forward strand.
ACTAACATCATTGTTCGTTTGTGTGTATGGAAATGTGTTGCTGTTAGGCGTATTATTTATATTAACAACAGTTGTTAATTCATTTTTGTTGAGATCACTTGATAAATTGGCATTATCATCTTTCGGGAGATTGCTAATGCTGTAGGCGCTACTGTAGATATGCTGTTCACTGCTGCTGCTGCTCGAGCCACTACAATTACTGTTACTTCTGCTGATGATACTGCTGCGTTTGCATAAATTATCGATAATTGTTGTGGTTATAGCATGGGCGGTGGCCACATCATCATCGACCAATATATCGGTAATTGTAGCCTCATCTTCACTTTCATCAATTTCAAAACTGGTTGTTGTATCATCCTCTGTGATCTCACAACTTGAGTTCGGCTCTTCGGCGACATTTGCATTTTCGGCGACATCATGTGATGTTGTTGGCACATCAATGCTCATGACGGCGCCGCAAAGTTTTTCAATTTGCACAATAAGTGGCAAATGTTAAACATTTGCTGGATATTGAATATTCGACATTATAATTTTTATTTCGATATGCGAGCAGTTTTTAAAATTATATTCGAGAGTATTTGTTATTCTCTTATCGCTTTTAAGGCGCACTTGCTTAAATTCACAGTCTCAATTGCACACAAATATCGCTAAGCGTATCACACACTGGCCAAATTACTCCTTCTAATTCATTCTTTTGTTATGCGTCGCCTTTTTCTAATTTACATCACAGCATGAGTTATATTTTCGTTATTTATATGTATGTATTCATGCACGTTCCAACAGTTTCTAATGGTAAATATCAGACATGAGCAGACTGCATTAAAATTTTGAATGCAGTTAAGACGTCACTAACCACTGAATGTGACTGATACTGAAACTCGATTTTCAACACCACTAAACTAACTTTTGATGTTTGAGTGGAACTTTATTTTCTTTTTTTAACTTAGAATTTTATTTTACTGAAACTATAGTGCCGTTATCAATATACGTTGGTTTTCGAAGCATTAGCACAAAAATTAATTTTTAATGGCACTTTAACTCAACTACCACTGACATTTAGTCTTGACGTGTCCTCATTTGCAGTAATGGAAACCCACACATATTTCCATATAAACTCGCTTTCACTCGAGTTGATTTGGTTTTGTGTTTTTCCGACAGGGTGGATACTGGATTTATATTGGAACGAATTTTTGTCATCCCTTGTCAATTTTGGTTTTGTAACAACCCAGGTTTTGGCGAGCCGCCATCTTCAGTGCTTGATTTCACTCTTTTACAAGCGCTGTAAATTTGTCGCTACCTGATATTAACGACTCGAAATCTGAAATCCATTAAAACGGCTGTGATTGGAAATGTGTGTGAATTTTCATTAATTCTAATGAAGAAAAAATCGTCCACTAAATATATGTAAATCCGATTGATAATGAAGTGGGAGTTCCATTAAAAATAAATTGTAATGCTAATTAGTGTGAATCTGCTCACAATCAACGTTGAATGAAGTTAGAGGTGGTAAACGTGAGTGATTCGTGAAGTATTTATTGCATTCAAATTTTAACGCAGCCTGCACATGTCTGTGTAAAACATGTTTAACTACTAGCTGTGTTACGAAAATGGTTGGTTGTTTAAGATTATTTTCTCGAAAGTGCGAACAAAGTAGCCTTTAGGAAGCTAAAGAGTTAAATGCTCCAGCAAGTTTTTCAGGAAAATTTCGGGGAAAGCCCGTGCACTTCACTGGCAGCTATCAAAAATCTATAAAAGCTTCAATGGCTTCTAGACCTAAATTTAACGTATCACACTTTCGTCGCCGATTTCGCATCGATCACAACACCACTAAACCAAATTATGTATAAAAGTCAAGAGCTGCACAACTGCCCCGTCTACAATTCGAGATCAAATGAAGAGAAGGTACATATGAAACCGCATGCAATCTACGAAGCAAAGAGCTGTTTGAATTCAGCCAAGTTCACTTAGTTTCTTTAACCGACCATTATTTCGATAATTAACAAAAAAAGGAAGTTCTAAACTAACACCCATATTAATGTTTTTTTTTAATCCGTTTTATATACTTTTAGTGTGGTTGCGTGATGATCGCTTTCTTTCACGTGTAATCGTTGTACTAGTGTTCGAAACGCGTTTCCCGAATCGTTCATCTCAATACTTTCAGCAAAAACTTTTGACTGGCACAATAGGCTTAAACGACACAAGCGCATTATTTTCAGCTCTTCAGCTGATCTTATCACATTCTTTTAGTTATTATCTTGCGTTTTCTTGATTTTATTTAACACTGATTCATTTTATTATCTCTAAAGTTTGCACACCGCTTGTGAGCTTATTTCCATCTTTGCACTATTTTATTTGTGTATATTCTTTATGTTAGCAATGAGTAATAACAGATCTTTTCTAATGGTTTTACTGCATATGAACCTTTATGAACTCTTGATACCTCTTTTTATTGAAAATTGCCTTTAATATTTTTTTTTTGTTTGTTTGTTTGCCGAATTTGACAGCGAAATTTTATACACTTTCGATTTACTATAATTATTTATTTGTTTGGTTTTTTTACAGCTGCTTTGCTTCGCTTTGTTTGAAACAAATAAGAGAAAAATCTAAAATTAGGTCAGGAATGTTAGAAGTTTTTTCAGTGATTTGGTATGTACAGCTGTGTTCAATATAATAGTAGCTGAATTAAAATGGATATTGTTCGACGAAATAAGCTGTGATTTTAATAATTTTCATTTTAAATATAGCGAATTCCATAACAAAAACCACATAAAAATATATTGTAAAGTTTACACAAAGTTCAGGAAAGTTAATTAATTTTAAAAAATGGTCATTAAAATTTTCAATTTTTTTGGCAGAATTTCAATTTTCAAGTACGCAGTTTTGTAGACAAATGCAAGTTAGAACTAGCTCAAATATTTCCCTGAATTTTCAAAACTTTTTTCGTAAAGGGTGTTGAGTGATTTTTTCCATGCAACGCATGAAGAAAAATTAATTTTGTATCAAATTCAAATTAAAAGAAAATTATTAAAAACACAGCTTCTTTTTATTTCGTTGAACGATATCCAATTTAATTTAATTATTGAACACAACTGTATGTATATAAAATGTCGATATTTGTACCCTAAGACGTGTTTCGACCCCAGCAATAATAATCCGAAAGCGGAAAGGTGATTTATTAGTCGCAGAAATACTGTGCATCGTGTAGCCGGTGTTAGACCCCAAAATGTTATATTGCACGATATTGCATTGTCTTTCCTTTATACCTAGTAGTGCTACGCACACAAGGTATATTAACTTATCGCGTAACGGTGGTATGTAACGGCATAAACGAATCGAGATAGATATTGACTTATATGTATATATCAAAATGTTCAGGAGGAAAAAAGAAATTGATTAAGCCATGTCCGCCCGTCTGTCCGTCCGTCTTTGAACACGATAACTTGAGTAAATTTTGAGATATCTTTATGAAATTTGGTATGCAGGTTCATTGGCACTCATCTCCGAGCGCTGTTTAAAATGGGCAAATCGGATGATAGCCACACCCACTTTTTATATATAGAATATTTTCGAAAATGCAAAAAAAGTGATTATTCAGTACGTAATACACTTATAGGGATTAAATTTGGTGTGTATAATCATGTTAAGGCAGAAAATAAATTTTGCAAGAAATTTTTGAAAATAGGCGTGACACCGCCCACTTTTTATTAAGTCAAATTTAGAAATATTATTAATCATAAATCAAGAACCGTTCAAGATATCGAAACGAAATTTAGCACACATATTTACATTAATACAAGGTATGTTCCGAAAAAAAATGGGCGAAATCGGTTAAGGTCCACGCCCACTTTTATACGAAATATTTTGAAAAGGATCATAGATATATTTAATTGGCAATAACTTTGCGTACAAAAGCTTTATATCATTTATGTTTCACTCACAAAGTGTCCGTGAACGAAAAAAGACAAAAATATAAATTTTTGAAAATGGGCGTGGCCCCGCCCCTTTTATAGAGGATTATTCCACAAAACTTTTTATGCCATAACTCCTGCAAAAATTGATTTATCGAAACGATATTTGGCGAAAATTTTGTACATATAAAGGTAAATGTTTGTTGTAAAAATGGGCGAAATCGGTAAACGGCCACGACCAGTTTTTTAACATAGTTCTGAAAAATTTGTTTGTGAAATGTTAAATGCGATATTTTTATAATTATGCAAGCTATATCAATAAGATCTTGCACACATAATATGCTTTTCAAGCAAAACTCAACAGCAAGCAATTTTTGAGAAATTTGGGGAGGTAGGCGTGGCGCCTCCCACTTTTGAGCATAAGAATTCTGCTATTTTCAAAGGCGATTTCTTGTAGTTTCAACAAGATATTTTAATCAAAATAGGGCAGCTGCTTCTCAAAAATTACGCAAAATGGGATAGCGCACAAGTAAAATACCCGGGCAAGTTGTTAATACCCCACTGCAATAGGAAAGTTATATACCTTTTTTGATTTTCATACCTTTAATGATCACACCGAAGGTCCAAGGTTCGAGCCCTGGGACATGTAACATCAAAAGTGGTTTGAAAAAGTTTTTCGAAACGGGGTCGCCCCTCGGCAGTGGTTTGGCAAACTCTCCGAGTGTCTTTCTGCTATGGAAGGCTCACCAGTTTGTAGTAAAAAATTCAAAACGGCACACCACAAATTGGAAGGGAAGCTCGGCGCAAAAATCTCTTAGGAGGTTTATGATGATATACCTGTTGTACATCCATACTTTTATATTTTAAAAAAAATTAATTTACACCTCAAAACTCATTAAACAAGTGTTTTTGTTCAAAATAATCAGCTGGCTTTATAATACGAACTGAAAAGTATTAAAATAGGCCTGCGTAAATTGGTATGCCCTAATAGATCACTACTAGGTATATAATGTTCGGTTCCAACCGAACTTAGACTTCCTTACTTGTTTTATTTATTTTCTTTTTCCATTAAATGGATATAAAAAACGGCATTATTAAGAAACATAAATGGAATGGTAGCACTGTTAACATTTGTCGCTCTTTTGCAGCAGTTGCAAAGTCTTTAGTAACTATTTTAGTATCTAAAAAAATTGGTTTTTTATTTTAAAAAAAATGTGCCGTGGTTTCGGAAGCTGCTAGACTGCTTCATCAGAGACATTTTGGCACGCTCTGTTAACTATAAGGCTATCAGAACGATGTTTTCTATTTCTACTATTATTTTACCACAACCTTGCGCAACCACCGACATATGTAGTCATTATCTTGATGAAAGATGGACTCGCAGTAAGTAACATTGTGAATTAATCTCGAATTTTCTTGTCAGCAAGGCTCATGTTACTTCAAGAAACATAACTAACAAAGCAAATGTAAATAAATACAGAAAAATATTGCACATCAACAAAAAAATTTAGAAAATTTTCACAAATAAATCCCCAGATTTTTGGCACCTGAAAGTGCACCCCAGGAAGCTCGGGATAAGCAACCCCAGTGAATACATAAAATCCAAAAAACACATTTAGGGAAATCTGGCACATGAGGCTATTGTAAAAATTCTATAAAGATCGGTTGAAAACTTTCGACGTCCATAATTAATTTTTATTTCAAAAAGATGTAACTACGAAATCTGCCTTTTTGAAGAAAAAGAAAAACAACTTTTAAAACTAGCTCACAATAACTTAACTTAATCACTTAACGCACATGCAAAAATTTTCCATTTATTTTAAGCTGAGCGGGTATTGAACGAGATATTGATTGAAATTGTATATAAATAAATTACTCATACGCCATGTTGCACAGCGAACACGTGTACAGAGTGGTGCTATGAAATGAAACCAACACTTTCAAATTTCTTTACATATAATTAAATTGTAGCAAGTCGATGTTTGTGCGGAAAAATTATCATATGGGGTCTTTATTAGAGTAACTGCAGCCAAAACAAAAATTGTTTTAGTTTCTGGCTCGCTGTCAGTATGTTTGTTCGTGTATAAATGATTATAGTTAGTCTGGCCAGAATAATAATTCGTTTCATTCCTTTCCGTCTGTATGTAGATATGTTTGTCTATTTGACACATTTTTTCGTTGCTGCTGTAAATACTGTTTGTAGCGAAGCCTCACATGGCCGTTGCCCAGTATAAATTAACTGAGCAAAGAAGCGGCAAATAACATCCAAACAAATATTAGTGTTTCGTTGGACAAGTTGTTTTTAATCGTTTTTATGCCGATACACGTACTTTAATAAATATTTATAGCGTTGGGTATTCACTAGAGTGCGACCGAAGGTTCGGCCAAGCTTCGGTTTTCGGCTCTGACCTCGAACTTCGGCCAAATTATTTAATACGCATGAATTTCAGTCAATTCAAGCGTCATCAGCTTTGATTAATTACGTTAAGATTTTGATCACCAGTTTTTTTTAGGGCATCCGTATAAACAGGAAATTTATTTTTATATTACTGCGAATAATACTTCTAAAAATGTAAATAGCTTTAATATTATGGAAAAACATAGAGGAAACACAATTGCGTTTTGCTATGAATTTGTGCGACCGAATATTGGATAGTGCATAATATTCGGCTTCGGCCAAATTCTAGCTTCGGTCGGACACTAGTATTCACTAAGTAATGTTTGCTGAGAAAATTTTTCATTGCAGAAATACACTCAGAGGGTTGCCGACAAATGCCGAAGAGAACCCCATGAACCTAGGACCTTTCGGTATAATAGGTTAGGACAGTACGACACGGTGGTATTCATGTCTATCTATTCCGATAACTTTATAACCAAGCTGACGTAAATATCCCAGAGTGTTAGCAATTCTTAAACCATCTGTGCAAATATGTATGTGCACGAGTAAAAACTGTACAATAATAAGAGCTGGTTGGGTTTGTACATTAAAGTTTCATTGTTTGGATATACTCAATTTACAAAAAAAAAGCAACAAAAATGAGGGCAGTGCACAAAATAATTGACAAGCCCTTTTGGCTTTGAGAAAATTAGCAAAATCAACGCAAAAGAAAGAAGAACCACAAATTGGCGGTAGCTGACACAAATATTCTTGTGCGTGCACTAAAATAAACGGCGAAGCAAAGAGGGCGGTAATACATCAGGCCTGAATGGAAATATTTAGACCCCTAACTTCACCTTTCTTACTTACTTTCTACTTTCTGAATTCATACCCTACATACATTAGGTCTGGCGGAGAAATTATTAAAACATTTTCTCTAAAATAATGAGGAATTATCACAGCGCCGGGTCTGGGTTATCATTAAAATGTATTTGAAAACCGAATATATTCGTTCAGGTTGAAGTAAAAAAAGGGAGACATTCCATTCTAGACGCTACCACTTTCCTTATCCGAGAAGTCATAAAACTAGGTCTGAATTTTGATCTAGAAGGAAATATGTAAAATTCAATTCAAAAGCCTGATCATAACTGGGCTTACCAAAATAATACATACATATATGTATATTAGGGTGCTTTCACTATATATATTTTTTCGGAGTTATAAAGCTTAGTAGCTATGTTTTAAGACTCCCATTGAAATAACAACGATTGAAAATGTTTCAAAAAAACAGGAATCACGTAAACTAAGATAACATGCTGGTATTTTTAATATCCGCCTCCAACAAACCCAGTGCTAGAATACCTTTTGCGACTTAATAATGAAGAAATTTCTTAATCTAAAATTATGTCAGTTGGCGTATTTCGTTATTAACCGCTTGGAGAGTTTTTCCTACCCTAAGAGTAGATAGTGTGAGAGCATAGAATGGAAACCGTTTCCGCTGTCTCCAAAATCATCTTAAATGGAATACTTGATTGTTCATCCCTTGAGGAGATCTTACTGCAAAACTCAACTGGGTTAGGGTGCACCTTATTTGCATGGAAAAAAAATTGTTTGCAAATCAAGTCAAAAATGTGACGTACGTTTATGATCTTATGTAATTATTTTTACTATTAAGATCAAGATATCAGATATTTTAGCCCAATGTCCAACGCCATAGTTTAAGTATAAGTAGAAGGTACTATCCAAAATTTTCGTAAGCTACGTTTGGTTCTAACTAAAAGTTAGATAAGCCATTTTTTATGCCGACTGCTAACGGAGAAGGCAGAAACAGAGTTTGAGGGTTTGTCGACTATTGCCGTGGGGCGAGTTCCGTTTTGGCAGACAGCTAGGCAGAAAGATAGACAAAAATTCTTATCCTTCCTTAAGTTAGGAGGGGTGACATGACCTAGAAGGTTTCACTGGTCATAAATCGCTACCACGACAGTCGAGCAATACCGCAAGGGAGTACCGGAGCGTACCGCGTTCAAATCCGGCCAAGGACTGTTAATTCAACAACACTCCCTAAAACCTTCGGGGAGTGTTTTTGTCGTTACCACAACAACAACAAAAATTCTAAAAACTGTCGATTTGGTTTCTATTGGCTCAATAATGATCCCTCCCATCAATTTTTCTTCAATATCTGCAATATACAGACATCGACCAGTTACAATTTTATTTTATGTAGAGATATTTGAATAAAGTTTTGTATTAATTTCGGAACAAGGAAGGTTGCTTTTTTCGATTTCGATTAACATTTCACTTCAAAAATTTCACTACCTTTGTGTGGCACCAATATGTCATTTTAAAATTTGAATTATACAAATCGGCCTAGAAGTTTGGCCGTTTTGTTGGTATTTAAGTATGGAGGAGATAATTCATTGATTATGGTAAGATTAGGTAGCTATGTTAACTTGGCCATCTTTACGACCTTTGTGACACAATTTCAAACACGTCTTCTTCGCCAGACAACCATTTCTAGCCACAGATAGCACAGTATGACAAAGTTGCAATATCGGGCGCACTCTAATGTGGCTACATATGTACGACATGGAATTTTATGCAGCTAATAAACATATTTACGTACATGCAAACATATTTACTTAAGAATGAACAAAGAAATTTTCTTCATGTTTTACACACACATGCAAACATACAGACATATATAGCTAAGGTATGTATAAAATTTTGCTTAAGTTATATGTACATATGTACGTTTATTGGTGGTTTTTGTTGTGGCTCAAACAAATCAATACGTTTTTGATTTTCATTTTGAAAATTTGCTTAGCAATTAAATAACACTTTCATTTCATATTTCTCTCAAAACATACAAATTAGGCACATTTCATTGAAAATTTTCCATTAAATATTGATTGATGACACGTTTCGAACACTTTGAATTTTTGTTGTAGTCGTACCACACAATTATTTTCTTATTGCAGTGACATTGAGGCAACTTAAAGTTCAACAAATATTTGTTGCTAATTCGAAGTTATTTAGTTTAATTTTAAAAACACGAAATACAATTATTGACATTGCACAATATTTTTTATTTGATTTGCACTAGTTTTATTTGTTTGCTTGCTTTAGTTAATGTTAACTAAATTTTGTAGTTATAACTAAAATAAAAAATCTATATAAAAGGAAGCCGAGTTTCCACGACAATTCGCGTATGCACACGTTTCATGTTGCATGCACACGAGTTCTGAAGACGACTGAACCACGAATAAGCTTTTGCTTTCCACAAAGCTTTCAATTATTTATATCTATAATTGGCAAAAAAGTTCGCTGTATTGGCCCAGGGCCAAATGCTCAGATTGAATGCAGCGGATTCTACAAGATTTTATATGGTTTTAATACAATGATACAAAGCAAAACCTAGACAAAATTTAACAACACATGCTTATCAAATAGCATAAAAATAAAAAATTATTAACAAACAAAAATAAATAAAAAAGGAAAATTAAGCTCCTATGTAAACACTAACCCCCGTTAGGACAGAGTCACGCCCATTTTCAAAATTTTTGCATTTTTTCCCATCGCACAAATCTTCATAATACGCCAAATCCTGGAGAAGACACATTTTTAGAGAGCCTACACCACCACCAATCCTTTACCCTCTGTATGCTGCTATATCTGAATTCGAATTCCCTGGAACTCTTATACATTGCTTCAGGGTTGGGGAGAACCTCTTCTAGATATTTGATACCAAACGAGCCCTCAGGCAAGGCGACTAGGAAATTAACTAGAGCGCATTTGTAACCTATTACAAGACCGTGCATACGATTTATGGCATTGGCCTTTACCAAGACTTATTTAGACTAAATGAAGAAAGTAGGTCTTGCGGTGAACGAAGACCAAGCTTTAAGAACAGATATGAGTATACTGCAGTGACTGGACGCCCAAAGGCTTCACTGCCTAGGCAACAAAGAAGCTCCGGCCAGAAGGTTTTACTTACATATCTACAACCGAATAAAGCAGCAGAGAAAGGCTTAACCACCACCGAGATCGCTAAAACAGGCGAAGGCTGACTTTGCCTTCCTTGGTGCATCAGCTATTGCCAAGGTTCGAGTCCCGGCACAGTTAACATCAACACGTTTTTTTAAAACGGTGTCGCCCCTCGGCAGTGTTGTGGTAAACTCTACGAGTGTATTTCTGCCATGCAAGGGTACTCAATAGAAATTCATCTGGTTTGCAGATGCCGTTTGGAGTCGGCAAAAAACTGTAGGTCCCGCCAATTTGTAGCAAAAAAAATCAAAGCAGCGCACCAAAAATTGAAGGAGAAGCTCGAAGCAAACATCTCCTCGGAGGTGTATGATGATATACCTGTTGTATATCGCTAAAAAGAGATAACTAGTGTGCTAGGCGGCCAATGAATAATGACTACTGGGTATATTATATGATTGTATATTTCCTTAATTTTTTTATTTGCTTGATACTTTACTAAACTTTAACCGATATAATGAATTCTAATACCCTTCAAATTCCAACATGGTTAGAAAGCTTTTCATAAAAATGTTTGTATGTATGTAATTGTAAGCGTGTAGGTAAAATAATTATTTGATTGCATGCATACCAACATTTTACTTTCATTCTCAATAGTAACCAAGATTATAAACATACCACAACAACAAAATGCTTTGTGAAATTTTCCAAAATGTGAGTATGTATGTAAATACTACATACAGGGTGGCGCAAAAGTCATCCTCCTATCAGAAAATGCTATAAATTTTGCGATTGGCCCCTAAAGTAAGTTCTGTTTTGACATTTGTGTGGTAAACACATGCGAAATACACGTTAATAAACAATGTTACGCTACACTGCTCCAGAACGCAGAATATTGCTGACTATTTATTTGAGCAATAATCGGTCGGGGCCAAACGGTTACTGTGAATGGTGAGCGCTACAGAGCAATGATCAACGAGTTCTTTTTGCCGCAACTTGATGAATTGGGATTGGAAAACATGTGGTTCCAACAAGACGGTGCAACAGCACACACTGCACGTGCCACAACCGATATGCTGAACATCGGAAGCTTACTTTTGCGCCACCTTGTATATAGCAGGGATGGCAAATATCATGATATTTACTGAAAATATCTAAATATCGGATATTTATGATATATATTGGATTTTGAAAATTTTCATAATCGCAAAAACATCACTTTATTAATAAGTAAATGTGTTACAATTATCTTAATAAATAAAACTATGAAAATCTGTTGTTGTTGTGGTAATGATACATACATAAAATACTTTTATAAGTAAATTCCAAAATACTTTTGTAAATTTATTTCTAAAATTCAATGAACACAAATATTAATTGCGTTTTATTGTTTTGTAAGCCGCACCTGGGGCAAGTCATCTATTGAACCATCGGAATCACCTAAAAGGTCCACATCTGCCACTACCGACTGCGAATTTCCTGATGCCACATTGCTTTTATCTTCAAATGATTCCCAAACGAAATCTAAATTTGTAGCCTTATCAGAAGTATTTTGATTAAAATACCGAAACATGAATGTCAATTTTTCAGCCTTTTCATTGCCAAATGTAGAAAAAATTCTTTCAAGACCAGCAGTGGCAGTAACTGCTGTTAATAATTTGAAGCACAGTTTTAAAAACTCCTCCTGAAGATCATCCCATCTGAAATATTTTTTTGCGTCAATTAGGTTTAACGACTTCCAACATGTTATAAGGAGTGTTGTTCTTAAGTGATTCCCAAATAAATATGATGGAAATGGCCTTGAAGCAGTACTCATTGCCGTTACTATTAGAACAAATTCTGGGTTTAATATCTGTAAGTACTCAAAAGCAACTTATTTTTCTTCATTATTTAGGTTAGTTCCTCGAAATCTGTGATCACAAAGATTAGCCAAATAATGCGTGGGGGACAGAGCTATTTCTTTACGCTTCTTAAATTGTTTACATGCCTTCGCTGGTTGCCCATGTACATAAGTCATTTTCCATTTTTTTTTTTCATATTTCTGCTGCCACGGATATTGGTTTCATTCGGCGCAAGAAATCTTTTGCGTTTGTTGTAATATGAATATCGTTTACAATTTTGAAAATATCTTTGTCAGTTAATTCCTTTTTGTCTTGACACAACTGAACTACTATGCCACGATTTTCTAAGTAAGATCTATGGCGTCAGAAGCAGTATTCCATCGAACTTGTTGTGGCATAATTAATCGTTTTCCTTTGGCTTCCTTATGCCACGCAGCTGGTAGGTGTGTATTTCGAAAATACTTAATGACTTTGACAATTTGTTCTAGCAGACCTGGTATTTGTATATCAGAAGCTAGTAGATGTAATCTATGCGCAGAGCAACCGTACTGAATAATGTTAATTGAATGAGAGTCTTCTAACAAATGTCTCATTTTCACCACATTTATAGCATTGTCAGTAACGACGCTTGTTAATTTAGCTGCAAACAACTTTTCTGCTTTCTCAATGGCTTCTGTTGCTATAGTTTGCAGGTATTCGGAAGTGTGTGCATTACCAGAAGTGTCAATTGGTTTTACCAAAAACGATTCTCCATATTCCGTAGTTACTGAAAAACATACAATGGGTTCACTGTGTACATTGGACCAACCGTCCAACGACATAGATAAATAAGCATTTTCTAGTCTTTCTTTGACCTCCTTCAAAACATTATTCTGAACTTCTTCCAGCAACTCATCTGCTAGTTTTCTTCTTGATGGAGTATTAAAACCCGGTCTTAACATGTTGCACGTACATTTAAATTCAGGATTATCGGCATGTGAAAAAAGCGTATTTGTAGCAAAAAAATATTTTGCTATTTGTATGTTGATTTCCTGGGTGTACTCAGAGGGTGTTGAAATTACACTGGCGTCTTTAACAACTTTAAGAGTATTAGGATTTTGTTTTTCTCTCTTGGCCGGCAAATCAGTTTCATTTGTGTGTTGGACTTGGATAGAAATGCTGCCACTCGGTGTGTCTTCGTTATTGTTGCACTTCAGAATATGTTTCATCATTCGTTGAGGAATACCTTGCATCTCAAGACCGCACTTTTTACAAACTGCCCGTTGGCCACTATTGTTTTCCTTAGATTTGCATTCAAAATATTGCCATACCAGATTTCTCTCTCTAGGCATTTTACTTGCTAGTAATTTTTCATAAAAATCATAAAAACCTTTATCATTTAAATAATATTAATGCATACGATCTACTTGCCGAATGCCGAAAATATACCACCTGCGCTTTTACAATAAGTTCGTGGGTTACAAAATATCAAATTTGTCTGATGTAGGGAAGTCACCGAATTACATTTTAGAAAGTTTTCGAATGTGGCAGGGATTGGCCGGTTGCGTTAGGTATGTTCGATGAACGATCTACAGTACTCTAGTGCAGGAAAGCATTTACTGTTCTACACATTTAGTGCACTCATCGAACAGACATATTTTTTGCACCGCCAAACCACTGTTTTCAGATTTAAAAGAAAAAATTTTGTTTTCTTTACAATTTGATATATATCACGATTTTTTCAGAAATAAATATCTAATATATCTTGATATATATCATGATATATATCGCTTGATATATATCTGCTAACCCTGCTATATTGATTACCAAGCAAATTGCATACACACTATAAGTACGTAGGTATGTATGTATGTGTTGAAAAAGCTTTTCTGTTCTCATGTTTTTTACAACAATAAATGTTGGGAAATTCCTGAGAGAGCCAAAGAAAATGGAAAATGAGTACTAGCGAGAGTATACATATGTAAGTAATCACGTGGTACATAAATACGATTTCATTCAGACATTTAGTTTTTGCTATTCGCCCACAGTTTGTTTCTTGGAAACGGACTTTGAGAAAATTCGTAAACATAACGTATGTAATTTCAGATTTTTGCTGTTTTTGTTCTTACAAATACAAACACACATTTGTATAAGTGAATATGCAATGAGGTAAAATGAATTTTTGAATCGCCCGGTTAAAGAAAATGCCTCAGGATCATACAAAATCTAAAAGCACGCGAAAATGGTGATTTAATGTTTGAGAATGGAAATTTTCGATTAACTGAATTATGATCTAGTGAATTTTTAAAGAAATACCTTTACAAAATTGTCAATTTTAAAAGAAAATCATAAAATTATGAGGATATAGAAGTCATACGAAACCGCGGGTTATGCACAAAATAAATAAAAAGTAAGATAAGAACTCACGGAAATTAAATAAAATAGTCCATAAAAATCTATAAAGTTTGATACAAATTGTTAAAATTGAGATTAATATGTACCAAAAGTAGAATACAATTTAAAACCAAAACTATTCTAAGCGGCTAAGGAAAATATTTTGTATACTTCTCAACACCACGGGAAGTATGATTATCATCCCTCAAACATTTTCGGAGTGCTCATAATTTAAGAGTCCGATATGAGTTCTAAATATGTGAAAAATATGAACCTCAGAAATACGATCATATAGAAGTCTTTTATGACTCCGAAGTGATGAAAATTATGAGCCTTATACGGAGAGTGTTCATTTCACAGAGCAACTTTGGAGCACATAATCATTCAAATACAGCAGATTCCATACAAAATCTTTATTATATATCTTTTGCTGTTCCTGACATACATACATATGTACTCATATGTATATACATTTTCGTGGACGCCATCTCAAGTCTTCTGCAACGGAAGTGTGTTCCATAGAACTGCGTTATTTTTTTAAATACGTGGAAAATATACACAGATGAATCTTTCAAGGGTTTTCTCCCAAATAGCTTTTTAACAACATTTTGCTAACCACAGCCTCAGACAACATTTGCCAATCCACATGCCTGAATTTCAGTTCCAAAAATTATCTTTTAATGGGCCAAAAAGGGCAGATTGTAAGGGAGATAAATCACTCCAAAACGCTTCGTATAGGAGTCGTTTTGGAGTCCAATATGTGTCTATTATTAGACAAAAATGTGTCACATATGACTCCTATTCAAGCTCATATGATATATAAAATTCGACTCATATCGGACGACCATCGCAAGAAGGGAAATACCCTCATTTCGGACTCATAAATGAACTAATAAAGAGCGTAAACGCTCCAATTTAGAACTCCTTTCTGACTCATTTATGACTCTTATGGCTTGCTGGGATTAAATATATTCCGAATTGTCTTTTGAAGGAGTAAAAAATTAGTTAATACAGAAAAACGAAAACATTTGGGTAGACCAATTTTAGCTTCCCTTTAGATTTCAGGAAAACTTGGAAACGAACCCTGAAAAAAATACATTTTGCGCAATCTTCACAGCGCACACAATAAAGAAAAAGCAGACCTGTTAAGTTTGATAAGTAATAAGTAATCAATTAATTAGACGGCTTTTTTAACTGGTAGAAAAAATCGAAAAAAAAATCAAAAAATATTAAAAAAATCAAAAATAATCAAAAAAAAAGTTGTTTTGATTAATTTAGATTTTTTTCTTTTGACTTTTTTTTATTTTATTTTTTTATTTTATTTTTTTAATTATTTTTGATTTTTTTCAGTATTGTTGATGTGAATAGATACAATACTGAAAAAATCAAAAATAATCGAACAAAAATCAAAAATAATCAAAAGTAATCAAAACAACATTTTTGGATTATTTTTGATTTTTTTTAATAGTTAAAACTTATGATTTTTTTTTTTAATTAATTGGAAAATAATCGTTAAAAATTTAAAGTAATTGGTAATCTATCATTAAATGAATTCTCAAGAAAATAATTAATCAACCTGATAATCATTACAATTAGTAACATTACAATAAGCACATTTCTGTTTTTATTCCATTTTTATTTATCTTAACATTTCGCATACAAACACATGTGCTATAAAATGATCAAACGGTAAATTTAGCAAAGAAGAAGAATGTTTCCGACAAAATAACTGTCTTTTGAAAGCTGATCGCCGAAGCAGGCTGACGTCAATAACAAGTTGAATCATCAAGTTGAACCAACAGCGTTAAAACAACATTAATGTTGAAACATCATCAAATTGAAGCCGCAACATTATCATCCAAATATCATAAACAAGTATGTACATTCCTTTCAATCAATTAATTTATGTATTTCAATTAGTTATAGATCTCAATAAATTGTATATTGCAAAAATACTATACGAGTATACGTCTCAACAACCAGGCAGAAAAGTACTACAATAAAATCATCTCAAAAACGAAAGTCTGATAGTTCTGCAGTCACTTTGGTGATCGTAACAATCATGTTGTTGTTATAGCGATAGTTAGCCTGCCTAATTATCACCTCCCTTACCTAGCATTTTCATCGAGCTTTCTAACGGGAGTCCGAGAAACCTCGCGGCTTCAACAGGGTTGGGCCATAGTGAGATTGCCGTTAGAAGAGTAGACTTAGTTGAGCAGATGAACAGATGGTTAGCCGGACAGACATTTGGCATGCCGTTTTATGATCGGTGCGCAATTCAAAAGTAAAAAGCTCTTTAAAAATCAAATTATATCAAGATTGATGGATTCTTTTTGTTTGATTAAATTGAACCATATCTTAAGTTAAATAAATTACCTAACTCCAAGCTCGGTCTTAAACATATGTATGTACATAAAGTATCTCCATGTGTACCCTACCCATATGAATATATTTGTGTGTGCAATTATGTGTATTGTATAATATATTTTTGTCATTTAACTACTTTGAACTAGCTATTTTAAGTATGACAATCAAATTAAGCTTTAAAAAACCATTGTGAAAAAGTAAGCAGCGGATAATCAAGATCCACGGCTTAGTCAATTTAAACCAGGGTAAACCGAATTATAAGCTGCAGCTATTTGCATCAATTCCAGTAGGAGGCACAGATATATAGTACATAAGAAGAAATTCTGTATAAAACCCAGCAAACAAATTACTGTAGGTCGATTCTGTAACTTTTAACCACTCGCCGAGCGTTAAGCTTATCGCCAAATTTTGGCGTTTGTTCTTAACGAAAGTGCGATTCTGTAACTCTCCTTTAACGCCGCTAAACAGCTGACTCTTGATAGTGATAAAATATGGAAATACTGGTGTTCAGACGTATTTAGCCCTAAATTACATGCAAAAAACTCAAAACTGATTTTTTTACTTTTTCCAAACGCTAAAACACTTGTAAATATATTAACACGATCGTTAACACCTCGAAAATAATTCGCGACAGCTAACCACACAAAAAGTGTTAGCTAACAAGTAAGTGAAAAGGAAAAGCGTTAAAAATGGTGTTAAGCGAAGTTAACGCTAACACCTGGCGTTAAAATAGCTACAGAATCGACCTACAGTTATCCTTTTTTGCGAATAGAGCATTCGTTTCAAGAGCTACATACAGCATTGAAACATAGAACAGTAGATATATAGACCTGGAGCAGAGGTGCCCTAAAGGGTAGTGATGTGCAACTCGAATACTACTTACATCTTCTCATTTCCTTTACGTTAGGTGGCACTGTTGAAAACAAGCTTCATATGGTTATTTGGGAACCCGCATTAACACCGAAAATAATGTAAGTCGAGAAATTCAAAAGGAAAATTCATCTTGCCAACAAGCGAGGTAGGTATACCAGTCGTAAGAGACGACTAAAATTCGGCAAAGGGTAATGACGTGCAACTTGATGGTTGATCTACGGATATCATGCCTCTCATTACCCATGTTCTCCTTCCTTACGGAAGGAGGGGTGACATAAACTAGACGGTTGCACTGGTCATACCAAATCGTTAACAGTCGCAGTACGGCATGGGAATACCGGAGCGTACCGGGTTCATATCCGGCAAAGCACTGTCCTTTCGACAACCCTCCAAAAACATTCGGGGAGTGTTTTTGTCGTTACAAACAACAACAACTGAGTAGTCCTCCCTCGACGAAAAAATATCACGCTCTATAAGTCTCTCATCATACCTGTCCTGATGTATGGCTCGGAATCATGAAACCAAGATGAGACGGCCCTTGCAGTATTCGAGAAACATTATCAGAAAGATTTATGTTCCTATGGACCATAGTGCAGCGAGTTAAACCCCAAATGTATTAAAAAATTATTTAATAACGCAAGCCGTTGAAAAGGCTAGGATCCGTTTTTACTTTTCTACACGACCCGGATGTACTGAAAAATAGGAACTCTGAGTTGCATGTAAGGCAAGATCTCTAAACTACTTAGTAAGGAATTTGATCTTCCGTTGTGAGTATGAAAAGTCGGAAGTTCCCACTGATTTAGACTTCAGATTCTGTTTTCGACTCGGTGGAATCTGAATTATGACGGAAGTGGGTCAGTACTGTGTCAAAGACTAGAAAAGTGGATTTGAAATTTTTGTCACCTATTAGAACAATATACTTTTACGTTCTCTCGAAATAGGATTACAGATATTTTATGTATCTCTGGCAATAAGCGAGAAAAGCCAAACTCAAGATAGCAAAAAAATGAGGTTGTGCGGATTTTATAGACAAAAACCATATCTCAATTCCATACATTTACACTAAAATTCAAACTTTCAAAGCGCTCTACTGAAAAATTAGAAAAAAGGACTGTTTTCTTTACCTTATTGCCACAGATTATTTGTTTTATGCGACTCGATCTAAAATTTTACTAGATGTATTCTACTTCAACCTCCACTTTCGGTTTCGGAATCTCCATCGGTTTAGCGGCTTAGAATACACCCGCGATAAGTTTTGCCTGGCGTAAGGGGATATTATACACTGTGCTAGTAGAAGGTGATAGTGGCGGTCGTAGCGAACTCATTCCGGCAAAGGACTGCCAATATCTGTAACATTCCGATTCTGGTTAAGATAAATTAAATATGAAAAATTGGGTTTCGGTTTTTTTGAAACGAAATATAACAAGAGTTTCCCTCAGAAATAGGTACCAAAATGCACGAGTGACTTATTATGTTAGCTTTTATCCGAGCTTAGATTTTCTTAATCGTGTTCTTATTGTTCTTTATCGTAATTGTTTGATGTGAAAGAGAAACAGTTACAAAAGTCTGAATAAATTGAATACTTTTAATTAATTTGTATGTATGTTTTTGCTCGTGCATTATTTATAAGTCACAAGCGCGTATGATTTGCTATAAACATGAGAGCTAATACACAAATGTTCTAAACAATTCATGTGGGTGAAATGGGTGTGTTTGCTAACTTGAGAGCACGGAGCTTTGTTTATAGCGACAAAAGCCGAGGAGACTGACGTGTACACTTTTGTACGTAAACTCTAAGTTATTGACACTATCATTAAATAAATCTAGAATAACACAAGCTAAAGGGTGTCGTTTTATAGGTATGTATATAAAAATTTCCAAAAAATTACGAACTTAAATTGAAACCTAATTGTATTTAAATAGAATTTGTGTACAAGCTGCATACTCAAAAATTTTCTAAAAACTAAAAAAATACCTTCAAATTACAAATAATTCAAACTACAAATAATTCCAGTTCTTGGACACCTGGTCATTGGACCAATCTCTGCTTTTGTTACCAATTCTCATCAAATTTGTAGCTGGACGACTCAGTAGCAGAAACCTATCAACCATTTCATCTCGATGCAATTTAATTTTGAGTAAATAATGTATGAATGGAGAATAATAGTGAGAAGTGAGCGGCTTACGCCATATCTGTAATGAATAATAATTTGAAATGGATCTTACTAATTCTTCAATACCCATTTCACAGAAAATTTAGCATGTCTTTTAAGATCACCCTTTAATTGCATACTTATCTATGTGCATGGAAAGATCCTATCGTGCAACTATATCGTGACTCAGCGTGAATTACCCTTATCAGAGACTCTAGATATGAAATAAGGTGACAAATACAAAATACCTTGACAAATCTGATATTAAAAAGATTTGTTAGTACGCAGAAAGCTAAATAGTATGTAAAAATATGGGTTTTCGTACTTACCGTAATAACCACATCCTTAATGGCATTTCGATTACGTATCACCATGCCGCCCAAAGGCTTTTTAATATAAATTTTCGGCATATTATCGAATGGTGTGATTATAAGGAGCTGCTCTCGATTATTGTCTTACTTAGCTATGAGTGCAGAGTAGGTGTTTTTGTAATTATTCCCCTTAAACTGCTTGGGTAGTTAAAAGGCGGGGCAGACGAAGAGTAGCTCGGTTGGCGCTTTCCGCCGCCTTAATTTGTTAGTCACTGGCAACAGCGTTTATGACAAAAAACAAACAAAACAAAAGATCACCAAAACTTTTTGTTTAAACTTCAATATCTAGTACACGTTTTATAATAATAAAAATTCTTCGGAAAAAAAACATAAATAACTTTAAGTAAACACTGCTGGTGTTAAGCGACAAATCCACATACTGGCTAGCTGTTGTGAGAGGTGCGTGCAGGTGGGAGTATGATCGTGTGTGGACACAAAACGTTAATGCACCACAATGCAAATGCACATCGAAGCACCTTAGTATTTATTTCACTATCAATACAGTGAACATTGGTATGTGCATGGGAATTTACCAAAAATTTAAAAGAATCACATAAAGCTACAAGTAAGAAAAATTATTTACTTCCAGCAGAACAATTATTTTTCAGATTTCAATAAAGTACACATCATCGCGCACAAATATCGCACTTCACAGCAGAATTTTAGTTCCATTAATTTTCTCCAGCAAGTGAACCCCGTTTAATCACAGTTAAACTTCTAACGCATGTTTTTGTTGCTTTAAATATGTATGTTTTCCATTTTATGTCTTCGCATAAGTACTGCACGATATATTTATAAGTAATTTCTGGATGTAAATTTATTTAAATCGACTTATTTTTTAATTTAAACTTCCTTGTGTACCTTTTTAATTGGAAACTATTTACCGAACCAGACCAAAAAAGAAAAACATGTATCATTGACATTCCTGTCAGAACAGAGAACAAAGCTGCCGTACTTTGCTTGGTAATTTTGACGTTATGGAAGAGCCTGTCATTTTTTAACACTTATTTCGGATAGGGCGATTCGGGTGAAAAATTTGTATTGCTACTCACTAACTTAGCCATAACCATGGCAGGCTTACCCGTATCTGTTATTAGTGGCCTCACTTCGAATACATTGTTTCATTAAAAACAGGAAATGCAACAAATTTATACAAAATAAAAGCTCCAAAATGTGAGTAAATTCGCTAAAGTCATATCAACAAGCTCTGTATAACGGGTAACACCAAAAGTCGATTGGTAGCTTATACTTTTTTATGACTAAGCAGCTTGGATCAAAGCCGCTTAACGCTAATCGGGAGTTAATTTGACTGCTTACGAACGATTTACGTCAATTAAAGCCTTTTTAGCGTTAATCGTAGATTGTGCAAACGGCCTTGAAACGTTACGATAAGGTAATAACGAACTAGTTCTTTTTCGAGGAATCCAGCTTCCTAATACGCAGCTTTATTACCGCCCCCAAACCTTCGGGGATTTCTTGAGGTAACGTTTTGACTGATTTTCATTTCTATTCCCGAAGGTTTTGGGGGAGTGTTGTCGAATTATCGGTCCTTGGCCGGATTTGAACCCGGTACGCTCCGGTACTCCCTTGCGGTACTGCCCGACTGTCGTAGTAGCGATTTATGACCAGTAAAACCTTCTAGGTCATGTCACCCCTCCTTCCGTAAGGAATGATAAGATGGGAATCAGAGTTGAGAGGCATCATATCCGTAGAACAACCAACGAATTACACGTCATTACCTTTGTGCATAATAGTCGCCTCTTACGACCCGTATGCCTACCTCGGGCATATTCTAAACCCCTAACCCGCGGGGGCGAGTACTCGTTACTCATATACCCGGGCTGCTGGAAAATGTGCGAACAAAATCGAGAGCTCTCATTCCGGTATCCGACGACGTTCGGTAAAATACGGTAATATGCATGTTTGACTTTGACGTCAAAGTATTCATTGTGCTCAAGGTAATGTCGTGAAAATATATCTCCCACCTAACGGAACAAAACTCAATTACAAATTTAGAAAATAAGAAACAGTAGTTACAGTCATCCTAATATTAAATGTACATTTACAAAATGTTGGAATTACGCTAGATTTGATCGGAGACATCCAAGCGATTACATTAACCGTAATTTAGAATAATGTCAAACTACTATTAAAGTAATACTCAGCGGTAAATAATGTATTAGGGTCTAATCGGCTAAAGCACTGTAACCTAGGCGAGTATGGGTACGTTCGCAGAATAAGCGGCTAATCCTGAACTAAGTGGGATTGAAGGTCCAAATTTCACAACTACATTAAATTTCTTTAAAAATTTGCTTGGGAATAAGGAACTTAGATGGTTTTCCAACACATGGCTCATACTTCGTTGGTTTCAAAACGCTTGGTCAAAAAACCCGATTCACCTTGGTATGTAATTTGGCCATAATGATAATTCACTTCCAATTAGTTCATATAAAGTTCAATATTTTCACAATTTAAGATTTGCATACAAATTGAAAATCTATATGTATTGATAATTCAGACTTAGAATTATGACTGCAATCACTCATCATCCTCTTCATCATCATCGTCCTCATTGTCGCTTGAATCATCTCCCGCTTCATCATCGTCTTCATCATCATCATCATCGTCATCCTCATTATCATCTTCACCGTCATCATCATCATCGTTATCGCCATCATCTTCATCGCTGTCGTCCTCATCACTGTCATGCTCATCTTCACCTTCTTGTTCAGCTTCACCCTCATCACCTTCCACCTCATCATTATCTTCCTTTTCAATTGATGGTTTTTCCTCTTTTTCTTTCTCCTTTTCTGCCTTACCACTTGAGCTACTAACACTCTTTTCAGTTTTAGACTTCTTAGCTGGTACAACACTCTGTTTACCGCTAGTACTAGCAGCAGCATTTTGTATTACTATATTATTTGCGGTTACGATGGCTGCACGCATCTCTTTTAATTTACGCTTGCGATTTGTATCAGTTTTTGACAACTTGGAAATATCACCTTGTTTTGTTATATTGAAATTCGTTAGAACTTCATTAGCTTCTCGTTTCAATTTAAGCATACGTTTCTCGCGTGGACCAATAACATTAGGTGTATCCGCAGGTGCTTGAGCAACACTCATATAAATTGGTAATGACGATGTACCAGCCAGACTGATTTTTAAATACATGCTACGTATATTTGGCAATCCACCAGGATATGATTTTTTCAATTGTTCCATTATAAACATAACATTTTCAGCTATTTTTTCTGGTGTAAACTTGTGGCTGCCAATTGGTATGGATATAAGATCACCTTTACGTAATTGTTTATAAGCTGTGCGTTTAAGTGATTTTTCAATTTCCTGTTTCAATTTATTCTGATTATCCATGTGAACTGAATGTAATGTAGTGCGAGGTTTTTGGAATATCTGAAATTTTCCAATATTCTAATTACGAATGATCATTACATTACAATATTAATGTACTATACCTTGCCACAAAAGCCAGCTGCATGTCCTACCAAACGACCATCACAAAGAAAATAGTCATAGGTATTGCCGAATTTGCGAACAGTTTCAAAAGTCTTACATTCCTTTCTTAGTTTATTAAATGGTATAATCGTTAGTCCTTCAACCCCGATTTCACGGAACATATCCTCATAATGCTGAATTGTAGGATCATAATCCACTTTAGCACCACGTTGCAAATCGGACACAATAATAGCTACATCATCGTCTTTATCAACCAGAGAATGCTTCAAATTACTTTATCAAACAAAAAATATGATTAATACAATTATATTAGTCTATTATAATAACAGTCAACTTACAGTTTCACCACTCGTTTTGGTGCATTGGGTATTTTAAAGCAAGCCACATTTAAGAAGTATTGAAAATCACTAAATATAGCTGTTTTCTTTTCGGCCACCTCCTTCTCAACTTGCTTCTTAAGTCCGACAGCTATTTTCTTTATATTATCCTCGTTTATAATAGCATTGAATTTGTCTTCATCAAATGAAGGCGCTTCGTATAAACTTTCGAGCTGCGTTTTGGTTTTATTTTTACCCAGGCGTTTTTGTTTAATTTGTTGTTTTTTAAAGGCGCGTTTAGCAGCAGATTTTTGTTTTAACTTCGTCGAAGGAGTTAATTGCTCTGTTTCTTTGGACTCCTTTTGTTTCTTTTTTTTGTTTTTCGAGTTCTTGTCGAGTACGGTATTTGCTGTTTTGGCGGTTGCTGGTGATGGAGGCGGCGCTAGAACTAACGGCCTTTTCTTGGATTTTGTTTTATTCTCATTTTTTATATTTGCCAGCATCAATGGTTCTTTAACAGCTTTTAGCTTTTTCTTTTCCAAATTTAACGGGGCTTTCAATTGTGTTATAGTTGCTTTTTGGCCATCCTTGTTTAATTTGCCTTTTTTAATTGTCTGCCCTTTATTAATAGCAGCCACATTCTCACCATCTCTTATTGCTTTGATTAATTTTTCTTTTTTCGGCTCCTTCGATACTTCAGGCGTTCCATGTTGTATATCTTTTTTGCTTGCCTTTGAAATTCCAGCGAGTGGTGGCGATGGAAGTTTCCTTTTCTTTTTCTCTATTAATTCTAAGGGTTTGGTTAACGATTTTTGCAATTTAACCATTTTAAACAAATAGTTTTATTTTCGCAGAAGATAACTTGTTAAAATACACCGACAAATCAACACGTGCGTTCAAAATATTTGGTACAGCGTTGTATTCGTCACGAAATTGTCATCATCATCAAGATGGCATACTGTGGTATCCACATCGATAAGAATCGATTTTATAAATGAAGAAATAGCTCATGATCCAATAATACAGGTCATGTTAATAGCCCAGCTGATTTTTACTTTTGGCTTGGATTTTGACATTACACTCACCCAAATTACAGAATCAAAACACATGGAAAATTTGTGTGAGTTTGTCGTACTGCTACGACCTGTTGTAGTTGGATCATGAAATAGCTTCTGTAAGTGCTGTTGTATCCAACTGGGAGTATATTGTGGCGATTATTCTCAAGTATGTACCATCCCTAACTCATTAACACTCCCACAACTGGTTAAACAAAACAGACATACCGTTGGCTACGCTTACCAAGGAAGAGGAAGAGAGATGGCGCTAGTGTTCACGAATGCAAAGCAAAGAGGAGATGTCAATAAATAACACCGACCCTTCGAGAACACGAAGAACGAACAACCAAGAAAGTTCTCGGTGCGTGGGCAAGCACCCTGTAGGACTATATAAGGCAGTGACCAAGCAAGGCGGGTTGATCAGTAGCCCGATTCTGTAACTTTTAACCACTCGCCGAGCCTTAATCTTATCGCCAAATTCTGGCGTTTGTTCTTAACGAAAATGCGATTCTGTAACTCTCCTTTAACGCCGCTAAACACCTGACTCTTGATAGTGTTAAAATATGGAAATACTGGTGTTCAGACGTATTTAGCCCTAAATTACATGCAAAAAACTCAAAACTAATTTTTTTGCTTTTTCCAAACGCTAAAACACTTGTAAATATATTAACGCGATCGTTAACACCTCGAAAATAATTCGCGACAGCTAATCACACAAAAAGTGTTAGCTAACACTAAAAGTTAGCGAATAGGGAAAGCGTTAAAAATGGTGTTAAGCGAAGTTAACGCTAACACGTGGCGTTAAAATAGTTACAGCATCGATCTACAGTTTATTTTCAAGTGTTGTTCAGTGAACTACTGCGAAGTTACCAAACTCTTAAATTTGTATTGCGTTTATTACTAGTAAATAAAACTAGCTATTAGTTACAATATATGTGCGTGTGTTTATTTAACTTTATAGTGATCGAACCCAGGATTGATAATCAAGAAATCAACGAATTCGTCACAATATTCTGAAATTGTGTTTTGAAAGGAAAACTTTTTTTCATATAGGGCCTTATTCTCTATTGCGTATGTGTGTCGCTCTACCCAAGACAGATAAGACAGACACATTTTGATAGAGGGATTTGAAACGGATGTGGGTTATGAAATTTGTATGTGATTTGAAATGTGTTTTTGACAGTGTTTGATTTTAAACACTCTGTAGCTGATAATCCGTTTGTTAAAATAAATAAATACACTTTTTTCGTTTTTTATGTAGATATAAGTACTGCTAGGAAAACTATAGGTGATAATCCGTTTGCTAAAATAAACGCCCCTATTGCGAGTGTCGAGTTGCAATAGAATGGACTGTTTTCGATTGAGTCGATTGTATTTTATTTTGATATTGCGATCGAGCAAAAACTGGAAATTTTTATGTTTATTTATATATATATGGTGTTTTATTTGCTTACCATTTGATGTACGCTTACCAAAGTATAAATAATACGCCAGTATTTACTCGAATAATATTAAGATGTTGAAAGAATTTGAAAATATGAAATATGTAAAGATGAGAGCGAATATTAACATACGATTTTTGTGCTGCCAGATCACTCTGATTGATAAAATAATAGAATGAACAAGAATGAACTTGTTATGCTGCCACAGTACTCCCCTTCTAGACGAAACTATCTACGGTTAGCGAAACTTACTTGGCGCCTTGTTCGGGAAGGTTTCGTCGGAATATTTTGTTGTTGAATAGGTTCATTGCATTTTTCGAGATTCGACAGAAATGCCGGTTTAAGTCTATCCACGCTTATGCTTGTTGGTTTACCTCTAACGTTGACTGTGAAATACTTTGATGTACGCCGAATGACAGGGTAAGGGCCGTCGTATGGATGCGTAAGTGATGGACGAATAGAGTCGTTGCGGATGAAAACGTGTGTCGCTGAACGCAGTGCTTGACTCACGTACGGCTTTTGCGGTGAGTGATGCGCTGTATCAGTGGGCAGTAGGCTTTGCATTGATGTTCGAAATTGTGACACTACTTCGCTAGTTGGGTCACAGATTTTTCCTGCGTTGAAAAACTCGCCCGGAACTTTAAGCGTGGTTCCATATACCAATTCAGCAGGTGATGCGTTTATATCTGGTTTATAAACTACTCGAAGGCTGAGAAGAATAGATGGCAAGTTGTGCGTCCACTTGTTTGGATCATGAGACAAAATCGCAGCCTTAAGTGTTCTGTGGAACCGCTCAATGATCCCATTGGCTTGGGGGTGGTATGGTGTAGTTTTCAGATGGGTGGCGCCAATTGTTTTCACAAGTTCGCTGAATACGCCTGACTCAAACTGTCTGCCGCGATCTGATGAAATGCGCGTTGGAACGCCGAATCGTGATATCCAGCTATGAAGAAGAGCTTTTGCTACCGTTTCGGCACATATGTCGGGAATAGGTGCTACCTCAGGCCATCGAGTGTAGCGGTCTATGATGGTCAGGCAATATCGTTGGCCATCACAAAGCGGAAACGGGCCAATTATGTCAATATTAATGTGTGCAAATCGATCTTTAGGAGGATCGTATTTGACAGCAGGCGATTTTGTATGTCGGATCACCTTAGCACGCTGGCACGATCCACAACTCCTAACAAAGTTGGCAATGTCTTTACGTATCCACGGCCATATGAACCGACTTGTAATTAACTTCGCTGATGCCCGATTTCCTGGATGCGACAAGTTGTGAATTGCTGATAGTATTTGATTCCGAAACTTTTTAGGAATGTACGGCCTTATCGTTGATGTAGACGTGTCACATATAAGCTGCTTGTCGCAACCGGGAATAGGGAACGGTTTGAGGTTAATTGACGATTGTGTATTTGGTTGGGCTTGGAGTTGTCGCAACTCGATGTCGGACTGCTGTGCGCTTGCGATTTTTTCGTAGTCTACTAACTGTTCTATAGACTGGATCCGGGATAGGAAGTCAGCTGCAACATTGTCTTTGCCCGGAGTGTACCTTATGACGGTGGTGAACTGACCGATGAAATCTAATTGGCGCATTCGTCGAGGTGGCGCTTTTTCCAGTTTCTGGCGAAAAGCGTACAGCAATGGACGGTGATCAGTAGCAATGTAACAGATTCTGCCTTCGATCATGTATCGAAAGTGCCAAATTCCTTGATAAATGGCAGTGAGTTCACGGTCATAAGTACTGTAATTACACTGGGCAGCTGTTAGCTTTTTAGAGTAGAAACCCAACGGCTGAAGTTGTCCGTTGACCACCTGGTGTAAAGCGGCACCAACGGCATGATCTGAAGCATCAGTGTAGAGAGCAAGGCTTACTCCAACTGCAGGATGCGCGAGATATGTTGCGCATTTTTCGAAGGCAACCTCTGCTTCCGCTGTCCATACTAGTGGTGAACGATCTTTCTTTCTGTTTCCAGTAATCATGTTATGCAGGGGCTGTTGATACGATGCGGCGCGTGGCAGGAATCTCCTATAAAAGTTTATCATCGCAATAAAACTTTTTAATTCCATTGCTACGGCCGGTTTTGGGTAATTTACTATCGCTGTCACCTTGTCTGGTAACGGCTTTATTCCATCGGAATTCACGTAGTGTCCGAGAAAATTTAATTCTTTTTTGCCGAATTCACATTTCTTTACGTTAATAGCAAGGCGGCTATCTCGCAGTCTTTGAAAAACTGTTTGCAAGTGTTCGCGGTGTTGTGTTACGGACGACGAAGCTACGCATATATCATCTATATATGGAAATACGAAATCTAGCCCTCTCAGCACCTCATTAATCAAACGCTGAAATGTTTGTGCAGCGTTGCATAAACCGAACGTCATAAACAAAAACTCGTACGAGCCGAATGGCGTCGTTATGGCCGTTTTCCCAATATCATCAGGGTGTATGCGAACTTGATGAAAGGCTTTTTGTAAGTCCACTTTGGAGAAAATTGTTTTTCCTTGCAATATATTCGTGAAGTCTGAGAGGTACGGAAGCGGATACCGGTCTGGTATGGTTTGTGCATTTAAGGCGCGATAATCGCCGCATGGTCGCCAGGTTCCGTCACTTTTTTTTACTAAGTGCAACGGACTTGCCCAATTGCTGTTTGAGGGTCGGCAGATGCCAGCTTTTAGAAGAAACTCGAATTCCCTCTTAGCGGCGGCTAGCTTTTCTGGATCCAGGCGGCGAGGACGACATGCTACAGGCTGACCGGTTGTTTCTATTCGGTGCATTATTGTAGATTTGGTAGGAGGCCCATAAGGCGAAAGTCGGGTGATGTCTGCAAAATCAGCTAAGATATCCGCGAATTGATGAGTTAAATCAAATGTTTTGATTTCAACTGTTGCGACTGTGGCTTGTGTGTGAAGACAAGCCCGATTTGACCTTAGTTATATTGTCAATTAGCTGATTTCGCCTCATGTCAACAAGTAAATCGTAGTAACGTAGAAAATCTGCGCCTATGATCGGGGAGGTTACGTCAGCGACAACAAAAGACCAGTGCAAATCACGGCGAAGGCCAAGGTCTAATTGTATGCGCTTTTCTCCGATTACTTTTATTGGAAAACCATTAGCAGCATATAGCTGTGTGGCAGTAGTTCGCATGTCGTAGCTTTTGGAAGTTAGTGGAAGCACGGACACATCGGCGCCAGTGTCCACTAAAAAACGTTTTTTTGTAGTTTTGTCGGTGACTTGCAGGCGGAAAATATAGAGTTGTACAACGGTAACTTTGCTAGAGCTTCTTCTTTGGGTTGTATGTCAAGAAGATTGTGGTATGCCGTTTTGGGTAACAGCTTGTACGGTACGTTGCTTGCGACGGCATGGACTACGACATTTACGGGCGTTGTTGCCAAACTTCTGGTGATACCAGCACTCGTCAGTGTTGTTCGGTGAACTTCGACTGCTCGAACGAACGTTTTGTGAGCGCCTAGGTGTTCGAGAACGCGAACGGGAATGTAATTTTTTGAACGAATTACTTAGTTCTACGACTGCTGCTCGGAGCTCTTGAATTTCTCCTTGACAGTTTGAAGCAACCCCGTTGACTTGATTTGGCGTTAGGGCATCGACAATTGTGTCCGCGATTCGTGTAAACTCTGACGCAGTACCAGATGAAGCGGCTACGACGGGCTGCGCCACTTCAGGCAAGCGTTTTGTCCACAACCCTTTAAGTGCGGTTTCGCCAAGAACATTGCCAGCAACACGCTTCATTTCGCTATCCAGTTCGGACGGCCGCTTGTCTCCCAATGGCATTTCAGACAAGAGGCGGTTAAGTCGCCGATGTTCGCTATCTGTATAGTGCTCAAGAACTTTGCTTTTTATGTAAGGATAACGCTAACTCGTGGGCATTGCAGCAATTGTATCGCTAAGCTGCGCTATAACGCTGGGGTCTAAAGCTGCCAGAATTGTCGCTGCCTTTTGTTTGTCGGACATGATTCCGCTCGCTATGAACCAAAAATCCATCGTTGTAAACCATGCATCTATGTTTCCGCTTGAAATTGGCGGAATGGGCAAACGAGAGTATACAACTGACACATTTTCAGCTGGCGGTGCCTGCCCAGCCGGTGTTCCGTTGCCACTATCAACCATAACCACGATTTGCAAAAGGCGTGCCTCTTAGTTTGCGGGGTCACCAGTATGGTGTTTTATTTGCTTACCATTTGATGTACGCTTACCAAAGTATAAATAATACGCCCGTATTTACTCGAATAATATTAAGATGTTGAAACAATTTATTTTAAGTAAAACTATTTTTGCTAATTGATTTTATTTACACGTGATTGGTATTTTGACGTCTTGACTCGGTGAATATCCAAAAGAGAAAGATCGAACGGAACGAAATATGTAAAGATGAGAGCGAATATTAACATAAAATTTTTGTGCTGCCAGATCACTCTGATTGATAAAATAATAGAATGAACAAGAATGAACTTGTTATGCTGCCACATATATATATATTTTTTTTAAAATTATTTACTTTTCATCCATTTTTTTAGAACATTTCAAATCATACGGACTGCCAGCGATTGCCAAATAGTTGTAGAAAGATTATCGATTAAGTTATCACAACCATTCATTAAGCGATCGGTCCGAAGCTCGCAATGGCTCGATGATCGCTAATCGCTTAGTAGTCGATTACCTATTCCTAAATAGGAAGATATCCAGGTAGGAGTTTACCGTTCCGTAAGTAAAGAAACTTTCTGTTTTGCCAAACCAATATTGAGTGTTGACAAAGTAAATTTTAGTTGGCATTTGACAAAAATTCATTAGGTTGAGTAATGGTGATATTCTGTTGTTGTTGTTGTGGTAAAGGCAAAAACACTCCCCGAAGGTTTTGGGGAGTGTTGCCGAATTAACAGTCCTTGGCCGGATTTGAACCCGGTGATGTTCTCATCTTGCTTATCATCTACAAACGAGGTGGTGACATCGGCAATGACTAGTGCAAATTATATAAAGCATTTTCAGGTCAAATGAAATCTTTTTCAAGTCAAATGAAACTTTTTAAAGTCAAATGATACTTTTGCAAATAAAGTGAAACCTTTTTCAAATCAGAAGCTCTGTTCGTTTAGTTTTTTGTAGTAGAGTTTTTGGCAGCCAACCCTTATTTGCTTGGTAGCACAAACATATATATATAAACACACATATATATGTGTAAATATCACAAACAGCTCTCATCGAACTGATCCGTGTCATTCCCGTGAGATCTTGATCAAAGATGACTAGATGCGAAACTTCGCATCCTAAAAAAATCTGATAACTATACGAATTATATAATTTAAAAATGTATTTATTTAAAAAAAAAGTTCTGTTAACAATTTTAAAAGGATTCAGTTATATATAATTATAATCACCTAGATTTATCCTTCTGCTTGCTAGGAAATTTATGAAAATGCTGGCCACCAGCACTTATTAATTTTTTTACCGCGTTTAGTTAAAGTTTATTTATATATACTACAGGGTGGCGCAAAAGTCATCCTCCTATCAGAAAATGCTATAAATTTTGCGATTGGCCCCTAAAGTCAGTTCTGTTTTGACATTTGTGTAGTAAACACATGCGAAATACACGTTAATAAACAATGTTACGCTACACTGCTCCAGAACGCGGAATATTGCTGACTTTATTTCGGTCGGTGAAAAACGGTTACTGCGCAAAAGTAATCCTCCTATCAGAAAATGCTATAAATTTTGCGATTTGCCCCTAAAGTCAGTTCTGTTTTGACATTTGTGTAGTAAACACATGCGAAATACACGTTAATAAACAATGTTATGCTACACTGCTCCAGAACGCGGAATATTGCTGACTATTTATTTGAACGATAATCGGTCGGGGCCAAACGGTTACTGTGAATGGTGAGCGCTACAGAGCAATGATCAACGAGTTCTTTTTGCCGCAACTCGATGAATTGGGATTGGAAAACATGTGGTTCCAACAAGACGGTGCAACAGCACACACTGCACGTGCCACAACCGATATGCTGAACATCGGAAGCTTACTTTTGCGCCACCTTGTACTAGCATTTACCCGCGGCTCCGCTCGCATCAAAGAAATAAGCAAAATAACTAAGCTTCTTTTGGAAACATTTTTGTTTATCAAACAGATAACTTTTAAAGTTCACATGTTGCTTAAAATAATGATATACAAAAAACCTTAAATAATCAGGTTACACACCAAATATTAAATTTTTCTTGTAAACAATTAAATTCACACAGAGCACCAACTTCTAATACAGGACTCTAAACAAAAGCCAAAGCTATTAATTATTTTTCAGATCAAATTGAAGAAGAGATACATACCGAACAAACCGTAAGAGCTTCATAAATTGTATTATTATATAAACACTCATAAAAGTTTAATTTTTACGAAACAGCGAAGCAACCAAAATATGAAGAATTGCTAAACTTACTAAAAGGATATTTTCCGCAGAAACGATATCAATATCTTTAAAATGCACAACTATTTTGCTCAAACGTTACAAAAAATTCATTCAAAATATTTGATTTTATGTTTGACAGGTGACGATTTACTCATATTTATTAACGACGATAATAGCCCGGCCGACATTCAAAACGACGACTGCGAACGACAACGGAGAAAAACCGAAGCTTGACGATAATTGCCGCCAAGCACCGACGATATGATAATAATGAAAGGGGCAACGACAGTTCAGCATTAGCTCAAACAACAGCAAAAAAATTTTGAAAAAAGTATTGCATGTGTAAAAAAAAACATAAAACTAATTAATTTCAACACATATTTAAAGCAATTTGCATATATTTTCGATCTAATCTGGCGACAGCGGCATTCATGAAAAATTCTTCTACATAAGAACATGTGTAAAAATAATTTGACGGATGCCGCACCGTCGTTGTCGTCTTGAATCTGTTTTCCCTAAGTGACAGAAAAAGTACCGAAAACGCAAAATAAAATTGGTATTGTATGTATAGCAAGGCGAATTCATTACATGAACGTTATTTTCTTTTGATCTGACATGCTAAATTCACCTTGCTCTCACCTTATATGAATTCGCCTTGATGCATAGTAACTAAACTTTAAAATCATAGCAATTAGTTTTTAAAAGTATTTTTGTAGATATGGCGATGCATTTTTTAGGCACGTTTTGACCGATAACTCAGTTATCGATTAACTTATATAACAAAACATAGCAGTATCGGTTAGTTTATTGAAATATCGAGAAGTCCATATGAATCTTTGGCCTTTCCGTTTCGTGTCATATCCATATTTAATGCAAATTTAGAGGTTTCAGGGCTTTTACATTTTGACCGATAGCTCAGTTATCGATTAATTTATCGAAATATTGTATGCAAATTTAGGCGTTTTGGAGCAACCACATTCTGACCGATAACTCAGTTATCGATTAATTGATCGAAATATTGCAGAGTCCAAAAGAATCCTGTGACCTTCCCCTTTCGTTTGATACCCATATTGTATGCAAATTCAGGGGGTTTGGAGCAACCACATTCTGACCGATAACTCAGTTATCGATTAATTGATCGAAATATTGCAGAGTTCAAAAGAATACTGTGGCCTTCCGCAGTCGTTTGATACCAATATTGTATGCAAATTCAGGGGGTTTTGGGCGACCCCATTCTGACCGATAACTCAGTTATCGATAAAGTTATCGAAATATTGCAGGGGTCCAAAAGAATACTGTGGCCTTCCGCATTCGGCTTATACCAATATTGTATGCAAATTCATGGTTTTTTGGGCAACCACATTCTGATCGATAGCTCAGTTATCGATAAAGTTATCGAAATATTGCAAAGCCCAGAAGAATACTGTGGCCTTCCCCTTTCGTTCAATACCCATATTGTATGCACATTTTAAGGTTTTAGGGCACCAATTGCATAAATTCATTGGATAAAATACATTTTTGGGTTAGTTGGGTCACATTAGTGCCCATAACTCCATAACCATGTGAGGTATTGAGATTTCATGAAACTTGTTACCTATCCGAGACATCGGGAAATAAGTGTACAAAATTTCGTACAGATCGGTGCTGTAGTTTGGGCGTGAAAACGGTTCAAACACACTCACTTACAAACTTACGCATTTATAATATAAGTAAAATATAGTGTAGTAGATTTTTTGGCAGCTATCCAGATCAGTATCACAATCAAGATCTCACGGGAACGATACGGATCAGTTGTATGAGAGTTGTTTGTATATATATATGTTTACATATGTGTGTCTGTGCTACCAAGCAAATAAGGGTTGGCTGTCAAAAAATCTACTACAAAAAACTAAACGAACCACCTATGTTGGTGGTTACGAAATTGAACTGAAACCATAGTATATGTCTACTAGTAGCGCAACTTACTCCGAATCTGCACACACACACAAACCACACAGGGTGAATTGTATGCAATAATAAAACAATGAAATTTAAATGCTGCAATATTGAACGTGAAGACTTAAAACACCCAAATTATTGAATATAAAGCAGTTATAACACCTTATCAGTTCGTGCAGTATGTAAATTTCAGTTTAAATTGAAGTTTTTAGTTGTACAGGGTGGCTAATGAAAGCCGCTACCAAAAAAAAAATTAAATAACTTTTTTTCTATTTAATGAATCTGGTTAATTTTTTTTTTAATTGTGCAGATTGACTTTTACATTTAACAAAAATGGATAACTGGGACACTGAAACAAGAATTCGGATTGTCCGCCGCTATCACGCACTGGAGTCCGTAGTTTCGGTTCAAAGAGAGTATAGGCGCACGTTTGGCGGCAATCCTCCGAGCAGATGGACCATAATAAGACTTGTAAACAATTTTGCCGAGCATGGGACAGTCAACAGAAGACCTTACCATCGAAACCCTTCAGTTCGAATGGAGGAAACAATCGCTGCTGTAGCTGCTGCCATACAAAACAATCCACGTGTTTCGACAAGAAGCTTATCTGCTCAAATGGGTGTAAGCAGACAGTCATTACAGTCAATTATGCACAAAGATTTGGACTTATTCCCATATAAAATTCAAATGGCCAACAAACTGAACGCTGCAGACTTGCCGATTCGCTTGCAATTTTGCCAGAAGATGCTTCAAATGGTGGAAGAGGATGGAAACATGTTGAACTGTCTTTTCATGTCTGACGAGGCCCATTTCGATTTAAACGGCAACATAAACAAACAAAATTGTCGAATATGGAGTGCTTCCAACCCACAGATACTCCATGAGACGGAATTGCATCCACTTCGTGTCACAGTGTGGTGTGCAGTTTCATCACGCTGCATTGTCGGGCCCTACTTCTTCGAAGAAAACGGTCACACCGTTACGGTTACTGGAGACCGTTACTTGAGCATGTTGAGAGAGTTTTTCTATCCAGAATTACGCCGAATGAGAATTTCTTTCAACTCTGTGTGGTTTCAGCAAGATGGTGCAGAAACTCCACATTCCGTTGGCCACCCAGGTCGCCTGACCTTACTGCACCTGACTTTTTCTTGTGGGGTTATTGCAAACAGGAAGTCTTCAAAGCAAAACCAACAAATTTGAATGAACTAAGGCAATCCATTCGAGAAACAATTGCGGCTATTCCTGTCTCAACTCTCCAAGCAGTAATGAACAACTTTTTGGTAAGATGCCGCACATGCATCGACGAGCAGGGGGGGCATTTAAATTCCATTATTTTTAAAACTAATTAAGCTATATTTAATAAAATTTAATGAGCTTTAACATGAATAAAAGAAAAATGAATTCCATACACTGAAAAAAAAATTATTTGAGTTTCTTAATGTAGCAAAATTCAACAGCCACCCTGTAGTTTTTACTTTAAAGCAACTCTGAACGCGATTTCCTTCATTACACTCTCTCGGAGTACATTCATCCACTGCCTTCCACTCCGATTCGCAAAAGAAGATGCCAAACTAGTACGGGTAAACAATGACTGAAACTTAAGTCGGCAGAATACCAAAAGGGTGTAAAAGTTTCCAAATTAATTACATGCTGAAAAAACGAATGTTGATACCACACTAGAATTAGGGCATAAGTCATATCCAAGTCCAAACATGGGCTGCAGCCATACAAAGTAAATTACTTACATAAATAGTAAAAAAAAAACAAGGCGAAGAATTCAAATTTTTGAAATGAAAAAAAATTAAAATATACATGAGTAAAAATATACTTATACATACATCCCAACAAGCATTTCTTTAAAATTTTTTAAAATAATTGGGGAGTTTCAAACCAAAACGCAATAAGGGCCCATTTACATACGTATATCTGCGCACTCAGCACAAATCGGTAATGCTATTCTGCGGAGTACCTAAAACAATAAAAATTTTATAATATTAATGGAAAAGAAAAGCTTACTTTTTCATTTGGAGATAGAAATAGCCTTATGTACAATGTTGATAGAAGTAAGACGGCTTGTTGAAATATACATATACTAGCTGGACCCGTGCGCTCCTTGCGCAAAAAAAAAAAACCAAAATAGTTTGAAACCTTTTGTTAGTCCAGGTCCAGGATTTTTCAAACCTTTTTCTTAAATTATAAAAAAAGATTTTCAGCTACACTTGTTGTGAGACCACAAAAAATGGTAATTCTATACGACAGCACGTAACTGCTAATATAGGTCCAAAAATCTCGGGAAGTTTATCAAACGACGCGTTTTGATCTCTGTATCAATAATCCGAAAGCGGAAATTAAATAATTTGTTTCAGTGAAAAGTTATTAGTAAAAACCCCAAAAATTGCCTAGGTCCGATCCCAAATAGGGGACTTGATCCAAGGTATTTATGTGCACAACACCTTTCTGTGTAGGCTTCAAAAAAATAACCTTAGCCGGTCCAACACCGGCTACGCGGTCCACAATATTTCTGCACAGAACAGCTATTTGAAGTTCCACCATTTATATTACATTCACATTTAGCCATAAACTTGAGTTGATTGCTAACATCAATATGAATTAACTCAAAAAATGTCCCTTTAACTCGAGTTTATGACCCAGTGTGAACGCAGTCTTATTCACTTATTTTAGCAATTTTCAAGTGTAGATGGCGCGCTCGCCTTTAATTATTCTAGCACTGTTCAGTCATACTATTCAACTGTAGATGTCGCGAGGCATATGAATGTCACAGTCACAATAGCGTTGCAGTACAAATTGATTTTTTTGTGCATTCACAATCGTTTATTTTAAAGAATTTATTTTTATAAAATACGCTTAAACAAAAGCACTCCGCTAATTAAAACATGGTTTCGCATGTAGAGCTAACCCCCACCTTTAAAACGATACCTTATTTATTAATATTGGTTCCAAATGAGAGCAGAAAATTAGGAAATAACACAAAAAGACCTTACAGAAATAATATATATGATGATGATTTAAGCCCCTTTTTTACAAAAATTTAACGACAGCCTTGAGATTTTGTATCCTCTCGTTGTATATCTGTACTGTAATGTTTGACATGCGGCACAGTTCAGTAGTACTGATATAGAAGTATTACATATATGATTTGTGATTAGGCTGCTGAGAAATTGAGATTACCCATGGCTCAACCAGAATCATGAATTCACCTGTATAATTCAACTACAATAGATTCGTCTTTTAATTTTTGGTATGTAGACGTTCGCTGCTTCTTCTTCGCTTTAAAAAGCATAAGGCTTATCTCTTCCTTTAGTTCATCCTTTATTTCAGGACGCAATTGTGACAACTCCACTTTAAGAAAGTTACAAAACGCTTCATCTTGGTCACAAGATTTCTTTGGTGTAATTGTATCTAGTGCGTCTGTTAATGCACTGATAAGTTCATTGGCACCGCTTTGCTGGCTATTTGCATGGGATTGCTCTACATCGCAAGCATGAGGACCTTTCTTGCTGGATTCTAAAGGAGATACTTGTTGCTTAGGCAAAATCACTGTGCGCACATTTGTGGTACTGCTGCTGGAGTGACAGTCCATATCGAGATTTGTATGTGCCTCATTTTTGCGTTTAGATTTGACAGACCTAGAAGGATTTTTCTTCCGTTGTAAAGGGTTCAGCGTATCGCCTGCTTTCTGCAAAAGGCAATGGAAAATTTACTAATGTATTTGAGATATCGATATCATTGTAAAGGTTTACTTTTGTGGTCAATATACAGAGAAACCTACACTTTTCCCATTTTTCTCAGCTCTGCCTCTAATAAAAGGTTTAAGGAAACTCAATTTTTCAATATAGGACCAACTTGTGATGCATGCTCCTTCATCGCCAGCGTCTCTGGCTGCCTTTTGTTTGACCAACTCTCGGGTATATTGCCCACGCAAATAGTGTATTTTGTCCTATTTAGGATATAAAATTTTGTAGACTATTTATCTATATATACTGGGCTTCATATAATTACATTTACTTCAATGGGGCTAATGTTTGGCATGTACTGCTTTAATTTGTTAACCAATTCGCATAGAACCTTCCGTCTTGCCAATCTATTGTGGTAAAATTTATGGTTAGGATCATAAAGCACTTCATGACCTTTCCACATATCAATAAGGCACAATATAGATGGTTTTGTCCACTCAACCTGAAAAAATAGAACTTTTAACTTATTTTATTAAGAAGCAACATTTCATTTACTTGGTTATTTTCAATTTCCATTTTGCGTGTCTTTTACACATGCAGCGTACATATGGATCTTTGAATTGTGTGTATACTTCTCATGTTTGTGGTTATGTCGCATTCATATGGTTTTGGATATGTGAAATACATTTCGTATAATGGTCTGTTTACATACTTCGGTTGCGTATGGGCGGCTCTCTCCATGTTTGAAAAACTGTGGCTTTTGGTTCGCTCCTCGAGTAGCCGGTGAAATTTTCGCTTTCCATTTGGGGCCTAGGTTTATACTAAAAAATGTCTGTGAAATGCACAAAAAATGTGATTACTTGGGAAAATTACTCACTTGACTGTAATTTTTCTTTAGACTTTTTTCAGGGCCCTTTGTAATTCTATTCGAAAGAAAATTTGTTCGCTTACTCGTACTCGTGATCCGTACTCTGTATGAATTTTTCTAGTAGAACCATTCGATGTTCTTATTTCATTATGATCCCTTCGAATTTTATTTATCCCCTTTCGATTGTAAAAAATTTGGTACACTCTTCACATATATATGCCGAAATGGTCGAATTTTAGAAAATTCGATTCGACAATTTAATTAACGGAGATCCACAAAAATGTAAGTTCTTATGATTATAATACAGTAATTAGTGTTTTTACTTTTTATCATAAAAAACAGTTAGGCAAAAAAAACTCGAAACTACGTCAGTTTAAAATTGTGGTGCAATTTAAAAAGGTTCACATTAGTTTAACAGCAAAGATGGGGATTCCTGATCCGTCGTCCCAATAGTTTAAGTGCGCGGCGAGCTTAATAATTGAAATAATCGCTTTAACGAGTGCTTAGTTTGGAAATAACTGAATTTAGTACATACTGAAATGCTTGCTTATTGAGACGAAATTTTAGTGCAAAACTGTGAAGGAACTATGCGAATACAGTCTTTCTACTATTTTTGAATATCTTCTAAACAAATTCGAACCTACTCTACGGTACTCC
This sequence comes from Merzomyia westermanni, assembly GCA_949987695.1. Lineage (NCBI taxonomy): Eukaryota > Metazoa > Arthropoda > Insecta > Diptera > Tephritidae > Merzomyia > Merzomyia westermanni. Next base: position 21,368,399 of record OX465291.1, read on the forward strand.
GTGTATATTAGAATTGATTTTTGATTTCGAGTAAAAAACATTTCGAATAGACCTACAGAGTAAGCCCCAGGTCCAGCTTGGTCTAAAATAACGGAATTAAAGTTGAGGTATGGAGCGGAGTCCCTCTATGGAAAAATTCAGTTGTATAAAATCGGCAAGGCCATAGAGTTGAAGATTTAGGCGCCGTTTTCTCAATGCCCGGTTACCGTTAATCGGCACTTTTATTGACAGAAGTTCTTCGGTCATCTGTCAAAAAACGTGCCGGTTAATGTAAACCGGATATTCAGAAAAGGGCCCTAAGACTTTCAGGACCGTTTTCTCAATATCCGGCTTACTCTAACCGGCACTTTGTTTTACAGATAACTGAAGAACTTCTGTCAATTAAACGGCCTATTAGCGTTAGCTTGATATTGAGAAAACGCCCCTTAGAGTCTGATCGGTTTTCTCTATCTATTCTCAAAACATGAAGAATCCATGTCACCTGGTAGAAAGTCTGAGGAAATTTTCTGGCAAAGCCACCGTTAAAGCAGGGGCATAACCGAATTGCCCATACCCAGTTACTTTCCTCATCGCTCCACCAAAAAACAATGGATAAAAGATAAACTTGTTTCTGTGAGACAAATGTCCGCGCTCAAGCAGCAAGGTTCTAGCCGATTGGCATGTAATACATGAGCAGGCCCCCATTACACATAATGTTGATCATTTTCTGCACTCTGTAATGTTCTCACTGAATTCCACTTGTTTCAAATATCACAATGTCAAAATAACTTGACCTCACACATAGGCTTTCAATTTGCTGAATAATTGCGAAAATAAACTGGCATACAAATCAATTTACTTGCTTAAAATATATATATTAATTATTGTATTAAAGTTCAACAATTTGATTGTTGCTCCCAAATACACTTACTGTTTTTACCATAGTGATGGAATCGCTACAAAAACATTTACCGAAAATTCGCGTGCCAAGCGAAAATATACCGATTTATAAGGATGAATGTGTCTACTCCTATGATACACCGGAAACTCCAACAGGGCTCTACATTAGTTTAAGTAGCTTTCTTGGTTTTGGGGAAGCTTATGTTCAACAATATGCTGAAAAGACCGGGAATGCAGTATTTCTACATATACATCGCATTAAGACACCCAAAGAAGGTGCGGTGGGTGGCGGTTGTCCTAACGAAGGTGCACCAGAGCGCAAAATAACACGATTAGCCATTGGCGTTGATGGCGGATATAATGATGCCAATGAAAAGAAATATGATATTAAGGACACATTGAGTGTTGTTGTAATGCCTGATTTGGATAAAAAATTCCCATATCCCGATGAACAATTTCCGCTTATTGTAACACAGAGCGTGGAAGCATTACTCGTCCAAGAATCGGCTATTGCTAAATTAGAAAAACAAGTGTTAACAGGTTTGGTATTCATTGTGTGCATCTAACCGATATTTATTAATCATTCCCTTTTCTATATTATATAGGCACGTGGGATGGTGAGGTGCGTCAGGTGTCGAAATATTCAGATTCTTTATTGCAGCTAGATAATGGCAAAAAAATACCACCTTCTGGTTGGAAATGCGAAAAATGTGATTTAACAAATAATTTGTGGTTAAATTTGACTGATGGTTCTATATTGTGTGGACGAAAATTTTTCGATGGTTCAGGTGGTAATGATCATGCTGTAGAGCATTATCGAGAAGTTGGTTATCCTCTGGCTGCAAAATTGGGCACAATTTCAGCTGATGGCAAATCTGATGTTTTTTCATATCCGGAAGATGATATGGTAATTGATACGCATTTGGAAAAACACCTTGCTCACTTTGGCATTAATATGGCTGCCATGAAGAAAAGTGAAAAGTCGATGGTTGAATTGGAGCTTGAGATTAATCAACGTATTGGTGAATGGTCATTATTGACTGAAAGTGATAGTGAGCTGCAACCGCTTGCTGGTCCTGGTTATACGGGTATGCGAAATCTAGGCAATTCTTGCTATATCAATAGTGTGATGCAGGTGAGTCGTAGATGTTATATGTATCTTTATTTTTTAGCTAAGTCGGTGACAATAGGCCTCTCATTGTCCCATACGCCTTTTGGGTGTGTTTTACTATAACACTCAACTGGTTGGGTGTCCAAGGTGACTACAATCAACTGATATATTTTAAGTTTGGCTTGTTCATTTAAAAGTTACCTACTCTAAACTTATTTTATTGTTTCATTCAACAGGTCATATTTACTCTCCCCGATTTTATTAAACGTTACGTGGGTGCAGGTGGTGAAAAGTATTTTAGGGCTTTCCCCTCTGACCCTGCAAATGACTTCAACATACAAATATCCAAGTTGGGAAATGGTTTGTGGTCAGGTAAATATAGCAGCATTTCAGAGAATTCGCTGGATTCAGAGTGCACTGGCATTTCACCAGCAATGTTCAAAAATGTTATTGGCAAAAATCATCCCGATTTTAGTACGAAACAGCAACAAGATGCGTATGACTTTTATTTACATCTCATCAATATTATCGAGCGAAATTCACGCAATGAAACAAATCCAGTGGACGCCCTAACCATCAATTTTGAAGACCGCGTAGAGTGTATGAGTAGTAAAAAAGTGAAGTATACACGCCGCGATGATTATTGCTTACCACTTCAAATACCTTTGGAAAAGGCATCGAATTTGGATGAAGTGAAAGAATATTTAGAACGTAAAGCCGCTGAGAGTGCAAACGCAGGCACAGGAGATAAAAATGTTGTGCGCCATAAGGTACCACTGCACGCTTGTTTAGAACGTTTCTTTGCATCGGAAGTGCTTGAACAATTCTATTCATCCGCTGCAAATTGTGTTACCACCGCCAAAAAGTCAACACGCATAGTAAATATGCCAGATTTCCTTATGTTGCATTTGCGTAAATTTACTTTGGGCGCCGATTGGGTACCAAAAAAGCTAGATGTGTCCGTTGATATGCCCGATGAATTGGATTTAAGCAACTGGCGTGCCAGTGGCATGCAACCGAACGAGCAACCGCTGCCAGATACAGAGGATAAACCTAAATTTTCATTCGATGAAAATCTAATGAGTGAGCTTATGCAAATGGGTTTTCCACCAGAAGCATGCAAACGTGCGGTATTTCATACGAAAAATATAAGCTTAGAAGCTGCCTCAAATTGGTTGATGGAACATATTGGTGATGCAGATATTTCAGATCCATTTACTTTGCCTGTGGATGGTGCGTTTTGCGCTGGAAAGCCGGCCGAATTCAAGGCAAATCCTGAAAGTGTTGCAATGCTTATGAGTATGGGATTTGAAGAACGGCAAGCGACCAAAGCGCTCAAGGCTACCGGTGGTAATATTGAACGTGCAACAGATTGGATTTTTTCACATGTTGATGATATGGATACCGATGACAATCCACCACAAAATCAAGTTGCCAGTAATAATGCTGTTGCTACTACACCGAAGAAAACATACCGCGATGGGGTTGGTAAATATAAACTTGTCGCATTTATCTCACATATGGGAACATCAGCTCAAGTGGGGCATTATGTATGTCACATACAAAAGGATGGACGTTGGGTGATTTTCAACGATAGTAAAGTGGCAGTGTCACAAAATCCGCCAAAGGATCTCGGTTATTTATACCTATATAAACGATGTGAGTAAATTCCTGTTAAAAAGTAAATCTGATTGGTTAACAACAAAATAAATTATTAACGTGTATATGTATGCGCATTTCAAATGAACTTGCCTTTATTATAACATACTATTTTATTGAACTCTTAAAGTACGACACTTAGTATTAAATGCAAAGGACTGAGAAAACAAATTTTAATACTTTCAATAAATATATGTACACTACGATAGCAGATAGACTAATACTTCTATGCAACGTAGGTGTGACGAATAAAATGTTTGATTGTAAAAATTGACACCAAGAATAATTGCATTTATTTATATAGAATTTTTCGAAAAGACAGCAATTCTTGACATTTCACTTATAAGCGATGCTTTCCGAAGACTGAAAAAATGGGCACTCTGTTCAAGAACCGGGGTTCTGGAAGCAGCACGCCTAAGTATGATATCATAGTAGACAGCATTTTACAGTGGAAGTATAAATTATTCCGCCCTCGCCATACAAATTGAGAATGGTGCCGCTGTCTATACTAGTAAGAATATACTACACTAGCCCCGATTGAAAAAAAGATAGCGATGGGGCTTACAAACTACTATGCGCCACATTAGGCAATGTGAACTATTTATATTAAAATTCCTTTATAATTTTCTTCATTTATTTATGGCTCTTTTTTCTTATTACGATCTCTTGTCCATGTAGGTTTCAGAATAGTTTCAACAATATTAGTCAATTTATCAGTGAAGGCTTCAAAGGAGAATTTTTGTTGTACCCGCTTATGTCCCATCACACCCATGCGTTCACGTAATGCATCATCCTTATATAATTGTATCATTGCTGCAGCAAACTTTTGTGGTTGCTTTTCACACAAAAATCCAGTTGAACTATTTACAATCGTCTCAGTTGGTCCACCACTATTAAGTGCAATTACTGGTTTAGACATGTACATACCTTCTAATGGCACGATACCGAAATGCTCATTTTCCGGTGTATACAAAAGACAATGTGCTTTGTGTAGTAACATGAATTTCTCATCATCATTTGGTGAACGCAATAAAAGTACATTTTCCTGCAAACCCAGTTTGTCCATCAATTGCCGTAACTCTTCGAAATGTTCCACATTCTCATTAACACGCTCATCATAACCACCAGCGATTATTAAACGACAACGTCTTGCATCCGAAGCGGGTAATGCATCAATGAGCAACCGAAATGCGTGCAAAGCTAACGCATGATTTTTTTTCCTTTCAAATCGATTTATATCCAGGTAAACGAATGCATTACGTGGCAAATCCTCATAGCCACTAACAACGCTGTACTGCACATTTGGTTGTTTTGTTGCAATCTTATTTAGCATCGTATCGAAATATTGAGTGTTCAAAGAAGGATATAATACATCGGGCACTATATCTAGCCTTTGGAAGGTATCACCGAAAACACGTAGTGTAAACTTAGAATTGACTAATGTGACATCTGCCATGCCCACTGTAAGTTCTTCCAAATAATTTAATGGTGCTCTGTAAACACTTTTAAGATAGCCTTCACGTATGCTTAGTAGTTGATCGGGAAAATGGCAGTAGAAAATAATTTTTGGACGTCGCTTGGCAAGTCGCAAAATTGGCAAACCCACCGAGACTAGATCACAAAAGAAAACGTCTATACTTTCTCGATGCGATAAAACGAATGAAGCATACAATGCAGCGTACATCATGCGCAGATATGCACAAAATGCATAGAATCGTCCAAAAATTTTACGAGGCAACCAATCACCAACCACTTGTACTCTCAGAGTGCCATCTGCAGTTTCCTTGAAACAATGCTTTGTATCATGATGATTGGTTAGAAAACTTACTTCATGTCCTCGTGTTTGCAATGCAAGCGCTGCATCCACAACCAATCGTTCTGCTCCACCAATTCCCAAATCGGGATGAAGGAAGAGAATACGTACCATTGTGTGTGCGCTTCTGGATGGAAGTCAAGTTAAAGTAAATATAAAATTTTTTTTTGAATAAGTGTTAAATTCTTACTTAATCCTTCAATGTCATTCAACCACCTGAGATAACTGCATGTGCTCCAAGAAATGCGTCAACAATAGGTAGTTTGATTTTTCCACGTCTGTCTGGGTTCGCAAAGCCTGTGTAACGCTCCTCGGCTTCAATGAATTGCGCTGATACCGGTATTGGCATCACTGGAGCTGATAACTTTATTTGTGATACCGCAACAAAAGAGTTTCGGGATGTTTTTGTTGTTGTTGTAGCAACTATTTAACCGGCCTAAAATATCACCTCCCTTACCCAACATTGTCATCAAGCTCTTCTAACGGGACTCTTAAAAACCTCGCGGCTTCAACATGGTTGGACCAAAGTGAAATTGCTGTTAGAAGAGTAGGTTCAGTTGAGCAGATGAACAGATGGCTAGTGTCGTGGGGAGACACGCCGCATGCCGGGCAAACATTTGGCATGTCAGGGTTCAGTCTGGATAGGTAAGAGTTTAGCCTGTTACAGTATCCAGGACGAAGTTGGGCCAGCATGAACCCTGTCTCTCTAGGCAGTTCGAGTTTGTTACAAACAACAGCAACAACAAAGCGTTTCGTTTTCTGGAATCACAAGTTGAGTGCGGAAAATTAAGATTTAAAACAATTTAAAAGTTATTAACGAAAAAGTTTGAATAATTTCATTTTTGTCTATTACTTTTAAACAGGTGAAAAAAGTTAGACTACGACTTCGAATTCTTTATCCTGGCATTGATATGCGTAGTCTTTGAACGAGTAAAAAGTTAGGTTTCAATTCTCTTTTCTGGCATAAAAATGTGTCTTTAGATACGCCAACCTATCGTTTTGTATTAGTTTTCGGTAATGTCTCATAAACTGCTTACTACCAATATGGTATCAGGGAGTATTCTATGCAAAAGCACTATTAATCTGCGCCAAAAAAGCACTTAACTCAATTGCGCTAACGCACTGAACTCATACTGGCTATGGCTTCATGGTATCAGCGCCAAAGAATTGGCGCCACGACCCAGGCTTAGTCAACAGCTGATCAATACACTCATAATAGAGATTTAGCAATTAATCGAGCCGCAGATAAAAGTCGACTATTTTACTTCAGGGGTGAAACAGTTTTAAAATAAGACCTGGGCTCTTAAGGTTTCGTCACAAGGAAATTTAGCATGAAACTTGCGTTCAACACAATCTTTTGCATGACAGGGACAGCGCCACAGTCATGATACAAAATGCTCTTTTTGCGATAAAAATTATATTTTGATAAAAAAAAACACTAATGTGCTGTTCATGCTGAGCCTGCATTTGGCATTTACCCCGCATTTTAGCATTTTGCCCAAAATGCAGCATTTATTTTCGCATTTACCATACAAATTTGGACACCTAAATGCAACTTTATTTTTGAATTAGCATTATAAATGCTAAAATCAACCCAGCAATCTTGGAAGAAAATCGCGACTCGAACTCAAAAGAATGGCATTTTTTAGAGAGTACGAACTACAGAGTAAGAACCCTAAAAACTTTTTGTTTACCCTATAATCTATTTGCAATAAAATCACAGTTCAAGCATTACACTACACTCGTACAAAACACATCACATAAAATAAGTGCGTTCATACCTCCTATTCTTATTTTCGCTTGACAACTATCTACCAAACCTGTGGGCCTATTTAATTGAATTAAAGGAAAATGTGCATTGTTGTATAAAACTTTATACTTTAGTTTTTCTGTTATATCCTATTTAATTTTGGAGGAGTCATCAATTGCAAAAAAAACTGCGATTTATAATGCCTTATATCACATGATGTGTTCTGGCATGGAAAGAACAATGACATATCAGTTATGTGACAGCACCTTTTTCGACTATTATCGGTAAAATGTAGAGCTGACACCATGGCATAGGAATAGCACGGCGGCATATTGGAAATTGCTTCTCTAAAGCGTCAGAACAGCACAGCACATGTTTAAATGTAAACAAACCGATTAGACGCAAGTTTGACAGTTTAGAGAAAATTAAAATGAAAAAAATCCAATCAGCCGTTGAGAGGATATTACTTGTATAGGTATGCCATGGCTGACACTGATTAAAAGAGGTTTTCAACATGGTTTGCCTCAAAAATAAAAGTGTGCTCCAAAACACCACAGTGTGTACATAATATAAAAATACAGAATGTGACAGAGTTGATACTGTACATTCTTCTTCAAGTTAATAGTGTATTTTTCAGAAATCTTTTGAAACCAAATAACATTTGAAAATTAATGAAATAAGAAATTGGTGAAGTGTAAAAAGATTTTTAGATTTTTTCTTTGTTTTGGTTTCATAATTTTAGGCTGACATAAAAGAAAACTACTTTTCGAAATTCGAACGATTTTCCAAGTTATAGCCATTCTAACCTATTGACCGATTTTGGTAATTTTTGGAATATTTGACATTTTATTATTTTAAAATAAATTATTTTATTAGGCCAATAGCAGCAACTAGCAAATGCCAGCAAATGTACCAGCACGGTAGAGTAATAACACAATGGGGGTCGCCCTCTGCTAAGAAACATTTGGTTTTGAATGACTCGGAGAGCCAGAATCCATGCAGCTCTTTTTCACTCTGTTCGAGGTTACTCACATTCGCATTTGAAAAAAAAATTGATGTAATTCAGGGGTACGCATTTTTTGCGAGGCTGTATTGGTGAATGCGAGAGTAACTTCGCTACAGTGGAGCTAAGAACGAAATGTTAGCGCCAGTTGCTTAACCGCCAGCAAGGAAGTAACAACGTGATTGCTGTGACGCAAATTTGGATGATAATATTTGTGCGCGACTAAAAATGACTGACACAAATTTTTTCATGATTTCAGATGCCTTTGGGGGAATGCAATGTCTCTTATGTTACGCTTCTATGGGGAACCGGGAATATAATATTAAGAGACATTATAACTTTTCATAAAGATTTTGATAAGTATGAGGGTGTGGAAAGGGAAAATATTTTTTTGGAAAAAAAGAATATACTTGTACAAAAGTATAAAGAATGGGTTTCGGAAAATGATAATGAAAATCGGAGAAATGCGGAAACCACCTTAAAAAGGGATCTGTCAAATTTGATAAGTAAAAGCTTACTTAGGAAGGGAAGACCATTTTCAGACGGCATTTTTATTAAAGAAATTGTTCTACAAATTTTAGAAAAACTTCATAGCCCCCTATACGTTTTTTTTGAAAAAGTTCCTCTATCAACCAGAACCGTCACAAGAAATATAGATGAAATAGGCACATCGCTTGAAAAAGCTATTAAAGAAAAGATCAATGACTGCAAGTTTTTTTCCATATGCTTGGATGAAAGCACGGACATAAATGACATATCTCAAGTGGTCATTTGTGTTCGATGCGTAGACTCCAAACATTTGAATCAATGCTTTCGCTAGAAAGTTTTCATGGAAATGTAACAGGGAGGTTAATATTTGAAACTATCCACCAAAAATTTATTTCTGAAGTAGACCTACGTAAGTTTGCCGGTTTATGCACGGATGGGGCAAACGTCATGACTGGCAAAATAGAAGGTTTCGTAGGGCAGTTAGAAAGACATGGCATTAATCTTAACTCCTTCCATTGCATTATACACCAAATGTCTCTTGCTTCCAAATTTTTGAGCACGCTTTCCTACATGAAAACTGCAGAGCAAATAATTAATAAAATAAGGGGTGGTCATCATTCACTTACCCATCGGAAATTTAAGGAGTTTTTAAAAACTTCAAAGGCTGAATACAATGACCTTAAAATGTTCACCGAAGTACGATGGTTAAGCCGGGGTGACTGCCTGAAAAGATTATTTGCTCTGAGGAATGAAGTGCTACTGTTTTTAAAAGTGGAGAAATTGGATGGAACAAAGGAATTAATACAGGTCTTAGAAGATAGCGAATTTATTTTTAATTTGGCTTTTCTTTCTGACTTATGTAATTATTTAAATGAGCTTAATTTGAAGGAAAGGAAAAAACTTTACCAACATTATTCAGAGAAGTTATTCATTTTCAAACTATTTTATTTTTACTGCTTTCTGAAATCAAAGGTGGGGATTATTCAAGTTTTCCCCAAACCTACACCTTAATTAACAGCATTGATATTTTAAAAGTGAACAATGAACACACGCAATTATTAGAGACTCTTTTTTTCAACTTTGAAGACAGATTTCAAGACTTTCGAAAAATTAAGCCTTTAATTGACATATTTGAGAGTCCGTTAACTTGTGACATAAACCAATATTCATATGAAACTCAAAAAGAATTATTAATTCTAAGAAGTGAAATGTCAGTTAACGATGAAACAGATATTATCGATTTCTGGAGAAACTTAGATAGCGAATTTTATACAAATCTTACAGAAATTTCCCTTAAGATTTTGTCATTTTTCCCATCAACTTTCTTCTGTGAGCACATTTTTTCTGACATGAAATTCATCTTTTCAAAACAAAGGAGCAGATTGACTTCCAAAAATTTGTCAAATGCTTTATTAACAAGAAATTGCCATACAAGTATATACGTTAATGAGAGCATTACAAATTAAGAATTATATTTTTTGCGGCGCTAAGAAACACTTCCGTTTTGATGAAAACTCAAAGCGAAGGTGTTTTTGGGTGCCGAGGAAAATATTTCATGTTAGAAAAAATATGAACAAAGCAGCGATACTTGTCATTACGTGTCATCCGTTTGCTGTATGCAGCACGACTGGCATTAAAATTCTATTCTAAGACCACTGTGGCGCAATTGATTTTTCGCTCTCAACAGCAACTGAAATGAAGAGCATAAGAATACGTGTGCAGAGCGTAAGGCTCAATTGAGTTAGGTTTGCGTACCCCTGATGTAATTTGACAGTTTTCGAATCGCATTTGCTTCCCATCGCGATGGTAACCCCTCTGCTTTGAAATAGACAAAGGAATACTTACCTCAACTTTGCTTTAAACATTCTTTAATTAAATTTCCCGCAACTGTTTTTCTTTTTGTTTAATGCTTAAATATGTATTTTTATTAAACTGTACATTGTGCCCTAACCATTACTAACCGTTACTTTAAATATTCCTATACTTGAATCACACTTAGACATTTAGATGCTTTGCTTGACTTAAATAACACACTTTGTTTTTGCCTAGTACTTAATACAAGTACTTACAGAGCACTACTAGTGCACTTGCATACATACTTACATACACATAACCATACTTATTTATTTTGACTTAACCACAATCATTTTATGAAACTTTGACTATTTTTGAATTGTCAGATTATATTTTATATATGTAAGTAAGCAAAGCTTATGCCTGTTATAAATTCAAATGTAGTTAATATATATGTATGTAAATATATATATGTACTTTGCACTTTATTAAGTTATGCGTTTTTGTTTTAGATTTGATTAAACTAATTGCAAATCGCTTCTTTAGTTTTTTTGATTTTGTCTTGCGCGCCAAGAAATTGAATTGAAATAATGTAAACGGACGAGTGATTTTGAATAAAAATTAATAATATACTTTTTTCGGAGAATTGAGTGTATATCATATTGGCTTCATAGTAAAACAGGAACCGTAAAAAATAACATATTTATTCCTGGAGGTAGATTCTTGAGCTGCGAGTTTTCTAATGAACTCATGCTCAACCGAATTTTAAAAAAGTTGGTATGAAAATTTTTCATTTTAAAACTCATATCTCAAGAATTTACACGCTGAAAAAAAAAACACATTGACTGTTCTGAAACAATATTTCAATAATTTTCATATAGTAAATACGAATATTGTACGTACACAAAAAATCGTTACGACTTCCATCGGAAACGAAATCGGAATCAGGGCGCTTACTCTGTACTTCTATTCGAAAGGCTGTTCTACTCGAAAGCAAAAATCGATTCTAATACACATCGGCACTCTCTTGTTCGTTCGAATTTACCTTTGGAGATATTCGAAAATAGTAGGCATCACTGTTTCAAAATTTCAAACGCAAAGCAAAATACGAAAACAAATTGCATAAATCTTAGGTACAGCATTAGACCACTCTTGCTGTTTTGGCTATTTTTAACTAAAGTTGATAATTTTTCTCACTTTAAAACGTGTTTGGTAATTTGGTAGTTTTTTCCCTGTTTAGTAACTTTTTCGATATCTTGAGCCCAATATATAGCTTTAGGTAAAATATCCCGCAAATGCTGGAATAATGATATTTCAGAAAAAGTAACTAAAGTTATGGCAGAAAAATTATTAGTTATTTTTTATAAGTAGTGGCTTAAGAAAACGTATAGCTTTTAAAGTATATTTAGTTAAAGAGATTAAAAGAGGTTTTGTTGGTTTTTCTTTTCACAATTCCATTTAAGATGCAATATTTTTATATTATTTGATTCACGTATGTACGTACCTGTGATTTTAAATAATAAACCTGCATATGTTAATTTTTATAAAACGGTAGTTTTTTGGTAATTTATTAAAAAATGTTTGGTTGCTTCTTTTTTATTGCCGTGGCAACACTGTATTAGACAGAGCCGCTGACAGTAGGAGATAGGCATCTCGATTACCACGGGTGCGGTGGCAGGTTCGAACGCAGTTCCTCGGACAATTAATTTTAAATTTTTTATTAAAAAAAATCAAAAATTTTTTTTAATATATTAATACTTCTAATCTAAAAATTTTTATTTTTTAAATTTCTTACCTAACATTCAATTATTTTCTGTCAACAACGATTGCTCAACTCTTTTTGCGATACAAATGATTTTTTGATAAAACAAAACAGTTATTGTTCCATTATAATTATCAGAAATTGCATTTTTGTGGATTTTCGTTTGCTAAATGGTTGCCGAATAGAATTTTCTTACTTTCGACTTTCGGAGCTCGAACAACGAATGGGTTCTACTCCAAAATTTTTTACAGAGTACGAATCACTCGAACACATTTTCTTTCGAATATAACTACAGAGTAAGAGCCCAGAAGTCTACATCCGTCGGAAGTTCCAACGTTTTAGAGTAGTCATCGAACTTCCATAACATCACCAAAGCCTTTCTATATTGAACTAAGCAGGTCAATAAAAAATTTGAAACAAGAAAGAACAAATAAATATTTTGATTTGGGGAAAATCTGTAATCGTAACGTAACACAAAAAATCAGAAAAGCCCATTCTTACTTGTACTATTACACTTATCATAAAATAATTGAAAACTGAAAATTTATCGAATATGCGTTGGGATAGGGTGTTTTTAAAAGTCATTCTGAGATAGGGCGTTCTTCAGCCAAATTCTAAGATGAAGCATTAATGAAAAACAATTATATATATTATATTCTTCAATAATTTGCAGTCGATCTTCTACTCAACCCTCGATTTTCAATTTTTTTTGTTTGTGAACAATTATACATTTTTCTTACAAATAAATATTCCAATTGTTTTCTTTAAACATCTCTAAAAAACTAAAAAAACCTAACTCCATCTTATTAGCTAACAAAAAAAAAAAAAAATAATGATAATAAAATAAAACATTAAAGCATATGGATTTATTTATATTTTTTACTTTCGTAAATTTATTTGTAAATTTTAAAAAAGAAATGAGTTAAAATTAAACTAAATTTACATAAACATAGTACACATTAGTTCTTAACAGCATAAATCACTCGTTATCATCACTTAAAATTAAATACATACGTACATACATAGCTTAGAGTAACAAAACATTTGCCTGCTCAAACCCGACACAAACGTTGAAACTTGGATGCTTTAATTAATTTATTTTTATATTGTTTGGATAAGAGTTTTTCGCTATAAGGTAATTATAATAGTTAATTAATTAAATTAAATTATATATAATATCGTTCGCAATTAGTATGCGTTACATTTCTTTTAGTTAATCTATACTAGAATTAGGTAAACTTTTAAAATATTGTTTTATATTCCTATTTCTAAAAAATAGCTTATTAACTTCTTCGAACAATTTGTTGTCGTACAAACAACAATGCACAAACTTATGTTAACCATATAATTTGTTCAAATATGGTCGTGTATACATTTTTAAAACTTAAACATGGGCTTGCACATCACACTGCTACTGCGCAGAGTGGGAAAATTTAGAAAAAAGGTTAACAAAACTATTTATATACGCCTAGATGAAGTTAGAGCAATTAAGAATATACAAAGTTCAACAATAAAAATACTGAAAAGTAAAAAATCATAACTGATATATTTTACTTACAATTTCATTTCTTAAAGATATTGAATAGAAAAATATATGAGTTGTGCTAAATGAGCTCAACAAATTTCAAAAATATGTGAACTCAGCAACTTATATTTTTTGTAAAATTTTTCGCTTTCGGAACCGATAAGACATAAAAAATGTAAAACACTTTAATATTCGAATCGTAACTTTTTTAAAATCTTTAAAAGTATATCTTATTTGAAACTTGTGAAAATTTCGAAAAACCTTAAATGTTTTAGCTATTTTTTCGAATAAACTTCTATTAAACAAAACATTGTTTCAAAATTTCGCTGTTCAAGTCAAATCTCAAAAACTTCAAGAATACTGTAGTTTATTTTTTAAATTTAAAAATCATCGGCTGTTTCGATTTAAAATCGGAATATTTTCGAAACTAGCTTTGAGATGGGCAGCATTTGATGAAAGCTACTAGAGCAGGCGTATTTCAAACCTTCGACTAGATAGATCGTTTTCCAACAGGCAATGGATATTGGATACGTTTTCCAGATATATAAAATTTGTTTCGAAAGTTTGTGCAATATTCAGAAAAATAGAATTGAATGCATTTGTCAAGTTTTTAAAGATTTTTGAACACTGTACAAAATAAGTGCTTTTAAAAGTGAAAGTTATAAAATTGGTTAATCTATTCGAAAGTTCTCAGAATTCTTAAGTTTTTGTTTTACATGTATTTTAATACCTGCGTTTTTTTCACGGTTCAATAATAATAAAAGTCTAAAAAAGGGCAAATTAATTTCAAAAACTTATTTCAGTACACACTTTTAAGATTTATACTAATTTGCTTCAAACGACCAAAAACTCCTTGTTGTTATTCTGAAAATCGTTTTTGTTACAACTTTTTATTTGAAAAAAAAAGATACTGAAAACAACACGAAATCGGGTTGACTAACTAAAACCAAAATTATAACCTTTCGGAACTCAAATATTTATATTTGAAAGCAGTTTTTTGAATTACTACTTTGCTGTATACATATCCAAAACATTTGTTACACGAATTCCTTTGGTTTTCTTCACTATGCACAGTGCTTTGTGTTAAAACTCAAACTCAAAAAATACATACATACAACCGCCAGACTATCGGCTAATACTTATTGCAAATAAAATATCGATATTGCATTTAAACAAAGAAAATAGTGAAATGCACGCGTTAAACCAATTGCATTAGAATACAATGAAATAATTTAAATTGGCGATAGTACAGTCTTTTACTTAACTAATACAAAGCTGGCTTTATTTTTATTGTTGTTACTAATAATATAAATAAAGTAAAAGCGAGCCTTTTGCTTTTCAATTAATTTTTGTATCTTTTGCTTTGCATTTCTCTTGATATTTATTTCAAATAAAATTTCTTCCCTTATATTTGGCTATGATTAATTGTAATTCTTAGAATTCAATCAACACATTTTTGCCATGTTTGAAGCGATTTTAAATGATTTCTTAAATTTGATATTTTTTAAATTTCCATAAAGTGCTTTGTTGCAACTCGAATTGTACATGATTGCTGTGTTTTGTTTTGGTTTTATACTTAATTTTGTTGTTGTTGCTGTTGCTGATATTCTATAGGACTTGTTATTGCTCTAAGAAAATCATGTTGTGTTTGAAGTATATTCCGTATGATGCGCAGCCATTCCATGGTTAAGTCCACTGTGGCTGCATAGCAGATGATATTTAATCCAGGTTTATTTGGATCAGTTGACTTGAGCAGAAAACGACTGTTTGGTAGTTCTTCTAATTGCATTTTGTTCACCTGAATAGGGGAAAAGAGAAATGGTTTGAAAATATGACTTGTTTGTTTCAAAATATGTTATAGCAACAGTTTAAGGAGCATTTTTACAGTGGCGAGTTAACTTATATTCCACCGTTAACAGGCTTATAATAATAAAAATTTGGCGAGATACCTCCAAGAAGATTAAGGGCGAACTTATTTCTCTACCAATTTGTGGTGTGATACTTTAAATTTTTCCTACAAAGTGCGTCCCACATGCTTTATGTCAACTCCAAACGCCTTCTGCTAGGCAGATTAATTTTTTGCTGAGAAACTTTTTCAATTCAAACACCTTGGAGTAATCCTAGTAAATAAACTATTATGGCAGCCTACCGATGTGCAGAAAAGCCTTAACCTCTATGATTAGACCTATTATCAGTTACGCATCCGTGGTAAGGCGGATCATGCCCTGTGACGCTCTGGACGTCACCACTTTAGGCAAACTGCTGCTACTAAAGCAACAATGGGGAATTTCACCAGGTATAGAGGTATGCTCCAGTCTTCCAAGCCGTGGTATTCACAATCGTTGAGGCCATAAACTATGATGTGGGGCAGGACCTACGCGTCTGTAATGACAGTATAACTTCGGCCATCGAACCCATGGTCAGAAACTAAGTGTCATCAGTCTAAAAAGGTTTTGCTGCAGACCATTTTTGGGACATGCCAATTTACATGGTATAAAAACATGGCGGTGATCAGAATACGGAACGACCCAATGTGGCCTTCCTTGGGATCAAATATGATTTTTTTGGATAGATGCTTTGGACGTTGTTTTCAGATGTTGTTGGCTAGTTCCCGCAAAAAAAAAAAATATATATATGTATTTCCTTCGCCATAGTAACCAGTAAACCAATTTTCATGCAAATATCTAAATTTGTACTAAGGCGGACATAGTTTGATCGATGTCTCATCCTAAATGCCGTTACCAAACCCCATTGTGATGTGGAGAAAGTTCTAATAGCCTGTGTACTAAGGCAACATTTGCTCTAACTCACCTGTAAATGCCAACGATAGGTATATGTTGGACTACTATATTGTAGTTTCTTGCCATCAATATCCGCAAAAATAATGCTTTGTTCGAATAGAAAAACATACAACTCACGCGGTTTTTGCATCATATAGGCGTTCCGTTCAGCACCCTTCTCATCCTCAACACAGGTAAGTTTGTCATGTAGCAGCAGTTTGCCTTGCGCAGTAATTTTACCCTCGAATTTTTGTAAGCGACGTAATTCCATCGCTTCATTAGCAGCCTTACAAATCATCTAAAAGAAAATGGAATTAAATGAATTAACTTGCTGTAGAAAGAAAGCATCAATATTTACCCCCATAACACGCATAGCTTCTTCTATGCCAACAACTTCAGCATCACGTCCAGCGGCTCTGGCATGTTTTGCAATTTCTCTAAATAACAATTCATATTTGGGTAATCTTTGAACTGGTTTTATGAGCAAATCGTTGAGCTATTTTTTTTTTAAAGGAAAAAAAATTAAATACAGACTTGGAAAAAGTTTAATATTAAAATGAGTAACTTACATCCAAACGACTACCTAATTTTTGTCGTATTTGATCAAAGTATAAAAGATGTGTGGTCACAATGTGATCGGATACCGGCTTATTTTGGTAATATTTATTGTACATATCAAATTTGGGTAAATAACGTTTTATGATTGGGCCCAGATCGGCAGGTGAGTTGCGGCAACGTACTAAAGCTTCCAAAAAGAATCTGAGAGTGGAAAAATATATATTTTAGAAATCTATATCTATCAACAACTACAACTATCTATAAAAAAAAAATAAAATTATAAAAATTCGCACGATACAAAATGTATGGGAAAATAAATTTTTTTTTTTCAGGAATTTTTCGGAAATTTTATTAGGTATTCTCCTATTCTGGTCAGAGAACAATTGAAATTAGTGTCAATCATCCAGGCGTCCGTGCAGGCGTTCTTGAGTTATGAGCTTTGGAACTAACGTCACTTTCTTTTATATATATTTCTAGATACATTCAGGCAAATATCTGGGCAGGACAAAATCTGCCGGTCTAGTATATTATGAAACAAAGTCTAAAACTTTCGAATGACAAGACCTCGGACGACCCTTAAAGGATTGGGATGCAATTTTTTTTTAAATAATCTTGACGATTATCACTACAATGATACTTACTTTTGTTTTAAGTCTATCCATTTATGAAATGATTGAGGATAAAGTTTTATAACTTTATACACTAAGCCCAACATTGCTACAACTACATAAGTAAACGGTTGTAGCGGGAAGGTGTGTATAGATACGGAGAGCTGACACGGCGACGGTCAAAAACGAACTTCTTCTTTCTAATTCTCGCGCAGGTCGGGCCAGCGGTTATTTAACTAATATTTTTTTGAACTTTCTCAGAGTGCATTTGTTTTTGGCCTACTATTAAATTATAAGAATAGAAATCAATTTGTATAATTCAGAGGAAGTTATTTTAATTTCGAAAATAAATTTTTCTCTACAATTTCGAATATACAGACACGCTTGAAAGTCAAATATTTCATTCAAGTATTTAGAATAAACGATTTCATTTAGAAAATAAATATCGAAAAATAGTCCTGGAATCCCTGCATAATTTCGGTTTTTCAATTAAAACAATCCCAAAGTTAAAAAATTTTTTGAAACTGTGTACGAAACATGCGCTTGAAAAAACCTGAAGGGAATATCAAAATTTTGCAAAATTTTTTTTTCCCCGGTTTTTCTTTTTTGATGCTAGACAACATTTTTTCTGCTGGCCTAAACATTTTTTTTTTAACTGAAAGCAACAAAAAAATAAGCAAGCTGGAAAACTTATAAGCCTGCTATAATTTAATAATATGCCAAGTTACTTACTTTTTATGCCATTCGTAAATGGCTTCTATATTACCAAACACCATGCGTTCTTTACCACCCTTCAGATCATCGGGTATGGGTATATCACTTTTGGGATCGAGTACCTCAGCTAGGTAGCTAAAAAAGAAAAAAAAAGTTTATTGAAATACTTTAAGACTACATAAAAAAAAAAAACAAAAAATAAAAAAAACAAGAATAACATACCCGTTAACAATACTTTTCAAGTCCTCTATATAAGACTTTTCGGTGGTTATCAATTCATCAATTGCGTATTGACGCTTTCGCAACGCGCTCTCAATATCACTTAACTCTGTATTGCGCTGAAGATAAAATAATAAAATAAATAAAATGAGTATTCGGAATTTTTGTAATATAAAGGAATATAGGAGTCTATCAGTTATTTCGCCGGGACTGCTGGCGGGGAACAATTGTAGTAGAGTTTTGTGATCTCTATTGACTTTATCGAAATTCACTGCCAGATTCCGATTAAATCGATTGACTTATCTCATGCTCCTTTACATTTCTCCCGTCGGCAGTACCGTCCGAATAGCTGAGAGACGCCATAGTATATATGTACATACATGCAAGTAATACAAAATAATTTCCCTTAAGCTTAATACCGCATCAAAGAAACGAAACGAATCACAAAAGCCTTTGCTCATTTGGTTTGATTCATTTGAGATTTTTTTGTTTCTGAATGAATTTGCTATTATTTTTAGAAGATCTTAGGACTACTTGAGAATGACTTCTTTATTATTTTCAGCGCTATGCTATCCAAATAGTTTGGAGTTCGCTCTAGATTATTTTTTAGAATTTTTAAGAGATTGCTTCCAGTGTATCCTAGCAAAACCAACTTCGAAACATTTTCGAGTTTATCTTTGAACTATTTCGATATACTTTAGAGAGAGAATACCAAAAAATGTTGTTGCTCAAACTGATATCGTGCTTATGAATCGATATCGTTCAGAAAATAATGCTAAAATCACAAACGGGATCATGGCGAAACAATTTCGAGACTATTTTTAAATAATTTCTGTATTATTTTTAAGAAAATATGAGCACTACTTTTCGGTGATTTCTTTACTATTTTCAGGGTTATTTTGGTGTTATCTGAATATTTTTATAACTCTTCATAATTTTTTAAATTTGTAGGGGATCATTTAGAGAGTATTCCTGTATAAAATTTCTATATGATTTCAGAACCCTATCGAAACTATGCTCGATATAAACTCCGGATTACTTTGAAATATTTCTATATATTTAGTTCTAGATAATACAAAACATTGAAGTTGCTCAAACTTATAAGTTGCTATGAATGATAAAGTGGTTTAGAGAAAAGGACTCCACATCGTTCAAAAATAATTATTAAACCACAAATAAGCTTTCGGCTGATGAAACAACTTTAAAAACTTAAAAGAAAGCAAATTCTTCAACCAATAGCACTTTACATTACTAGTAAATAATTATTTAATAAACATTTTATTTTCATTAGCACTAAAATTTATTTTGAACGGAACGTCATCTCCATAACCACTCACATTTGTATTTAGTGGAGATTTGTCTCAATTAGCATTAACGGAAATGTGCACATATTTCTCATATTTCAATTCCAACCCTTTTTAATGCATTTTACACTTAAAAGCACAAAAAAATATGCACACTTAAAGCCGTTTAAATGGGTTTGATTGGAAATGTGTTGAGTGTCTATTAATGATAATGAAACATGAAGTTCCATCAATGCACTTCAACAATCACCACTCAAAATCCATATTGAATGACAATGGAAGGATTTTTTCATTAAAATAAAGTTTTGAATGATAATGTAAATGAAGTTTCACTCAAAAATCAAATGTTACTACATTCCAAATTGCTCTACTGTACAAGGAAAATCGAACAAAATGAAAAGTAATGTTCGCACTAAGGATACTAATTTCTCGGACGTTAAACAATTCCGAGATTTTCGGCATCCCTAGTTTGCATAGTTTGCTTGTATACATACCACCTCTTCATGGTTATAAGAGTTGCTGTTAGCATAATTATCTGTTACATCTGACTTTTCGACGCCAACTGTACTGCAACCATTACTGGCACAGACATCGGCATTGCTATTACTGCTGCAATTATTTACATTTGGTTTAAGTATTTTTGATTTTTCTTCATGTTGTTCCTGTGTTATTAAGAGCAAATAAATATGTTACACTCATGTTAAGTATATAAGGTATTAACCACTTACAGTTTTCTCTTTGACAATTTGCTCAATTTCCGACAGATCTACGGCAGGATTACCGTCCATTTTACCGGCACTTGCCTGCAAATTAATTAAATGAAGAAAACTTTTTATTAAATATAAATAAAAAACATAAACAAACATGTAGATATTAGTTCTGTTTATCATAAATTGAATTTTGTATTAGAGTGTAACCTCAGATATACTTTCTAAATCATTCCTTCCACCAATTTCTTGAATTTATTCATTTTCGTCACTTTTCTATGCGGCATTATTTTGTTTAAATAGTACAATATTTCATCTTATTTTATTGTTTTATTTTTCTAAACACATACATATTTATTCACACTCGGCGAAAATCTGATAGCAGCTTATAATTTCGAACGTGATTTAAAATACAAGAGGATCGTGGGAGTATATAACTTAATTTTTCTTGACTCAAGTTGAAAGATTTTTTTAACGTACTTTGAACTTTTGGTGAGTGGATATAATGAGGCCACAACCATGGACATAGTGTGTTTACCCCCTAATGTATAATAAGCAATGGCCTGTAATCATAGTCGTTGCTTAACACGCGTTTTATATAAAATCTTTACTTAACTTTAAAAGACATTTAAAATGTTAGTCAATCAAAGTCTATTAAACAAAGATTTTAGCTAAAATGAAATGTAACAGGGTCACCTTATGAAAAACAAAAATTGGTGGTATGAAGAAATTTTTTATGTTTTGCAAGTAACCCTGTGTAAATTATTTTATTCACAAACCATAGTAAACTATGGTATGGTATATGTCTTGGACTAAGCAATGTCACAAACTCAACCATAGATACATACTGTGATGAAAACGTCATTTTAAAATTAAAACTCCGTCTTAGACATAAAATATATTTTAAGTTGACTATAACATACATGATATGATGTTTATTTTAGAATCATGTTTAAGTAGATAAAACTCTATTTTTATTTGACTATGACTACGGGCCCTTATGTCAATACTATGTCATCCTACTTCACAGCTTAAAAATTGTATATGTCAACAGTTATACGGCTACCAAGGCGCAGGTGTGTCGATTCTTTGTTTGTTGACAATAAATATTTCGTCTTGACCTCGTTCCTATTCGCAAAATTCTAAACATAAAAAAGACCCACCTTAACGTACATATGTATGTGGTACAAAAAGCGAGCCAACATTCCAAAATTGATGCTAGATTATAAATTATTTCTTAAAACAAATAAATAAATTTAGCTAAAGACGTTCGAGTGAATGTTGACAGTTTAAATGTTTATAAAAACGAAATTACAAGGAAAACAATAAATTTCAAGGATTGAAGATTTTTCTTTTCATTTCTATAAAAATTCAAATTTTTACTACCTTTATATTAGGTCGCTATGTCGTTTGAGCGCCAAATTCAATGCAAAATTGGGGATTATCGCTTTGCGAATTTTAAGTAACTTTATGGTGTGTAAAAGATTTGCAGGAAGAGGAAAATCGCCATACAGATCGAGCTATGTGCTTAGAATTTTCGAACTTTTTTAACGATTTTGAAGTAAATTGTCGGTGAGCTTTAGGCTCGGAAAATGTCGTATATAGAAAATAGTAGAAAAAATATGACCAAAACATTGCAGCCGCTTTTCCGTCCGTTTATATAAAGATAGGCTTATACAACTTTTTTTATAATTTTATTAATATTTTTAGTACAAATATGTACATACATACATACTAACATATACAAATATGTATTTATGTACATAGGCACCAAAGTTAAATTTAATTTAATTGGATATAAGAAAGAAATGAAAGGGTTCCTACGCTCGCTTTTCCTGTTATTTTTTCTTTTAATTATTACATACGTACTATATGCAGATGTGTTCCCAATAATGGTAGTGGAATTATATTGGATATCGTTCGACGTAATAGGAAGAAGCTATTGGGCATAGTAATAGTCAAATTTAAGTATCAAAAAAGCTTCATCTAAATTTAAGTCTTACTTATCTTTAACTATGACTATTCCCCTATGTTAATAATAATAAAAAAGTGTTTGAGTAAGCACTTTGTAGACCATTCAATTTTAGTATAATAATGTGCAAGTTAGAACTTGTTCAAAAATTTCCCTGAATTTTCAGAACTTTTTGCGTCGAGAGTGTTGAGTGATTTCTTCCATACAACGCATGAACAAAATTTAAATTTGTATGGCAGAAACTTTTGAATAGCCAGTACAATAAAAAATCGGGGAAATTTTTCAGCGAGTTCTGACTTGCACATTCCTGAACTAAAATTTACTAAAGTTTTCCAGAAACTCTGACTTGTCCTTATTTTGTTGAATGATATCCAATTTAATTTAACTACTATAATTGTGAACACAGCTGTACATACATACAGCATATTTATTTGAATTCTTATTTTTTTTTTTTGATATTCTCAATGCGCCACTAAAAATATACGCACGTACTTATTGTAGTCACATCGCGTATATGGAATGTGTTGATGTGATTTGTCGGTTCTTAATTAAGTGCGTTTTGTATGCATTCATAATATGTGATTCGTGATTCGTATCGCTCAAGTCGCATACAAGTTTATTTTACAAATGATGAATACAAGCAAAAGAGAGGGAGAGAGTCGTGCGATGCTGGACTTTTTATAATATAGCGTGCTAGCCATGTGGAAAGGCGTATGCTAAATCGGTTTGATATGAGTAACTAAAATCCATGGCAGCCACAGTGATGAGTGGGCTTTTTCATAACGAAAGTTCCAGGCTTGAATTCCGAGGCAGGTAATATTAAATAAAAAGTTCCTTTTTTTGTTTGAAACACCCCTTGTCAGTGGTGGGAAGAACTAGGCTAGTGAGCTTCTGTCATCAAAATCTCATCGGCGTTAGATTCTCATCAATATTCTCTCTCTATGGCGCGATATACAACAGGTATATCATCATAAACCTCCTAAGAGATTTTTGCGCCAAGCTTCTCTTCCAATTTGTGGTGTGCCGATTTGAATTTTCCCTACAAATTGGTGGGACCTACAGTTTTTTGCCGACTCCGAACGGCATCTACAAAGGAGACGAATTTTTGCTGAGAAGCCTGTCATGGCAGAAATACACTCGGAGAGTTTGCCAAACCACTGCCGAGGGGCGACCCCGTTTTGAAAAACTTTTTTTAAATCACTTTTGATGTTACCTGTACCAGGGCTCGAACCATGGACCTTCGGTGTGGTAGGCCGGCAACACTACCTTCACACCACGGCGTCCGTATTATTATTATTAAAAAAAAAATATTGTCCGAAGAGACCGTATTGTGCAGAAGACTGAAAGCCATCATCGACACTGGACCTTTTTAGTGTGTCTTCAGACCTAGTAAGTCGACCAAATCTTTACTACACCCCAAAGCCCTGTAAAACTTATGCCAGATTACGTCGAGCTATACTAATAGATATGTCAGCCTTCGTAACGAGTACTCAGTAGAGGTGAAAAACTCTCGATGATTTTATCGATATAAATAAATAAAATAAATATTTGGCGCGATATACCTCCGGGGAGATTAAGGTCGATCTTCTCTACAATTTGTGGTATGCTGCTTCTAATTTTTCATACAAATTAGCGGGATCTACAGTTTTTTGTTGCCGACTCCGAACGGTATCTGTAAAGCAGATGAAATTTTGCTGAGAAGCATTCCTTGGCAGAAATACACTCAGAGAGTTTGCTAAACAAATGCCGAAGGACGACACCCTTTTGAAAATACGTCTTCAAACCAATTTTGATGTTACCTGCCCCAGGATTCGCACATTGGATCTTCGGTGTGGTAGGCCCGCAACACTGCTGCCACACCGCGGGTTTCCCCATACTATCGATGTGTTGGCGGATTCTATACGGTATCGGCTATTGCATAAAAAATGTCCACCAATGCCCTGAATAATAAATACAGTCACTGTTGATGGTTACAAACTTGGAACATGGACGCACTTCGTCTATTTGGGAACCAGCGTTAACAGTGAACAAATATCATAATCTATAAGACTGCTTAAATCATGGACAGTGTCTAAAAAAGATAAGGTCACCCCTGAAGTATTTGAGAGATTTTCTCCAAAGTATTTATGGTCCTTCCGGTGATCTCAACGGTGTATAAGGAAATTTAACGATGAGCTGTACGAGCTTTACACAGATATGAAGGTGCAGCGTATTTAAGCCCAACGGTTGGGCTCACTACGGCACGTTATGCGTATGGATAATGTCGGTGCAGCAGTTTTCCAATAGACACCCGAATTCGGTAGCAGAGGAAAGCGAAAGACCAGCGGTATGGGTTATGGGAAAGAAGATAGTACAATTGTTAAAATGTACGAGTCAATTGTCCTATAAAAGCATTTCTTTCAGCTTGAATAATGGAGTACGGATAATGTTTATGACAGTAGCGTCTGATATTAAATTTTAAAGGGAATGTATAAATACAAAAATAGGTCAACCACAACTCAACCAGATAAATGACCTGGCTATATTTAGACTTACTAAAACGGTTTGAAATACATGGTGTAATTTACGACGAAACTTTCGCCAACCACTTCCGTTTTCTACTGCCAGCTTTTTATATTAATTTTTACTTAGTATAACAGAATTATATTTCGAACGCTGAATATCTTCACTTGTTTTTTTTTTTTTAACTTTGTTTCTTTTTTATTAACATTCGACCCGGTATTACAACTTTTTTTTGCTTTTTCAAAATACTATCAATTCTCATATTGCATATGTGCATTTACTATTGTTTTATTCGGTTAAAAAATGCGCGAAATACAAAGTGTCACAAAAGAAAAAACGTTTCAATCGAAATACAAATGAAAACTGACTGTATTGCAAGAGGAAATGTGCGTTGTCGTTTGCACTCTGCATCGATGGTGATCGTCGGGTCATAGCGATTGAAGTAAGCGACAGTGAGTGTGATCGCAGAAAAATTTAATTTACAAACAAATATTGGGCTAACAAAAAAGTTGTTCCCTTTTCACATCAGTGTACTCCTTATGTCTATGTATGTAGATATAATTTAGTGATGCCTACACTAGGGTGAGCTGAACATTCCCTTCAGTGAAATATCAAACTAGTCAGTAAACATACTAGTATCCACCTATAATTTTCTGGTTGAAATCATACTAGTCAGAAAAAGTTCAAACCATTACTACTATTATGTAAATATTGGTTTCGTTTATTTTGTTTGTACTGCATGCTATTGTAATTCGAAACCATCTTATGAAATATTCCAAAGATATGGTTTATGTTCTGCAATTCCAAATCGACAGTTTTCACAGCGAAAATGATGTATTGAAGAGTCCATTTTCTTATTTTAAATCCTGCTTAAGGTTCTGGTTCACATTTGGACTAGTATTCTTTTATCTTTTTCGAAATAATACGATACTGGTTTAAGTAGACTGCAATTTTACTAGTAGATTTCCTTCCAGTTTGAACTACTATGAAACTGGTATTTTACGACCAGTATGAGCAGTAGATGGCTGATATGTTCTGGTCGAAATCTGACAATTGACATCTCGTAAGACATCGTCATGTTAAAAATACCAGTTGCTTATATGGAAATATGACAGCTGGCTGACTAGTTAGGCTTGGTGCATATACTGCTTGTGAAGTAGGTTGCAACTAGTTGGTTTGACTGCAGGGGTTTTTTCGCCTTGCTATGGTTGTACTATATAAAAAAATTATTTAGAAACTAAAATTTTTAAATCAGTATATTTTTAAATAAACCGAAGCAAAGGAAAGGAATGGACAGGAAATGAAAGGACAGGAAGGGAAAGGAAAGGAAAGGAAAGGAAAGAAAAGAAAGGACAGGAAAGGAAAGGACAGGAGAGGAAACCCCTTGGGGTTGGGGTTCAGAATATCCCCGAAGTAGGCATACTGGTCGTAAGACGCGACTACTATGTACAGAGGTAATGACGTGCAACTTGAGGGTTGATCTCCGGATACGATGCCTCTCATTACCCTTCTTTTCCTTTCTTATGGAAGGAGGGATGACATGACCTAGAAGATTGAACTGATCATACCAAATTGTTAACACGACAGTCGCAGTACCGCATGGGAATACCGGAGCGTACCGGATTCAAATCCGGCAAAGGACTGCCACTTTCGACAACACTCTCCAAAACCTTTGCGGAGTGCTTTTGTCGTTACAAACAACAACAACAACAACAACAACAACAACAACAACAAAGGTAAAAAAAAAGAGTTCCAGACGATGGGCTACTAGGGGATTAAAATATGGCCTAGGACTAGCCGAATATTCGATTATGGCCGTTGCTTATCAAAGTAAGGCAGTCAAGGATAACTGTAGTTAATAGGACTCACATAGAAAGACCAAGTTATCCTACATCTGTTTTCGCTTTTATGGGTGGAACTTCGTCTTTGTTCATTCGCATAAAAGGCCTATCCAGCGGAATCTTTGTTTTTCTCCTCTCTTTTCAACACTAACACTGCCTATGTTTATGGGCCATACTACAGGACAGACTCGCTGAGAGACTTATAGAGCTTGAACTTTGTTCGTCGAGGGAGGACTTTACTTCTTAATTGTCGACTCAGTCCAAACTTGCACTTTTTCACAAGAGTGAGTCTGCGTCGAATTTCGTTGGTTCCCAAATACCCCACTTTCAAATAAACTGTCAACAGTGACCGGGATGCTAAGGAAGAGATGTACCAATTCTTTATTTGATGGCAGTAAATGCTTAGTTTTGTCCTCGTTCACCGCAAGACCTACTTTCTTCTGTATTCAGGTCAAAGAAGGCAAAACAAGTGCCTCTGCCGCTACAACAACTTTCATTTAAGCGCATGACATAGATCTTTAATCTCTTTTTGAGTGTTCCTGTTACCTTGACCGGAGATGCATTTTCACCATAGCCATTGCAGGTATGTTTATGCATTGCCTATACCACAAATAAAACGAAGCGTACAAACACAGAATTTAACAAATATGTTTATATGAACGTCGAATGAATGACTGGCATAATGACCATTACCTGTCCATCTCTATAAGCTCTGTAAGATTATCTTTAATCAAGAGATCAGTGTGTGTTGCTACGGCAAATTCGGGAAATGCCGATTTCCGTGGCTGGGCCAAAAAAATTTCCAGAAGTGATTTATTATTCTGTATGTTTGTATGTATGCAGTGCGTATGTTTAAACAAAGAATCGTGCGACTTTTGTTTTGTATTGGCATGACCTTTTAAGAACTTACCGCCTGTTCTATTTGAAAGTAGCGTTTTATGTGTTTACATACATATGTACATATGTATGGATGTGAAATTTAAAAAAAATCTTGAATGATTCAAAAAATGTAAAAATTGAAATTTGCTGTTCCAAATTGGTTTGTTTTTTTTTTTTTAAATTTAAATTTATATGCGAAATTGAGTGTTCTTCCAAATGAAGGTTTGTTTGTCTAGCGCGAAGTGTTTTTGGTTATTGTGAAAATATACAAAAGGCAATTCATTCATGATGGCCTTTCTGTGTGCGAAATACTTTTATGTACAAATATATACATATATTTACTATGTACCAAGTTGATGTGTAAATATTGACAGACATACTAGATATCTACAAATAAGTGTATGCATATACATTTGTTCTAATTTGCACAGACAAGGAGAGACATTTGTTAAGGTTGAAAACGATAATTATGCGTTACTGGGCGTGGTCTATGCAACCAAGTGGTATGATAAAAAAAATTAAACAGGTTAACCCAACAAGCATTTCTGTAAATTTTAAATGCTTTTAAAAATCACTTAAAGTAAGTTTGTTATAATAAGCAATTTATAACCGTTTTCAGTATTAAATTTATTCGAAGGTTTAGAGTCAACTTTTTATATGCGATAAATTGATTAAATTTAAAAGAGAAATGCAAATGTCTACGAAAATGCAAAGTAATGTTTAACTTAAAATGCTTGAAATTCTTGTCATGAATGTTTATACATAAGGATGTCGAGGAAAAGCAGCAGCCATAGCTGCATCTTAATTGCTTCTCTGATTTGTTAAAAATTGAGAATAGGGAGCTATTTTAGCTAATCCAATAGAAGCAGGGTCGGGTTACTTTAAAAAAAAATTATTATTATTCAAATAAAAATAAAATTTTATTTATTATTCAAAAAAATTTGAGTAATGAGTAAAATGTTATTTGTTATTAAAAAAATTTTGAATAAAGAATAAAATTTCAATTTTTATTCAAGCGTTTGAAAAGAAAAAATAAGCACATCAAAATTATACCCATATGTGCATATAGACATAATGTGTATATTTAAAGGTTTTTTTTTGGTTATTTCTGTATAAATTGAGATTCACTGTTTTGATTTGATTTAAGTTCGAGACTATTGCTGGACAAAATAAAGTTTTGTATGGGACTTTTTGCTTCCTTTCGAGGTAATTTTGGGATCGTTTGGTATTGGAAACTACCCCAAAAAAGTCCCGAAAACCATATCCCTTAAAAAGTGATAAAATGATCCGTTAAGCTATCCCGAAAACATCCAAGGAATCCCGAAAAAAGCCTTATTTTGTCAATGGTCCCGAACTTAAATCAAATCAAATGAATCTCAATTTATACAGAAATAACCAAAAAAAACATCATGAATACACATTATATCTAAATGCACGTATGGGTATAATTTTGATGTATTTCGATGTGCTTCTTTTTTATTTTCAAAAGCTTGAACAAAAATTTAAATTTTATTCTTTACTTAAAATTTATTTAATAACCAATAAAATTTCACTCATCACTAAAATTTTTGAAAACGGCCATTCCTGCATAGAAGTTATGAAAAATATTTATAAAAGGTTTCCTTGGACATTTTTTTAGGTTTATATTCTTAAACCAAAGTGCAGTTTTGATTATATAACGCTTACTTTCAAACGTTTTGTAAACGAAAAATCAGCGTTTTGTAACTTACCCACAAATTTATAGAAAATAAAAAATGTTTATAATTATAAATCTCTTATAATTTAAAACTTGTATGGAAATGTAATATTAAAAAGCTTTATAAAGTAATTTTATTTTGTATGAATATGGGGGTTAGTGTTTAGCAGAGCTGGATCAATTCAATTCCATTTCTTAGTAATTGGGAAAAGTAATTGATTCATTTGCCTCACATTTCAATTCCTCAAAAAAAATATTACCAAGTTTTGAGGCTTGAGTAGATTGATTTATTTTGTTATTGAAAAAATATACTACGCGCAAATGTAATTTCTTAACCAGTATTTTGGGAAGGATTTGAAAATGTAATTAAAAATTTTCCAAGAAATTACATTTGCCCAGAGATTTCTCCAATAACATAAAAAAATCCATGTACTCGAGCCTCAAAACGAGGAAGTTATTGTTGTTTTTTTTTATATGAGGAATTGAAGTGTAATCAATTCCTTTTGTTTGAGGCCAAGGAATTGATTACAAGTAATTGGAAATTGAGGGAAATTTGATTCATAAAGTAATGATTACAACCCAGCTCTGGTGTTTAGTTTAGTAATTGAAAAAAAAAAAAAACATTTACTTTACGTTAACTTTGCTTGATGGGAAGTTGGTTAATAAACAAACGCAAATAAATTTTAATGAGCATACATAAATTTTAGTATGCATACTTAATTTGTGTGTCAATGGAGACTTAACAACAAAGTTCCGAAAACAATTAGTTTAAATAGAACATCGCTCTGGTCTGCGTAGATGCGCCCGTTGAACTGAAATGTGGCATGCGTGATATTGCACCCATATAGAATTCTGAAATCCTGGTTTAGTACAATTTGGTTAAAAAAAAAGAAACAAAAAAAACAGGAAACACTCAGGAACATCCTCACTGTTTCTATGAAGCTGTCCTGGCAGCTTAAACAAATCAGCAAGCATTTCCAGGACGAATATGGAAGTTCCGACGTGTAGGAGTCAGAAACGAGGCCCCGTAACTTAATACACACATACTTTTTTTTTAAGATGACCCGATTGATTTATTCTGTCTCACAAAATTTTTTCGATTTTTCTGTAAATTGAGCGATGCTATTGATTTTTTAAGCTTTATTTGTTTGCAATTT
The DNA here is from genome assembly GCA_949987695.1 of Merzomyia westermanni. Taxonomy (NCBI): domain Eukaryota; kingdom Metazoa; phylum Arthropoda; class Insecta; order Diptera; family Tephritidae; genus Merzomyia; species Merzomyia westermanni. Next base: position 21,399,121 of record OX465291.1, read on the forward strand.
TTCGACTTATATATTTTTTTGTTTACCATCGAAGTTTAGCGATTTTTTTAGATTTCAAAACTGTATTCGATTTTTGGTTATTGGTTTAAGAAGAACGTTATCGATGTTAATCGATTCGTAATTATTCTGCACTTTATCCAATTCCAGACAAATTGGTATAATCGGGTTTGTAAATGTTACTCATTTTTAGACAATACTAAACTTATAGATTGTTGATGGTCTTTACTAACGACTTTTGGCTTCTGTTGATTCCCATTGAGTTATTTTTTTACTATATATAAATGGTAAAAAGGCAGTGCGGAGACACGGCCACATATTTTTTGTGGTTTGCTTGTGCTTTATTAATTAAATGTCCAAAATTTGTTGTCGATCTCTGTCAAACGACACAGTGGTTTCAGGAGTTCGCTGGGAACGACACGGGTCATATATATAGTTTTGGAAAATACCCCAGGCTATTTAAAGTAGCGATTTGGCATAGCTAGCAATTTATTTGGTTTAAGTTAATGATATCTTATTTATAAATATGTGTTCTATATATCAAAAAACCTTGGAAACAGAAAGCAGTACCAGGATCAAATAAAAGTTAATTCGATACATCTTCGAAACTATGGACATATTAGTACCCGCAAGGGGGAAAAGAAGGGGAGTAGGAATAGAAGTTTGAGATATAGAGGTGGCGCTAGAGGAAAATGAAGAGGGTAAAGAAGAGTAACGGTATATAGGGGTGGTGGAAAAGCAAAAGTAGAAAAAAAAGGATCTAATAAAAATAATAATAATTAACCAAGAATTATTATCAACTGGCCTTGAGCTCGTTGAACTTACAAAAATATGTAAAAATGAACAGACCATAAATCCAACAACAAAAATAAAAAAAAGGAAGATATAAGGATAAATGTAGAAAAAGCGCCAAGTGGGGAGGGAAAAAGAGTACAATTTGTTAAATGTCGGCAATTCAAATTTTGGGCAAAACAACGTCTGCCGGTGCTGCTAGTTTATAAACACGCAACAACTTGTAGAGCTTGTTTACAAACACATATGAACGTATGTATGTATCTACGATTATACCCTGCCTACCACCAATGGGTAAAAATCTGAATAAACAATGAGTTGCGCGTACCAAAAAAGTGGATAAAAATATGAGTAATTTTGTTCTAAGAGTTTCACTTTATAACTATTGGTGAAATTGTTTCTCCATGTAGGGGAGTGAGGTCTGAGAGGTTGCATTCTTGTAGGCAATAGCGTTTTTTATAGAAATTCCAAAAATATTTATTAGTGTTGGTATTGTGATGTTGTTGGCTTACAAGTTTTCACCTTGCGAGTGGCCAGAAGTGGTTAGCCATGTTTCGTAGGGTATGCGTTTATGCATATGCAACAGTTGTGGCGCCCAACAACAGGAAAACCATTAATTGCAGATAAATTTTGAAAAGCAATGCCAAACCTTTGCACGCAAAGTTTATTATTGATTGTCCGACAATAAGGTGTGCGTTAGGGTGTATTGAAAACAGAAAAGCACGCGCTCCAACACTGTAACGTCCGACAAAAATAAAAGAATAACCTAGGTAAGTATGTATGCCGAACACGAAGTGAAAAATTACTATCGAACGACCACCACTGTTGAACAAACATGTTTTTCTTGTATTGCCACGGAAAATTAATGACCCACAGAGTGTACCCGTAGATTTGGTACAGCTAGGCGTATGAGTAACTTTATTGCGCTATAATAGGGATGCTACGAGTGACATAGTTTTGACATTCTAGAATTCAAATATTAAGTATGCGAGAATGGAATATAAATTTTCCAGTGATAGGTGAAATTAATAAAAAAAGTTTAATAGGTTATATTACGGTGCTTTGTTTTCAGGTGAATATTTTATTATTATATTACTTCTCAGCAAATAAAATAATATTAAACTATAATCGATTAAAACCGATGCATTTTTCGAAACCGACATCGTAACCGTTATTTTGAACTGAAAAGGAACGAAACCGAAACCGTTCCTAAAGGTGTAACCAGTTCCAAAGGGTTTTCACTTTTTTTCAAATATTTGACTTCAATATTTTCTTTTACAAGATTTTATCCTGGCTAATTTTCATCGAAGATTGCCGAGCGTTTTCAACTCAGAATAAAATGGTCTCTAGCTCGTGAAACTTACAAAATAATGGTTTTGCGACTTGACAAAAACATGTTTCAATACTTAGTTGTGATTTTTTTTTTAGGAGTATTAAATTATTGTCTTATCGGCAAATAATTTAGTTTTTAAAAATTTTTTTGAAAATTGATTTTGAGGTATTTTTTTCCAAATTGCCCCATAGTGCGCAGTTGGTTTTATAAAAGCAAAAAACAAAACACTCATTTAATCCATACACTTTCAATCGTTTCAGTTGAAGGACCACAGTTCTAGGACATATAAAAACACTAAAAACATACAAATGAACCGCACAATGCCATCTCAAAGCCAATTGTGATTACTAATTATATATTGCTAAAGCAAAGTCCCTTTCTATGAGCCAACATGTTATTTGATTTATTTTTATAATAAAATAAATTTTCCGTAGTGACTTACTATGTTTTCGGAATTCTTTTTGTGATCTTTTGCAAATGTTGGTGGTCCATTTGCCATTAAATGTGGCTCTTGTAATGGTTTCATAGGAGGTGGTAACTCTAGGCCAGCTTCTTCTTCCGCCTCATACTCGGCTTGTTGTGCAGCATTGGCCTGTGAGGTTGCCGCCGCCGTCGTCGAAGTGCCATAATTACTACGCCCACCCGCTGTAACCGATGCTGTTGAGAGGTTCTTATCATCCTGTTCCGATTGTTTTTGTGTTAACTAAGAAATTAAAAAAATGAAATAAATTGGATTAGAAACAGTAAGAGCTAATTGAGTCAGAGAGTACAGAAATAAAAAGGGCGACTCAGTAGAATGTAGAAATTGTATAACTTTAACGAATGCTTTGAGAAGCCACAAAAGAAGCCTAGATTTTTAAATTATGTATAGAAACCACTTTCAGCGTCAAAGAGATATATAATTTTTTTATAACTCTGTAGCGAATTGTAGTACAAAGAAAATAAACAAAATTTACAGGAACGAAAGAAAAAAAATTATGTTGTAAGTGCTGATGTACTGTTCGAAGCTATCAAAGCACCAGTTCTGGCGTGTGCGATCCAAAGGTAAGAAAACTATTCGGGCCGGTTCTGGTATTACATTAATACAGGTAATTTTTAAATTGTACTACAAAACTGGAGGTCTATATTAAACGGAAGTTTAGAAGTTTCGGAATCGGAATCCAAGCTAGGGATTATTTGAATCCAAGTTTATATTTTTGTGGTCTATTCAAAGTATCCGGCTCTGTGGTTCTACTCCATCGGTGTCGTGTCTCACTCACGATGGAACTATAAACGGCTGAGTGGAAGATCACGCTAATTCGTCTATAGATTCGAGCAAACCCCCCCTCAGTAATTTTTTTTGAAATATTTATCTCAGCTGAAAATGTTTTAAAGTTATGATGAGACCTTGCATTTTTGCAACAACTAGGGAACTATTCAATATAATGTTGAAATGGCGAGTTTTTTTAAACAAATTCTTGAGATTTGAATTTTTTCAATTAATTAAATTAAAGTATATACTTACTCTTAAGCTCTTCTCTGAGGATTTCTTTGTAAGTATTTTATCTGCTGGCGTCTTCTCGTTCTTGTTTTGTGAGTGTTTGCGTAGAGGAAACCATTTCGGCCTGTAACGATAAATAGAAAACCAAATCTTGATTATAGATTTCCAAAGAAAACGATACAAAAATTATATAAGTAAGTAATTAGGTACACTTTTATAAGGTGATTATAAGATTTCATTCATGTTCTTGATTTCAAAAGATCCGCAAACACTTTAAGATAAAACTAAAATCAGTTACATTTAACTTGAAAAGTCATTTGAAAAATTACTTCTCAAATACAGAAAACTATGTTCGAAAGATTTAAAAATTATTCCTAAGAAATGGATTACTAAAAATCGAAACGCACTACTGATGTAATTCCATATTTGTTTTTTTTAAGCTACTTTAATATGCACATACATAGATTTGAGATTAAGTCAATAGTCCCTATTCCCTCCTACACACTCGCTGAGCGTGAAGAACGTAGCTGACGGTGTGAATGCCCTCTTATAATACGTAAATACAATATGTTTATGTATGTATGCGTGTAACTTTAATGGCACGTGGACGCTTTGTAATATGAGTTATAGAGTTTTAAAACGCAACAAACCATAAACATTATTTTGATATGAAAAAGAACGTAACCGGAACCGTTTCAAAAGGCGGAACCGGTTCCAAACGGTTTAAACTTTTTTCCGATTTCCTTACAAGCGTAAGAACAGATTCCATGCAATTTTCATGACATAGATATAAAAATAAAATTTTTCTAATAAAAAAATGTGTTAACTTTTAGACTTTATTTTGGCCAGACCTGTTTAATAATGATTACTAATGGTAATGATTACTGGGTTGTTTAATTCTTTTCTTAAGAATCTATTTACTGATTGATTAAGAATACTTTTAAATTTAATGATTATTTTCCAGTTAATTAAAAAAATAATCAAATTACCATGATTTTTTGCGATTATTAAAAAAAATTAAACAATATCGAAAAAAATTGTTTTGATAGCTTTTGACTATTTTTGATTTTTCTTTTATTTTTGATTTCAGTATTGCTGTAGCAGCACATAAATATACACATCAACAACACTGAAAAAAAAAAAAAAATCAAAACTAATCAAAACCACCTATTTTGATTATCTTAAATTTTTTTTAATAATCGTAAAAAATCACGATTATTTTTTAATTTTTTCTAATCGTAATCAATTAGAAAAACCAATTAAAATAATCATTAACAATTAAAAAGATGTCTAATTAATTGATCACTAATTACTAATCAAATTTAACAGGTCTGATTTTGGCTAAATTTTATTTATTATTATATTGAAGAATATCCATGATGTCCGCAGGAAAAAAAAATCAGACCTGTTCTAAGCACTTGAATTTTGAAGATAAATAATAAGCTTAGCAAATTTTTTTTTCTCACAAACTTGTGTTCGTTTCTTTTTATTTTGAAACCGAAACCGGTACGTTATTTTAGTCATACCATGGTCACTACTTATGGGCAGGTAATACACACATATTTATTACGTATCAGCGACGAAAATGTGGAGTAATAACGTTACAACTCCATCATTTCCGTATGTGTTTTATATAACAAATTAGGGAATGCCACATTGAGGGCTTAATGGTAATGATTAAAAATTTAATCAACAAGTACACTTACAAGAGAAACATAAGCAACCCCATAACTATGCAGAAACTAGCAAACGCTTTAAAAAGGCATGACTGTGAAGTAGCATGAGCCAATAACCTTTATCATGACTCATAACTTTAAAGTTATGACATTTATTCAAGTCATTAATAATTACTACTACGATACTGGTAATGCTACTTGCTTGCAAGGGTTGTAGTTCTTACGTTTTAGCTCTCAAATATTATACAAACAAAGTTACTTATACCCGAAAGTTGCAAATTTAGTGACAACTTCGTAAAATTTACTCGCTTGAGGTTCGCTTCTCCCTTTTTGTTACTATGGTGCTAGTTGGGAAAACACAAAACGTAATACCACAGCGCATTGTTCAAAATATTCTAATTCTTTAGTTCGATTAATTTGTTTTTGTTATGCATAAATATCCGATATTAACGCACACATAAGCATCCTGTTAAAATTGCTCGACCATCACATCACATCATCAAGTAGTAAGTGAGCTGTGACATTGATGTACGTACGGCACGTCACCTTATAGAACAGAAGTGTTGAAATAGCATTTATAATTTATATATTTGTGTGTGCATTAATGTATATAAAATTTCTACATTGTAGTATGTATGTATATGCAGTAAAACATAATCATATCAACAAACTGCTTACTCATTCGTTCAATTATTATTTTGTGTACACACAATTAAACAGAAGAAAAGAAAGAAAGTCATAAAAAAAATATGTTGCTTTTTAAATGAAGAACGGAATAGGATGTTTGACCACACAGTTTATTATCATCAACAGTATTTCCCCGCAATTATCTACATAAATATGTATGTTTCGACAGAAACGCCAACAATAAAAATTCCAGACATACTACCTACATTTATAAATATAAGTGAAAGGATAATGATGTGAAAGCACTGTAGGAAAAGTGTAGGTCATTATTGGGTGGTGTGTAATAATGTGAATGGAGTTAATGTCAGTGACATTTCTTAAATAAATCTGAAATAAATCTGGACAGTTTCCATTAACATTATAAACCAGATCTGTTAAAAAATGACTACTAATCGTAACGATTACCGGTTTGATTAGATATTTTCTTGAGCATCCATTTAATGATTGATTAACATTACTTTCAATTTGAAATGATTATTTTCCAACTAAAAAAAAAAAAACAAAAAATAATCAAAAAAAAAAAAAAAGTTTTTGGATTATTTTTAATTTTTTCTAATCGTAATCAATTAATAATTGCCTTTCTTGAAAAACTATAAAAATAATCATTACCAATTAAAAAAGCCGTCTAATTAATTAATTACTAATCAAATTTACCAGGTCTGTTATAAAATATTTAAATATAATTGCGATAAAAATAAATACCGAGTTATCTGCCGTTTTCATGTTTCATTACCACTCAAAAAAGGGATTTTAGTGTAACTACTCGATCATTATCATTCAACGTTGATTTTGATTGGAGTTTACTTTCATTAGATTTATAAACATTAATGGAAGTGTTAAACATTTTTTGTTCGCTGAATTTAACTTTTCGAAATCTCAAATCCATTAAAAGGTGTTTGAATGGAAAGGTGTAAGGGTGTTCATTAATGATAATTCATATAAATCTCCACTAAATATTAATCAGAGCGGTTATGAATATGAAATTTCCCTAAAAAATAAATTTTGGTGGTAATCAAACTAAAACTCCGTTCATAATTAGTTCGAGAATCTGAAATGGGCTGAAGAAGCTTCTTACGGGTGACCCACCCAAAGACATCGAACGGCTAAACTTAAATATTTTGTTGTTGTTGTTGTTTGTCACGACAAAAACACTCCCCAAAGGTTTTGGGTGAGAGTCCTTTGCTGAATATGAACCCGGTACGCTCTGGTACTCCCTAGCGGTACATACCCGACTGTTTCGAGAGCGATTTGGTATGACCAGTGCAACCTTCTTGTTCATGTCACCTCTTCTTCCGTAAGGAAGTAGAATATGAGTATTGCGAGGTGAGAGTCATCATAGCCGTATATCAACCATCAACCTCTTACGACTGGTATGCCTACCTCGGACATATTCTAAACCCGCAACCTACAGGGGTAATTTAAATATTTTGTCATCTCTGTTTCTGTTCTGAGCCTTTGTACAGTTCGTTTCTTACCTATCGGGTATATCGTTTGCATATATATTATGCCTTTGGCTAGTAACCGAAGTACATATCTTTTAGCTTCCAAAACGCACACACAGATTCACCAGTATTATAACGTTCCTATTTTTGTTATTCTTCTACTGCACCCATTCATCTATCCATTGTCCTTACAACGCGATCCATTTTGTTTGTGTTAATATTTACTCCACTTGTCCGAGGTCTTCGCCTTAGTTAAGCATACAAATTTATATACCTACAACTTACAGCGACGGCCAGATAAATTCGGTAATAATACAAATTTAGGTGCGAAGGATATAACTTCAAGCGACTTTGAAGGGGTTTACATCAACCTTGTCTTCCCAATTGTGGTGTGCTAATTTCTATTTTCCCACCAAACTTATCAAACACCAGTCAACCTGCAGCTTGTCAAGGCTTTACCTTGCCTGGAGATTTCATTACATGCTTTTATGACTTTATGATTACTCATGGATACATACTCGTATATCGGCTGAGGAAGATAGCATTTGGCTACATAAATACTATCCTTTATCTCTACATACAATCAAATTTAAGAATTTTTGTCTGTCTGTATGTATGTTTGTTCGCGCATCAGTCGAAAACTGCAGCATAAAATTGAATAACATTTTTACCGATGCTTTCCATGATGTCTACATTAAAGTTTAGAGTGCACCTCACCGCGCGGAAATACTTTATAACCGCTGTACAGATTGGTGAAAATAAATCTTGGCTCAAAATATATTTATATTCTATTTGATTTGTGAATTAGGAGGGATAGAAATCTGAGGAGTAGTAGTTCTTGGGTTTGCAATTACTACATACATAGCCTCTGGCGATTGAAAGATATGCATTTTCACTAGCATTAAAAAATAATACTCATACGCCGTGTTGCACAAAAGTCCTTTATGGCATTTTGTGATAATTCAAAACGTTTTCTTTAAAAATTATGGTTTTTTTGCATTGGTATTTATAGTTATAGAACTAGGAATGTGCGATTTATCAGTTAGTCGTACGTGCATTAACGCTAACTTGATTATTCAAGGAATAATTCTTATGGATTAATCATAACTACTAATTTCCAGATTAATCACATTTTGATTAGTTATAATCTGATCAATTTGCTTAAAGAATCAAAATTGAAATGGTAAGCCATTTGCGCGTCACTCTCCAATTTTATTCGTTAGCGAACCTCTCCTTGTTTTATATTAACTGATTTATTGGTCAGAAAAGTACTCAAAAGAAATGAACAAAGTTACTCAGATTTAGATTATTATTTTTCGAGTAAACAGCAGATAGTTATTCGTTTTCTAATTAATCAGAATCAGAAAAATCATTAATTCAAAATTATTTTAACCAATTTATTGCACATTAATAATTGCTTTGCACTGGATGTACAAATCGTGAAATTTCAGATTTAGCGTTTACATCTAGAAGTATTGTTAACATTTTCACCACCTTCTAGAAAAAGTTTATAATCATAATCACCCGAATCAAAAGCAAAACCTCTTTCTTCGAATGTTTATCAGAAAAAAATAAATAAGTACAAATAAATTCAATGCAATCAAAATGATAGCCAAACAACAAATACACACTTAAGTGTAGAGTACAACTACATGCATGTTTGTATTTATGTGGGTAAGTAACGTTGGACAACATATGTGAATCATACAGTTGGTTTATTGATATGATTTTCTTTTTGTAGTTTTATACCCAGCTGTACAAAGGGTAACGGCATAAATAAATCGAGTTAGATATATAGTTGGATATACCGTCCGTCCGTCCGTCTATGTACACGCTAACTTGAATAAAAATAATCAGAGAATATTTATAATCGATTAATCAAAATGATTCATTAAGCCGATCAAAAAACTAAATAATCCCAAAATAATTAATCAGAAACTTTAAATATTACCACTCTGCGAGATTTAACAATTTAGGAAACACCTAATTTAAGACAATTAATCAATGGAAATTCAAAACTTACTTCTACTTCAATTAATTTGCTTTTTTAATTAACAGGAATCAATCAAAATCTGATTAATCCATAACTTTGATTAATTTTCATCGTATTTACCATTCAATGATTGCGATACTTTTTTTTTGGGATGCGCGATTAATAAATTTAATTAAATAACTGCTTTGATTAATCAGTAATATTATTAATAAATAATTTGACCAAACTATTAGTCGCAGATCTCTAATAAAAATTCAAAAATTTGTCACTTTAGGGCCAAGGAAGGTTGCTATTGAATATTCCGATGATAACCACACCGCAATTTTTGCTATCGACAATAACTGAGTCAAATCATTGACTGATGCAGCTAATACGGCAAGTGAAGTTTAATGATATTTGCAAAATTTTGGGCGGCCTAACTTCAACAGTGCTTACGATAAAATGACTAAACTTACGCGAAATAACTATTATGTGTAGCACAAACAGCGACCACGCCCACTTTTTCTTGGTTTTTACGAGCCCATTTTTCAATTATTTATTTCTACATATTTTGGTAATTTTACTAGTTCAAAGCCATGGGTTGTTATGTCCGTTCCTGAACCTCACAACTACAGCTGGGTATTTAGTATTTTCATTTCCACACGAACTTAGACTATCTTACTAGGTGCATTTTATTCAAAATTTTCTTCTTTTTACATTTTTACGATTCAACACAATTACTAACACAAAATTATAAATGGAAATCAACTACTGTGGTCGCCTACCAGGATTTATATTTTTCCTTGCGGCTTAAAGGTTCCACATCTGCTGCGGCTGCCTCCGCACAACAAAAACATAAAAAATGTTCTGAATGATCACAGCTCAATGACTTGGACATGATTGGTTTATCTTCAGATTTGAAGGCACGTAAAATAGTATTATTCATTGCTGACAAATTGATTTAAAGTCAATATTTATTGCAGTATTTTACTGATAGCTGGCGCTACTATGTGGCTTATCATTTATAAAAAAAATCGTTTTTATGAACTTGAAGCAATAATTTTGCAATTGACCCTTAAACGAATTATTTTTTTTTTTATAACAATTGACGCGGATGAATTATGTAGTACGGTTGAATTATTTATTGTATGTAAAAAATTTTAATATGCAATTTCCTTTCACTTATGTCCATATCTTTGTATACATATATATGTTTGCATAAATGTAGATATGTATGTATATGCACGTTTGTACTGAGGCGTATGAGTAATGCTCGAGCACACTCGTATTCCTGCCACAATAGCCACAATAATTTGTTTTGAAAAAAATTTAAGCGTTTATTTCCTTTTAGAGCGTTCTTCCGCGCGAAATGAAAGCGACCAACTGATTTTCCAGACGCTAGAATTCTTTGAGTCCAACGTCAAATTCGAAACCGCAGCGAAGAAAACGACGCTAAGTACAAGCAAGGAAGGTGGCGTCTTCGTCGACGTCGGCGTTGTTGACGTTGCACAGTGGCATGGAAGGTCGCCAATATTATTATTTAGTTCACACTTTGGAAAAATACATTTAAATTTTTTTTAATTGGACAGTATATAGAACTAGCAAGACACACTCAATAAAAAGAGTATATTTAGCAGCAACGGCAAATTGTGTTTTATGTTTTAAGATGCCTCTCGTTCTACGGCATAAAAGCAAAATATTCTAGAATATATTGTTTTGCCTTCTATTGCTCTAATAAAACTAGCATAGCGGCCTGTTAAAATTTCACTATATGTATAAACCGCCTAACCTTTAAGTTAGCCATCTAGCAATACATCGGTGGAAACTGCATTCCATTATATTCAGCAATTTTTGAGTGATGCACGTACAAACATATGCACGTATTACATATACATAGATTTGGCCAATGTTACTCTAATATTTACATATATACTAGAGGGCCCGGCAGACTTCGTCCTGCTCATAAATTTACCTGCATGGATCTACCCGATTCCTATCCCGCCCTTCTTCTTCATATAAAAGATCTAAAAACTAAATAGCTCGAAAAATAGTTGCGGAGTAATATCAATTTAGAATAAGTATATCAAGGGGTGTCACGCCTCTTTTTCCTTTACCGACCCTTTTTATTAAGGTAGTAAAGATTGACCTCATACTACTCTGAGCCAAATTTTAAAATTCTATCATGAATATTTGCGAAGAAAAGCAGTAAAAAAAAATCCCATTTGTATAGGAGGTTTACCACGCCCTCTTCTCTCTTACCCACGTTTTTTCCTGATGTGTTAGAGAATAAATTCATATAACTCTGTACCAGTTTTCAGTATTCCAGCACGAATAATTCCAGAGATATGCAGTACGTAAAATCTGATTTGTATGAGAGGTGCCACTCCCACATCATCCAGTGTTCCGGATTGTGAATCAAACCCATCCTCGAACCCAATTGGAGTTTAGTGACAATGGACGCACAGAAGAATTTTATATATAAAGATATAAATCCAATAAAATTGTAACAGGCTAATGTTCGTACATTAACGAAAAATTCATAGGTTGACTTTGTTAGGGCAAAAGAAGCCAAAGCAACATCTTTTACAATTTCTGTTCACCTGTCCGTATGTTTGCTCGAGCATCACTGTTGTTGTTGTTGTTGTAACGACAAAAACACTCCCCGAAGGTTTTCGGGAGTGCTGTCGAACTGACAGTCCTTGGCCGGATATGAATCCGGTACGCACCGGTACTCCCTTGCGGTACTGCCCGACTGTCGTGGTAGCGATTTGGTATGACCAGTGGAACCTTCTAGGTCATGTCACCCCTCCTTCCGTAAGGAAGGATAAGATGGGTAACGAGAGGTGAGAGGCATCATTTCCGTAGATCAACCATCGAGTTGCACGTCATTACCTTTGTGCATATTAGTCGCCTCTTACGACCGGTACGCCTACCTCGGGCATATTCTAAACCCCTAACCCGCAGGGGTACTCGAGCATCACTCAAAAAGTTCTGCAAGGAATTGAAAGCAAAATGCAGCAACGTAATGCTAGATGTCCAACTCAAAGCCTAGTATACATTTTATCGCATGAAAATATTATATTATCGTTGTACACAGTGGTGGCATTACAAGGTGACTCAAAACATACTTAAAAATGCATATACATTTTAGTTTTGCCAAAATTAACTTTAAAATACCCCACTGTGCATCTACGTCTACTCCAAACCAAAGAAACAACAAAGCCGAACTACACACATACACGCACAATAAAGCAGTATAATTTACCGTTTAAGTATAAAAATGTAACCATTCAAGCTCATTTTACATACTTGTATTACAGTATTAATATTATTACCGTTTCAATTATCATTGTGTTGGTTTAGGGTTTTTTTTTGCGTTGGGTGCTTTGCTAAAATCAAACATTTTACGAGTGTAATAGCAGTGGAAGTAGTAAGCAGTTAACTTGAGTGGAGAGAAAATATTTAAAACAAAATACATAATAATAATAGTAATAATAATAATAAATAAAAGCTAAGTGGATATGTTGCATAGGACAATTGGTGTAAAAAGGGAAGGCGTGCAAATATCTACAAAGTTAAGTGCAGACATACATACTGCGAACGTCCGGTGTATGTACTTTAGACCGTTTCAGGAAAACAAACTTTCTTTCTTTTTTTGGCATGTCGGCTAAAAAGTTTATTTTTGATGGGCTGATACATGAATCCTAGTCTAGTATTAAGTGCTTTATTTGAATCTAACTTAAGAATTAACAGAACAAGATTTAACTGTTCAATAGAATCTACTCTTTTAACACCACCTCTGACGATTCTCCGAGTGATCGTGCTCATTGGGCAGGGCGAAGCACTGTTAATAACAAGAGGGGCCATGTAAGGGGCGTATTTTTTATGTTTTGAAATGAAAGAAAATTTTGAGTTTTGTATGTACGGAAAACGTTTTTCTGAAACGGTCTAATGTAAACATACTGTGATAAATTTTGTATTGGCGTCAAAACAGCTTGACAATAATTTTATGGGAGCCAAATACTTTTATTCGCAACATGTGAAGGCATTTTAAATTTAATACGATTATTTGGTTTGATATCTGGTACTTTTATTCATTTTGTGTTTAGATAAAGAGCGACATGTATGCATGTATGTAATTATTTGAAATTGCATTAATAACTAGTTGTAAGGCCATATGTGTCTAGCCCTCGATACATTAACCAAGATTAACTAGTTGATTTCATAATATTAGTAATCTAGATTAAGTTCCATAGTCAGCTGACATATTCTCAGAGAAAAAAGTATTTTCCAATGGCAACACTGCCGCAAGTTCCGTTAATAATCTATTAGCCGTCATACGGTGGTCGTGATCCGTAGCCAGATACAACATTTTACATGTAAATGCAACAACAATTTTAGCCGGATATATCCATATAGACGACTGGTTCAATTTGTGAGCCAGAAAATTTTAATTGTTTCTTATCTTTAGTATCTACACACTACCTTTTGTTAAACCAAATTTTTCAATAACAGATGCCAGCGCTCGTGCGCTATGATTAACTTGCTTCTGTTCAGATTGAGGTATTTTGTTTGGATTTCATAATAAAACATTAAAATTTGATCTTGCAAACGACAAGGGCTGTTGACCTAAATATGTATGTATATAATATAATTCCAATTGTAATATTACCAGCGCCTCCCTAAAATGAATTTCTTGAATTTTAGTACAAAACAAAAATGCTTTGGAGGTTTTTTTTAAACATTTTTTGGTTTTAATAATATACCCAGATCTGCATGTAATGAGACGCAAGCGCGCTGCCATCTGCTTCTGAAGTCTACTAATGATCCGGAGTATTCCCGTGAGAATTGAGTGCTATACGGAGCTCTATAACCCACCGCATGTCGGCTATTGTGAATGTTTCATGACTTTGCTGAATGTACCAGCGTTATTCAAGTGAAGGTGGATTCAATTCCAGGTCAGAAACAAACTCTTTTTTCCTATTATATTTTCTTAATTGTTTAGTTGTAATAATGCCTAATCCTAAATATTGTGCGTTGTTATTTGATATCAATATCATCCAAGCTCACCACACCGAAATCATTTAGAAAAATGTAAGCTGATTCATACAAAATTTGTATCCAGCACATTCAAAGCAATGATCGGCAAATACTTTACTGTGAGTCGAACTTGAATGTAATTGAAGTTTTATCTAGTTTGAAATAATCAATAAAGCAGGTTGATGCCAAATTATCAATTTCGAAACTAATAAGTTTACATATTTCGTCCTCCCTTTAAACCGATTACTGTTTTGAAGTAATTCCGTTTTCCTGAGAAACGGGGTTCTATGGATGACGAATGACTGCGTTCAGCGATGATAAATGTGCCCATTCTCTTCCTTAAATACTACTTAACACGTTTATACATCATAAAACACTTGAAATATATAATTTGTGAAACGCATTTGCTTTAACATTTTAAGGGTTGACGAACTTTGTAAGCCAAAAACACTTTGTCTGCTTCTGTTTAAATGCATCTACTTTGAAATTCATATAAAAACTTGTGCGTAATACATGAATGGTATATAATCTTCACATTTTTGTTTTCAAATTTTACGATAAAAACTAAAGTAGTGAGGTTCAATCTATTCAATGCATTTCGCAAATACTTCCACTTTTATCACACATTTGACCGTTTTATGTTTTGAACGTATGTATGTTTATAAAAATAAAGGAATAACATTTCGGTTAAAACGCAGAAATAATAATAAGTAAGAAAGTCTGAAATCGTGTAGAACCAAACATTAAACACCCTGCTGCAGTTGTAAGCTATTAACAGCCAACATTTTCAAGTTTGTTCACTCACACACAGTATGACTGTCGCACTCTTTTAACAAGATATCGATTCTTAAATCAATGCTTCTTCAACTGCTTGGCATAACTTCTTTGGAGAAGTTGGAGGCATTTTACACTGTGCGAAATAGTTTCATAGACCATAGCCCACACCAGTATGATAATGGATCAAGTGTCCTCTATGAGTTGAGCGTTCCAAGCTACCCTATGGCGGCGTTGAATGGATTTGGCTAATGGTAAGCAGAAATGAATAACTCAGTTCAACAACAATTTTGGGTGCTGAATTATTCCAACTGGGAATGGAAAAACCATACCTATACAGTCAAATTTTAGCATCTTTTCACACTATCAGATCACATTTTATTAGCTCCATTAACTTTATTTGGAGAATTTATATAAACGATTTTAAAAGCCGCTAGAGGTTAAACTTGTCGTTTGCAAGATCGCGTTTCGATCGTTGTGAGAGCTTATAATTTTTTCTGCTTGCTTGCAAACATTTTTTGGGCATGTAGAAACGGTTATTGAGAATGTTCATTAAGTTATTTAAAACTATAAGAGCATTATATAGCTTCCGAGAAATTTTCAGTGAGGCTTTACGATATATTTCAAGCATCTGCGCTTTTCATCCTGAACTGGAAACATTACATCCCCCGACAAGGAACTGTTTTGCACAGTAATAACATATGGCAAGACTATACCTTTTCCAAGTGCACTTCAGAAAGCGTAAAATGTTCTTCAGAAACCGTAAAATGTACTTCAGAATAATCAATTGCACTTCAGAAATCGTAAAACGTATTTCAGAATAGTCAATTGTACTTCAGAAATCGTAATATGTATTTCAGAATAGTCATTTGTGTTTCAGAAACTGCAAAATGTACTTAAGAATAAGCAATTGTGTTTCAGAAACCGTAAATTGTACTTCAGAATAATGAATTGTTCTTCAGAAATAGCAAAATCCTATTAACTCTGCAGCTTCTGAAGTACAATTTACGGTTTCTCGAGTACAATTTATATTTTCAATTGACTATTCTGAAGTACATTTTACAGATTCTGAAGTACACTTGGAAAAGGTGTTACCGTCTACCTAGTGGTTGAAGTTCTGAAATACAGTACAAATTACATAATCTCGACTGCTAAAATTTGGTCCATCTCGAATACCGTCAAACAAAAATAAAAAAGGAAATAATTTTTCGCCAAACAATATTTTTTTTCATTCAAAACAAGTTAAGTCTTTTCCCAAAACAAGTAAATTTTCTGCATTTTTGGTTCAGAAAAAACAAATGAAGTTCTCCCTTTTTTCAGAGAGCTCATTACTGTTCGGTAAGGCAACTTTTGTGGTCATTATGCTTGCGCATTGAACAAATCGCGATAATTTGTTATGGTTCTTGAGCTACGTAACTAAAACCAAAAGCTTTTGCTATGTAATAAAAATAATAAGAAAAAATAAATTAAATAAAGAGTACGATAACAAAAAATGTGAGTGTAGCATGACGCCAATGCGACGGTGATAAGGCGTGAGTATATATAACAAGAACTTGCACTTATTAAACCCGGCAGGCAAATCAACTAGTAGTAAACACCAGCACAAAAGCTAGGAATCTAACCACAACTAGTCTTTCTTTAGAATCCATTGAATGATTTCATGTGTATATTGTTCCGGCAGACATACTCGTACGTTGAGCAGAAGGCTGGGAAAGCATTAGTAGCGCCAACTAAGCAGAACCTACCTGTTTTTTTGTGCCGAACGTCGCTGATTCTAAGAAAATTCTTTAAAGGCATGACAGCTATAAAGTGGAATATCAGCAACATGAGGCTCTTCGTGATCGTTATTTATAACTTTAAAGCTATATCAAAACTAAACAGACTACATTTCTCCAAGAACAGTCTCTCTCAGACAAAGCGAGTGTATTTCAATCCGAGATCTACGCTTTCCAGGAGACATATAGGACATTAATAGGTGGCTCTTCAGGCTCTCGGGTCAGCAACGATAACATCGAGCCTGGTTGGTCAGTGCAGGGAGTGGACCATGACCCTGGCAAGTCGACATATTGTTGCTCTAATATGGGTGCCGGGACATCGTAATACATGGGGAAAGGAGATTGCCGACGAGCTGGCACGGCGTGGATCGGCTCTAGATGTCTCAGAGGCGAACGAGGTACTTGTACCCCTGCGACTTCTAAAGCGCTGGCTCTTTCGGCACTGGCTTAGCAAGGCTAATAAAAGGTGAAATCGTCTTCAGTCCTGCAGAGTGTCAAGGAGTCTGTGGCCCTGCTACAACGAAACGCGGTCTTCGACACTTCTGAGGGTGAGTAGAAGGTACCTTTTCAGATTAGTTGCGTTTCTCACTAGACATTGCACTATAAGAATCCACGCGGCACGGATTTGTCTCGAACACAATACCTCGTGCCGCAGCTGTGACCTTTAGGGGACGGAAGAGACGGTGGAGCACCTGCTGTGCAATTGTCCAGCGCACTGTCGGAGCAGAATGAAATTTCTAGGGAAACCCTGCTTCGGGAGCCCCTCGGAGCTTATTAACATTAAGCCCAGGGCGCTTTAAAATTGTCGAACTCAACGGCATTCATAGAGTGGGACGGGTCCATGAGATCCTGTTAATTTTTCTTATATAGTTTTCATTGGGTTATTCACTAATTAAAGTCATAGGATATTCGGCACTCCAACCAACCAAGCTGTTTATACCCAAAAATGCGTAAAGTTAGTGCCGACTATATACTCGTTTGTGGTTGCGTACTTTGATTGTACCAGGAGTTGTAAGGCCCATTTCTTTACTGAACTACCATCGCAGGTGTTATCACTTCGCCATAAAGTTTTTTTTTTGTAAGTCTGGATTTCAGTCAGAAAACTCTAGTTGTGATCAAGTATTTCATTTGACTACATTGGCGTTTTATTGCCGGGAAAATATCCACATTTTGTGCATATTCGTATACACAGAAAACTATTTACACACGAGATAGCTATGCAAAGGTATGAAAAACCAACTTAGATAACAAATTGTGTACTCGCTTCGCTTTTTGTTTTCAATTTTCATTAATTTGAATATTCCGGCCTTTAACTATTTAACTACTCAAGGATGATTGATATGCATGTGGATATATAGAGACATACATTTGTAGCACATAATACTATTACTCTTATATACATTGTATATAGGTATTTGTGGCACATATACAGGGTGGCTGATGAAAGCCGCTACCAAAAAAAAATTAAATAACTTTTTTTCTATTTAATGAATCTGGTTAATTTTTTTTTATTTTGCAGATTGACTTTTACATTTAACAAAAATGGATAACTGGGACACTGAAACAAGAATTTGGATTGTCCGCCGCTATCACGCACTGGAGTCCGTAGTTTCGGTTCAAAGAGAGTGCAGGGCGCACGTTTGGCGGAAATCCTCCGAGCAGATGGACCATAATAAGACTTGTAAACAATTTTGCCGAGCATGGGACA
Source organism: Merzomyia westermanni (assembly GCA_949987695.1). Lineage (NCBI taxonomy): Eukaryota > Metazoa > Arthropoda > Insecta > Diptera > Tephritidae > Merzomyia > Merzomyia westermanni. The sequence goes on from OX465291.1 coordinate 21,417,797, forward strand.
GTCAACAGAAGACCTTACCATCGAAACCCTTCAGTTCGAACGGAGGAAACAATCGCTGCTGTAGCTGCTGCCATACAAAACAATCCACGTGTTTCGACAAGAAGATTATCTGCTTAAATGGGTGTAAGCAGACAGTCATTACAGTCAATTATGCACAAAGATTTGGACTTATTCCCATATAAAATTCAAATGGCCAACAAACTGAACGCTGCAGACTTGCCGATTCGCTTGGAATTTTGCCAGAAGATGCTTCAAATGGTGGAAGAGGATGGAAACATGTTGAACTGTCTTTTCATGTCTGACGAGGCCCATTTCGATTTAAACGGCAACATAAACAAACAAAATTGTCGAATATGGAGTGCTTCCAACCCACAGATACTCCATGAGACGGAATTGCATCCACTTCGTGTCACAGTGTGGTGTGCAGTTTCATCACGCTGCATTGTCGGGCCCTACTTCTTCGAAGAAAACGGTCACACCGTTACGGTTACTGGAGACCGTTACTTGAGCATGTTGAGAGAGTTTTTCTATCCAGAATTACGCCGAATGAGAATTTCTTTCAACTCTGTGTGGTTTCAGCAAGATGGTGCAGCTCCTCATATAGCCCAACCTGTTATGACAGAATTGCGACGAAAATTTCCCAATAAGCTGATATCCAGAAACTCCACATTCCGTTGGCCACCCAGGTCGCCTGACCTTACTGCACCTGACTTTTTCATGTGGGGTTATTGCAAACAGGAAGTCTTCAAAGCAAAACCAACAAATTTGAATGAACTAAGGCAATCCATTCGAGAAACAATTGCGGCTATTCCTGTCTCAACTCTCCAAGCAGTAATGAACAACTTTTTGGTAAGATACCGCACATGCATCGACGAGCAGGGGGGGCATTTAAATTCCATTATTTTTAAAACTAATTAAGCTATATTTAATAAAATTTAATGAGCTTTAACATGAATAAAAGAAAAATGAATTCCATACACTGAAAAAAAAATTATTTGAGTACATAAAAATCGCTACGATAGAGAGAGGGTTGAGGTGTATACGAAAAGTGACAAGAGAGTAAATGAAGGAAACATTACTTGAATATACCCAAAAGAAGACTTTCCTAGTAGCTCGCATTTAGTAGGGTTTTAAGTGCGGTACAATGCAAATAAACAAATTTTTCGACTCAAATACCTAATGTAAATGGTTTATCTAAAAAAATAATAACAACTAGCGATTGCCCAGTGGTTGAAATTCAACCACACAACTTTATTTCATTTGAATTACGTTCCACTAATTTCATTCGCTTTCTTACCCTTCCTTTCTCTACTGCTCCTTTCCTTTGGTACATTTTCGTTTTCTTTGATTTCCTCTTCTCTCTGGAGTAAATTTTTTTTTTTTATTTTTTTGTTGTTTTCTATTTTATTGTTTCCTTTTATTGCTTGTGCTTTCCCTTCCTTTCTTTTCCTCTCCTTTCCTTTCCGTTCCTCTCCTTTCCTTATTGTATTTTATTTTATTTCAATTCACAAAAACCTAACCACAAAAAATACAAAAACAAAACTACGGTGTTTAATACTCTTTATGAATAATCAATTATTTTGTTTTTGTAAATCTTCATTGTATCATCAATGAAGTTTACATACTCGTATGCGCTCAAGTTTTTGCTTGCTTAATCCCTGAAAAAACGGATACAATCCGTAGGAGTATCAGATAAAAGAGGTGGTCCAATTTACATGGCAATGTCCTAGGATTGGATCACCTACTCCATTTCGGAGTACTGCATTCCTTTGCATCTAAATATTCCATGGAGGACCTATGCTAGGGTACTCTCAAAATGCTCCCAAAAGATTACTCCATAGAGTATTAAACACCAAAGCGAGAGGGGCAGCAGGAGTACTTTTAAGGACCATCACAACAAAGTAACAACAACTAAAGCCAAAATGCATGACACGTTTACTCACCCAACAACGGCTCTATAGTGTGAATACGTGTTTTTCATTGGTCCACTACCAACTCTTCGCACTTACAGTGAGAGCCGATCACACGAGTAATGCAATACATGCATGACATGTCTACTTACGCAACTACGGCTCTATAGTGTGAATACATGTTTGACATTTTGTGTTGGTGTAATTTTTAAACAGATTTTTCTATATTATAATACATTTTTTTTAAAGTTTTTTTGATTGATGGTACTGCAGTTTGGCCATACCTATCCATACATATGTAACTGTTAATACCTTAAATGTATAGTTTGGCCATAAAGTGGGACAACTTCCCTCAACTTGCGCATTTATATTATAGATATAAAATAACAATATATTTTCGAGGAAATTAAAGCCGGAAGTCTTTGTACGATTTTGCCGAACCTACAGTTTTATGCCGACTCCGAAAGGCTGCGCCAGTGACATTTTTGCTGAGAAACTGTATAATGGCATCATGGTGCATCGTAGTGCTGGCCATGTCAAAAGCGGGGAACCTAGCAGAGCGCCTCTCAGACCTACAGGGAACTTCACTTACGTCGATGATAAAAAGATGGCGCGCAACCATCTCAATGGTAGGAAAGGATCAAGGAACTTTATACTAGACGTGGTTTTTGGGAGTGTTGTCGAAAGTCACAGCCCCTTGCCGGATATGAACCCGGTACACTCCGGTACTCACTTGCTGTACATGCCCGACTGTCGCGGGAGCGATTTGGTATGACCAGTGCAACCTTCCAGGTCATGGGTAATGAGAGGCATCATATCCGTAGATCAACCATCGAGTTGCACGTCATTACCTTTGCGCATTTTAGTCGCCTCTTACGACCTCGGGAATATTCGAAACCCCTAACAACTAACCCACAGTATTTTACAACAGATGACTGTTAACCTTCGACGTGCATAATTTGATATCATTACCGAATAAATCCAGGGTCACCCTATTCACGAATTGAAAAAGGCATCTGGTAATGTGATTTAACAACCGCGTCGCAGACACTATGCTACCGACCACCCTAAAATCTTGGTAGTGACTTCATAGTAGTCTCAAGTGATATTGGAGAAAAAAAAGTCCACAAATCACTTAGCTCCAGCACTTAAATAAGAGCTCAATAAACAACTACAGCAGTAGAAGAACTTGACCTAAGTAAAAACACTCGACCCAAAGGTGCACCGGAATGCGCTCAAGTCGGCAAGTTCCTTTGCCAACTTCCGCCCGATAATCGCCTTATACAGGGATGCCAGACCATATTTATAGCTAATAAATTTACTGTATGTGCAACGTCTCAGTACAATACAACAACAACATCACTGGGCTCCGATACTGTTGAAACTGCAAGTTTTATAGGACTTCGTTATAAGATCTTGATGAAAAACTATGAACGGGAATGGCGACCAAGCATTGCGAAGTTCTGTTACAACAAGGACTAGGAAATCTTTCTGTGTAATCACTAAGACAGGGCAAACGTTAACAATCTGATTAGAACTTTTCGAGACTCGGTAAAACTACTAATATTACAATATATCAACTCTTTGAAAACACCGATGGATAGATAACACTGCTCTACAAAATTAAACCTTTTGCATTACCCTGGATCACCACTATTTTTTTTTTTATTTGCTATAGTCTCCTAATTATAAAAAAGGTCAAACTTTAAAATTCTATGGATACGTTTTTTTTTTTTGTTTTCTAAAATTTGCCTTTTTTGCAAAGGGAGATCCATTGATTTTATCATATCTCTGGAACGGGTTGTCCGATTTTGTTGGAGAAAACAGCATATAATAGCAAATGAAAATACTTATTGGTTTCAGAGTTATTTGCATCGTATTATAAAAAAATCGATTTTTTGTATTAAAAATTTCCATTTTTTTTCTTTCTTTAATTCGTAAAAAAATGGAAAGAGACAAAAACTTACAACTTTTCGTAAGATGATCGTAAAACTGTGAACATTCCAAATAAGCCAAACTTTATTTCATGAAAATACATGGATAAACGGTAATATTATGAACAATTAAGTGAATGAAGGGAAAATACGTATTTTTAATATTTTTGTCTATTTAGCCATTTAAGATACCTTTATTAAAGAAATTCTACAAAATTTAGTACTTGAAATATTTAAATTGTTTTAATTAATAAATGTAATTGTTACTTACTGAGGGTAGGATTTCGATTTCTTTAAAATATATATACAGCTATCACAAATTGAATTTGGCGTCCAATATTGGCTCAAATTCTCAACATCTATTTTAAAATAATCCTTATATGAATTTTGTAGTGAAATAGTAAAATTTCTCCGCCCTTTTGCTGTAGTGTAAAGACCACATACATCACAAAATATATTCGGGTCATTATTGCAGACAAATTTTCTACTGTTATTATTCATTTTTTTAAAATTGACTAACCTATTAATAGTTTTTTGCTGTTGTTGACAACTTGACTTTTCGCGATCAGGAATGCTAGTTAAATAACATTGAATGAACTAAATGAATTACTTTAAATAGTCGCAGGCCACTTCGCTTTTCAAAAGTATGTATCTTTTTTTTTCGTTAAGTTTGTCACAATCGGCGACAATATACCATACAGGCCAGGCATCTAATGAGTCTGTAAATTTTTTAACCATTACCTACGAAAGGGTTTGAAAAAAAGGGGTTTTCAAAAAAACTTCATATGCTATGGGAAATAGCCTGTGCAGGCTGGGATGTTCAGTAGGTAGGTATAACACACTTCTTTCTTACGAAAACCCGCGTTGGCAACTTAAATTTTCCATACAGTATGAGGCGGCCGCCGTGATGTGAAGGTAGTGTTGCCGGCCTACCACACCGAAGGTCCATGGTTCGAGCCCTGGTACAGGTAACATCAAAAGAGATTTGAAAAAAAGTTTTTCAAAACGGGGTCGCCCCTCGGCAGTGGTTTGGCAAACTCTCCGAGTGTATTTCTGCCATGACAGGCTTCTCAGCAAAAATTCGTCTCCTTTGTAGATGCCGTTCGGAGTCGGCAAAAAACTGTAGGTCCCACCAATTTGTAGGGAAAAATTCAAATCGGCACACCACAAATTGGAAGAGAAGCTTGGCGCAAAAATCTCTTAGGAGGTTTATGATGATATACCTGTTGTATATCGCGCCATAGAGATAGAGATGAGGCATTTTTTCTTATGACCTGCGTTTTGCCTTAAGAAAAAGAAAGATGGAAAGATTTCTTGAGCGTCATTATGGAGTTTTCTCATTTCTGGCGATGCCCGTAGTAAGCTTTAAAAAGACAAAGTTGCGCACAATGTCATACCTAAATAATTTGTTTGTCAAAAACAATAATAGGCTTGATATGCAAAATTTTCGCTAAATTGGGTATTTTCACTTTATTGTCAATAAAACCAACATTTATTCATGTATTTTCACGAAATAAGGTTTCAATTATTTATAATGTTGACAGTTTTAAGACCGTGAAATAAAAATGGTAAGTTTTTGAAACCCTCAATTTTTTATGAATTTTTGAAAATTTTTTTTTTACATTTTTATGTGAATAACTCCACAACCGTCGATCATATAAAAAAATTTTCTTATCAAGACTTGAAGAAAATTTTGCGGTGAATCCACTGGTGTTTCTCTCAACGAATTTAGATAAGTAATTTCCAAGATATGATAAAATAAATGGAAAGACCTCTGTGAAAATTCGTGATTTTAGAAAAAGAAAAAAAAAATCGTAGCCATAGAATTTTAAATTTTGGGTGCCATAATACATCGAAATTAAATAGTTAGACTTCAAAGTAATTTCTCTTGTTGACTAGTGTAATCAATAAGTGATCAACTCGGAATGTGATATTTCACCTCGGGTGTCGGGGATTGTTCTGCTTTTACGATAACAAAGAAACCTTGCTTTAATCTTTACATATAATAAAATTGTAACAGGTCGATGTCTGTACATTGCAGATATTCAATCGATAGGAGGGATCATTATCGAGCCAGTAGAAGCCAAATCAACCATTTTTAGAATCTTTCTCTCTCTGTATGTTTGGTCGCGCGTCACTCAAAAACTGCTGAATGGAGTTGAATGGAACTTTTACTGTTCAATTACTAGACGTTTAACTTAAAATTCATATGTTCCGATATCTCGACCAGTGTCGAAAATATCGACCAATATGTTTACCAAGGTGACCCAAAATGTGTTTAGTACAATATGGGTATCAACCGAAAGGTGATAATAAGTGCTTCAATAAGCGATATAATTAAGTTCGATATCTTATCTGGTATGTGTGGGAAATATAGTGATTCAAATTGGACTCAGTCTATTATAAGTTCTGTTCCTTCTGTACAAGCCGTTGGTTGATGGACCATATATTTTCGAAACCGTTCATGAGTCCGAGTCGCACATTGATACAGGTATGGTGAGAGACTAGTAGAGCGTTATCTTTGTTGATAGAGGTATTTACTTCTTATACCCTACTCAGTTCAAAGTAGCACCTGATGCCAAGGGTAATTTTTCGTCGAATTTTTCGGCTGAGGGACGAGGTTCCTTCAAGTTTCAAATGACAGCAAATATTTCGTTTTGACCTTGTTAACCACAAGACCCACTTTCTTCTTTTTTTCATCTAGGCTAAAGTAGGCAGTGCGATTTAGCTGTTCTGCTCGAATCGCCCTATCTATTCAATAGGTAGAACCTTATGAGCGTTATAAAGAAAACTGATTTCGTTTTATTATTTTTGTACCGGGATTTTGTCATTCCCACTTCGTCATGTTCGGGTGCTAGTCAGTGTTAACCATCATCATATCTAAACCCCTTACGGAAAGTATACTACAAGATGGCAGAAAAACGCTAAGATTGGTTAACAATTCAGTTTGCACTCTAATTTTTTTTTTAATTTGAAGAAAAACCACTTTTTACGATCCAATTATTGTTTACTATCGAATAGCTTGCATTGAATTACCACTCTTTGCCTTTTCGCAAAACTTTGAAGTGAATTTCAATTGCGAATTAATAACACTTCATTATGTTAACTTCATCATTGCACATTTCTCTTTGTATTTTTTTTGAATATTACAAATAAACATGAAATTTTCTTTCCTTGATGCCAAGGCAACAAAACTAGACTTACCCGCTAAAGCCACGCCGCTTAGTTGATGAAGTCAACGGATCTGGTTTGCTGCGATTGTTAGCTAAAAAATAAACAACAAATAATGAAATTCATAAATTTATTTTAAATTTAAAATTTCCAATAAACTCAACTCACTTTGTTCCTGCATAACATCATTTGTTTCCTTGCGCGCTGAACTGTTCTTCTGCGCGCTTGGCGATGGTTTGAGTATTGAAACTGGCACCAATCCTTCTTGTACGGCGGCATCATCACTTTGTGGATTTAGGCGTACTAAACAGAAATCTGGTTCAGCAGCAGAGGGTGCTTCAACAATCTCTACCTGTTGACCCTTACTAATACTCAATTCATTCGAACCAGGCGTTGCAATATAATCGGCGACTACCCAAGTGCCCTCATGACTGCCAACCTGTAAGCAAAAAATGAGAAAAAACAACAAAATTAATAATAATCAAAGAAGGTATACAATAAGTGGGTAAGGAAAATAGTTTGACTTAATTGAATATTATGTATATAAAAGGCGACAAGAACAAAAACAAAGAGAGTGACGTTGCAACAGTTTGAAGACAAAAATCAATAAATGCTACCAACACATTGGCTGTGCTCCGACGTGGATGCAATACACACGGCCAGTTAGTTTAAGTGCTAAGCTCATGGCTTATTCCTAGCTAAAACAAGCAAGCAAGTAGACAGTGTAAGAGTACGCCTCACAGGCATAGAAAGTTGATAATGAAGCATATGAAATAAATAAATAAAAGACATAAATACATAATACATTTATAATGAGCAAAGTAAACGTTTAACAACTATTAACTACTGTTGTAGTGGCACTGGGCAAGTTATTAGAGATGCTGCGAATGTGGACTTTTAGATACCCACCGAATTATCGATATATCCAGTTTTCACTTCATCTATAAAAATCCGAACTCACAATTGGTCAGCACAAAAAATAAAATTGTTTACACAACAAAGGTAAGGTGTATCCAATATATCAATATATAGCTTCAGCAGTATCCCTGTGAGAAGAGCATTAAAATTCCTAAAGTAGTTATTTAGTGATGCGCGTACAAACACAAAACATACAGACTAGAGAAAAAAACAAAGAATTTTCTATTTGACTTCTGTTGCTTTAATAACGATGCCCCCATAAACTTTTACATGATATCTATTATTTGTAGGGCCTTCTCTAATTTATCTATTATATGTAGACATTGGTTTGTTACAATTCCATTAATTGGTAGAGGAACAATAATTTCTCTGCGGTTAAAGAGCTCCTTAACGTCAAGTTAGACATCTAGCAATAGATCGGTGATAATTTCTTTCAATTTTGTACATAAGTATGTGAGTGATGCACGAACAAACATAATTACAGACAGACACAAATTTTAAAGACCGTTGTTTTGCCTTCATTTACACTAATAAGCCCACCACGTATGTACTTTCATTCAATGCGGGTTCCTGTAAAAATATTGAAATGGATGGGTCTCCGCATATAGACTTGTTTCGGGAAAAACTTCGATTTGATCTTTGGAGATGCGAATATTAAAAAGGATTTCAGGCTAGGCATTGAGAAGGCAAGAAATTGTCATAATTGTTTGAGAGCTGAGCTATTATATGCTATATTTACTTATAAGCGTCGTACTAGCTATGTGCAGGTCCTAGTATTTAATGAACTGGTTCTCTTAAAATTGCCTTTCGTCCTTTGAATGGATGGTAAATTATCCCAAGTCCGAATTAAATGTAACTTTCCACATATAGAAATAAATATTATTTTCACATTGAAGCAATTTATTCGGACATATATTTTGGGGGGTCCTTTTAACTTTCGAGTTTTTAGTAAATCATTTTACGAGTCTTTGGTAAGTATTTTAAAACTAAGTTTCGTATCCGTTAGAATCTACTGAATATTTTCAAATGGAGTTTGCGCCGTTTCCTTAAAGTATACGGTTTTGCGAGTCCAGTTTCTAGGTTCTGTGCATCGCTATATCATATACATATGTAAATACATGTATGTAGATACATAAGCCCGGAAGCAAATTCAATGAATTGTAAAAGTCTAATGGGCGTGGGATTTAAGCAATCCATCATGATATTCCATTTTCGCCTTGAAGCAAGTTTATTTCTACTTTAGTATTATATATAACCACTAAAGGGCCTGGCAGACTTTGTCCTGCCCAGAAATTTACCTGCATGAATATAGAAATATTGCCTATCCCTATCCCTATTTCCATGAAAATTTTCTTTTGTATAGGAGGTGCCACGCCCACTACTCCCTTTCTCGTTTTTTTTTCTTGAGGTGTTAGAGGTTGGTTTCATTTATTTCCTTATCAATTTCCAATATTCTACAATAAATACTTTCATATGCAGTACGAAAAATCTTATTTCTATGGGAGGTGCCCGCCCACATCATCTTGTGGTCTGGACCAACCCTGAGCCCACATCATCCAGTGGTCTGGACCAAACTTGAGCCCATTTGAGTACACAAAAAAAATTTCATCAATAACGAGGAGTCCAGTGACTACCGACGCACAGAAGATTTTTATATATAAAGATAAAAATATTTGGCATAAATAATCGTACTGAAAGTGTCTGAAAGAATATCAGCTACGCCTGAAAGCGTGCAATAATTAAGGTTTTATTTCTCACATAGTTATTATCCAGACCTCGGAGGTGGCGTTACCTTGTCACTGCACGGTTAAAAACTTTTTGATGAAAAATTCATAGCTTTAGTTGGAATTCGGAGGAAAAATAGGCCAATCACAGCTAAGAGGTGCGAAATGCAATATGTTGCATGCTTTTAGGCGCATCTGATATTGCTTCAGATAATAATAGTTTTAGCCAAAGCTTAATTGGGTCTCCTCACGTGCAAGATGAGAGGCTCACCGTTAATAACAACAACAACAACAACAACAACAACAACAACATGAGGCTGAAATTACAGATTTTTTAAATTTAGAGATTCTACAGCATCTACCACGGAGTAAAATCCTAACAATAAGCATACTTAAAAACGAGCAATCCCTTTTCTTCGTAATCATTAATATACCGCTTTCCAGTTCATTGATGTGGATTTGCATACGCGTACTTTGTGATACTTATCTCATAAATAATTAATCCAAACAACGTGATAAAACAAAAGGAGATTTATTTACATACATACATTTGTGGGAACAGGTGACATATTGTTGGATATTTTTATTTGTGTGTGGACATGTGTTTTGAAAAAGCCCTGCATGAAAGTTTACTGTTTCCGGAATGATTTTAAGAAGTTTTAAAATCACTCGCTAATCGACTTATGGATCGGTTCATAGAATAGCAAAACCTGTTTTAGTAAATAATCGGATGCAATTCAAAGTCTAAGGGTTAAGTTTCTTCTTCTTAATTAGATACACTAAGGGAAGTCTGATCGTTCTTCGCCTATTTTCTCTAACTCACTAGGGGTCAAATGACTTGACATATTTAATCAAATAAACTCCAAGGTCGATTGCAAATACCAAAATTTAGGTTTCTGTTCTACACGAGCATACGGACTAGGGCACGGTGACATCGGAGGGATGCCTTAAAATTTGAATGCAGTAAAGACGTCCTCAGCGACTCAAGGTTTACTGATAGTAAATTCTATTGCTATAACCACAAATTTTTGAATTTTGAGTGAAACTTCATTTTCATTAGCACTAAAAATCTTGTTTAGTGAAACTGCTCTTCCATTAGCATTTAACATTGATTGTGGGTGGAGATTTGCTATATTTAGCACTTAAAGTTATTTTTAATGGAACTTAATTTCCATTGAAGCTCAGATTTTTATTTAGTGCAGATTTGTCTATATTAACATTAATGGCCACTAATACATTTTTCCATTCATTTCAGATTTTGATATTGTTTTTAGTGGAACTTTATTGCATTCAGCACACACATTTTAATTTAATGGAAGTGACACCTGCTTTCTTTGCTGTCAAAATCTGGTGTCGATAGAAACGAATTTGGCCGAAGTGTCTCTATTCTCCATAACATGATTCTATGCATAATATAATTCAGAAAGCTGAGATTTCATTCGCTGATTGCTAAATAAGCGAAGTCGCTCACCGTTTCGCTTGCCGGTATATTCTAAAAATGTTAAATCCTTGAAGTAGCGTCACTTAACAGGCTCATATGGTCAGCATTACCCTTTTTAAACATTGAACTTTTTTATGGTTTCCCCTTTCAACTTTGGTCAGGCGTTTATAAATCCTATGAGTTGGTTATTTGTGCTTACGGGTTGTCTGCGATGAGCTGCATAATCTTGATGTTCCTACCAGAACCTATGACATTCATGCATATTCAATAACTTTATTGAAAGAACATACATACATATGTATGTACTAGACTGGGTCGATTTATTAACCGATATCGCGCCATCGATTTTCGATAGGGTTTGGGCTCAAGAAAAAAAAGTTCCACTACGCATACCCAAAAAAATTAATTGCGAGCCTGCGAAATTTCATTTTTTTTCACTTTTTTCGACTTTGATTTTAAGGTTTTTTTTGAGGTTTTAGGGAGTGTTTTGGTCAAAAAATTACCCTTTCGGGTTTTTTCAGCATACATGCAAAGATGTTTTCGATGAAAACGAATTTGTCTCATATTTCCTGTCCCACTTCAAATTATGCGCTAAAAACGTTGGCGATAACAGTTTTTTTGAAAAAAGAATTTTATTTTCGGGTTTTGGGAAACTCGATTTTTCGCCCAAAACAAGTGGAAAAGTCGATTTTTCGACCAAAACAAGTCCCAAAACCTATCGAAAAATCGATGGCGCGATATCAGTTAACTTTCGTCCATACAAATCGACCTACCCTAATATGTACTCAAGTATCGATGTACATTCGCATCCAACATAAGCTATGAGAAATCAGCTCATTGAAATGACATAACTATGAAATGAAAAGCTTGATGGATAAAGTTAAACGAAAACTTGCCACATTGTTTAAATTAACTTGGTGAAGCATCCCAATGAGAATTTTGCGATAGTGGTTTTTTACTAGCGCAGTAGTATCTATTGTAAGATAATCGGTTTTTTAGTAAGGTTTTCATCGGATACTTCATAAATTTTGGGAAATTTTGCTTATTTGTATGACGATGATTTTCTTCTGGTTAAACGTGTTCTACTCCGGTTGCTTATAGGTTGTCGGTAAAAATTGCAAATGTTTCTCTTGGCTTCTGCTAATGGTACGCATGCCGGGGTTTCCCTAATTTCATTCTACTGATCCCGTAAGTGTCAGTCGATCAGCCGTCTTACTACCCCGGATTCTTTTCGAACCTTCAAGAAGTAGATTTTAGTCAGTTTAGAAATAAATTCTGAGATAGGGCGTTTTTGAAAAATATGTTAAAATAGGGTGATTTTTCACTCAGCCGACTATATATGATTAATATACGATATTGGTAAATGTTCTATTATCGGAGCTTAGAATCCACAACACAGTTAACTTAATTTTGTGGTTAGATTCTAATGAAAAAAATATAAAATTAAAAAAAAAATAGTAGAATGGAAAACAGTAAAAAAATTAAAATAAACAAACCAATTTTAGAATAAAAACAACAGTAAGAGTGAAGAAATAAAAAAAAAAAAAATAAATAAATTAGGTAAAAAAGAAATAAAAAATGTAAAAGCCCATCAGCCAGTTTCACGACGCCAATTTAAGTGATAAATATTTTTTTTGCTGCCAGATTTCATTTAGGTTTTGTGGACGAATTTCAACTGTTGATATAACTCTAATAATACTGAAGCTGCTCTCAAACTTCAGTTCCTCCAGGAGAATACTAAGGATTCTGCTACACTTTTTTAGGCAAAAGATCTAAGCAAATATTGATTCCCAAGCGAAGAAAGTAGTCTCAGGTACTTGGTACTAGGTGATCGGTTTAACTCTTCGTCAAGAGTAACAGGCCCGTCTTGTTCCATTATTTCCATGATTTCCCTTATCACGGAAGTGAAGGGGCGTGCGACCGGGATAGCCATGAATGTTTAACGGGTATTTAGTGCATTTAGTATATATGAATGAGATTGTGATAAGGTTTTGCGGTCTCCCTCTGTAGGCGACAGTACACGTTATAAACATTAACATTGATAATGTCACTCCTCTTTCCATGCTATCAATCAATCAACATACTGGGAGGTTTTTTTTGCTAGCAAAAAAAAATAAACAATTAAACAATTAAACAAGAAATGTTTAATAGAAAATAAAGTATATATGTCCATATGAAGAAGAAGAGAAGAAAACGTAGAAAAAGGAGTGTTGTACATTTGTTTTTCCAAGAAATTAACGTTAGCATGATAAACAGAATTTAAGTTAAAAGCTCTTCACACACTCAGACCAAGCAAATAAACAACAAGTAAACACAATTCTTGATATAAATACAAATCCATTAGTGTTGCATATAACCAACGGGTCGGGCTTGGAGAACCGAATGCAGCAAGGTACCGGGTCTTGCAAGAAAAGATGCAAGAAGCTGTGATGAGTCTGGTTTTTTTTTTGGAGCATCCGAATCCAATTGGTAAAAATTTTGACATGCGCCAAAATTAATAGAAAGCTACATCCAAAAAATTATGTCAATATCAGATTTGGATTCTAATAAAGCGCAGTAAAATTACTAACAATTCGCCGAGCTGTCCAAACACCACCATCTCTTATGCAAATAATGGTTGGACCGGCGCATGCCTCCAGTTTGAAACCTCAAGGAGCTATGCCCCGCGAAGCTAGTGAAATTAGTACCAGGACAAGGCGAAGCATTTGCTGTAGTCACTGTTGATAGATTTAAATTTGGAACTGTGAAGTTGCTCGTTTATTTACGAACAGGTATTGACACCGAAAATAATGACAGACATTCAATTGGGAATCAATTTTGGCAACAATTGCTACTTCGGACTGAGTATTCAATTGACAATGAAAAAAGATCGCGCTCTACAAGTACCTCATTATACTTATCAGGATGAATGGCCTTGGAGTACCCAGACACAAGTTCTATCGGCAGGCGGTTTTAACAGCAGAGGAAAAGAGATCTTACGTAATCGGAAAACTCTGGTGAAGGACGACTTTGCGAGGTCCTACGTAAGGTCCAAAATCGTCCAGTCTGTTAAGGACCAATGAATGTTGCTTACTATTTCTGCTCCAAAGTGCAAACGAGGATTTTCAACTGCTGATTAACTAATTTCATGTACAAAGTAGGTTTTGTACCCGGTAGTATCCGTTTATATAAATACAATAAGTCACACATTACTAATAAGCGCACATGTCTACATACTCATACATACATATAATTTTCGAACACATGGACAAAGGTTTAAGTTGATGTGGGCGTCATTTGTTAACAGGTGTTAAATCATCAATTTACTAGGTTAGCACGTTCAGTGCAAGTTAAGTGTGCCATTAGAAATGACGACCTTTACAAAGCTGCAATTAGTAAGAAATGATTGATAGAGAGAGAGAGAATGAACTTTTACATCCTGTTTAGTTGACACATAAAAATATGCAAAACAAATTGTTCGAATATTAAAAGTTTATAGAAACGGCGTTCGTGGTCCAATATTCTTTAATAAATTAAAATATTGCAAAATAATAAAACGCCCATGTACATTGTAGATAACAGAGAAAAGGCAACCCTGGTGTATTTAATGGAGTAATAGCAACCAAAACAAGAGTGTTCTTTTTAAAGTTTTTGTCGTCTGTCTAGATATTATGCAAAAATGCATATGCGGGTCGTTAGTGGAGCAACAGAAGCCAAATATATATTATGTTTGTACGCACATCACTAAATGATTATTCTAACAAATTGAATTCTCTCTTCACAAATGTAGTCCCGGAGGTCTATACGGAAAGATAGGAGACATTTTTACTGTTGTTGCTATAGATACTGTTTTCTTGTGTGCGCTGCGAAGCCTCGCACAATCGCCCATTTAGTGTATGTATTTTTTTTGAATTGAAATATAATCAAGTATGATCTGCATTTTGAAAACTTGGACATATCAATGATCAGGATTATACTGGGACACTACTTCTCAAAATACTCTCCTTTAAAACCTATGGGAGCACCTCATAATCTCGACACGACATAATCCCGACAATTTTCAGAAATCCCGACACGACATGATCCAGACATAACAAAATCCCGACAAGACAAAATCCAAACAAATTTATTATATTTTAGGCCTGGCAACTTTTCCTTTAAATTTTTGTAAAGAAAGATAAAATTTTCATCGCAAAACTTTTCAAAACTATTTTAAAATAGAACATATGAATTAATAAAAAAAGGGCCGTGGCTGCCGCAATTGGTTTGGGACAGTTGTCGGGATTTTTTGTTGGGATTTTCTCGTGTCGGGATTTGGTCATGTCGGGATTATGTGTGTCGGGATTATGTTATACACCCAAAACCTTTACACTTTTGCATCCGATGAAGCCATTTTTCAAAACAAGTTTGCCGTTCTGAGCGAAGTACCTCCATTCATTGGGCGAATATGGGCAATGAGTCATTAATTGGATGTTGTTACTGGTCAAAACTCTACCATTAGTCGTGCTGTGTGCGCGTTTGCATTGCCATAACGAACAATGTTCAGCCGGTGTATGTTGTTCCTTCTGATATCAGCGATAACTTCCGTTCAGAATTAACTGTCCTTCGAGTCTCAAATGCACCAGCTGCAACATGGCCCACTTTTCTGAAGAAAAAAGCAATCATTATTTTCGAAAAGCTTCGTGAACGCACAACTTTTGTGGGTTTAGGCTCATTTTGGAACACACATACAGTCGATTGCAGTTTAGTTTCTGGCTCATAAGAATATATTCAAGTTTCGTCACACTTTTAGTTGGTTATACTCGTATAATGAATTTGAACGACCCCTTCGAATTTCTTTACCATTTCTGACACCACTTTACTCGTGACTGTTTTTGTTGTCCTTTCAAATTGTGTGGCATCCAACGACAGCAAAGCTTCTTGACATCCAAATGATCTTATGTATTTGTTTCACCGCAATGCCTAAGGATGCTTTTATCTCCCTATAGGTCACATGCCGATCTGACAAAATCATTTCATGCACAAATATTGATTTGTCGGGACAGAGGTGAATGGACGACCTTCGGGAAAATCGTCATCAAACGTTGGTTTCCAAACTTGAATTCTGCGAGGTTTTCAATCCGCGAAAAAAGTTAAAACTCCAAACTTAATTTTTAATTCTTGAAGGAAAAATATCGTTCAAGGAATAAGTTTTGTTTTCATTCAATAAAATTATCAATACCCTTAATAGAAACAAAAAGTGAAAAACAAATTTTTAATGACTACCTTTATATTTATGTCGCCAAAAAGCAGCAGATCACCGAGAAGCTACTCAAAAATCGATCGCAAGGTTCCCCCGCTTTTTAAAGATTTTAAGTTATCTCGATCAGCGCGCCACCTAGCGCAGTTTTTATTTCTACAAATTATATTGTCTTAGTGTCCTGAACTATGTGCTAAGCTTCAAGCCCCTAGGTCACCAGGAAGTTAGTTAAAAATCGTTCGCAAGATTCCCAATTTTAACCGAAACTTCAAAATAGCTCGGTCCGTGCGACACCTAGTGACATTTTTTGATCAAATATTGCATTGTCATCGCGTTCTGAACTATGTGACAAGTTTCGAGTCACTAGTTCCCCGGTTTTTCAGTTCTTTAGATAAGCGCGCAATCTAGTGGAACTTTGTATACAGGGTATTGCATGACATTTCTGCGACTTAGAGCCACTTTCATAAAGGCCGGTTAAGCCTGATCGGCGATTAATTTGACAGCCAACCGTACAAAATACGTCAATTAAACTCCGGTTAGTAGTTACCGGCTTTTATGAAAGCGGCCCTTAATATAAATGGTTGTGATACAAATAAAACTTGAAACTTATACTTGTTAATTTTTCTTCAAAAAAACTGAAAATAATGGCCAATTATCGAATTTCAAAATAAAATTCACAAAAATTAGGGTGCTTGTTTCTCACGAGCCACTGCATAGAGCCAAATATACTCTATGAAGATTAATCAGGGAACACTTCTCATATTGAATGATGGAATAAATGTTCTTCAAGCAGACTATGACTAGGTCTATACGAATATCAACATCTCATTTGAAAAGAATCGAAGAAATGAGATCTGAGCAAAATCGAATCGAATCTTGAAGTAAGCGATATAAAGCATGAAAGCAATGCATGTTCCCTCCATTATCTATTTACATGATTCATGCATACATACATACACATGTAAACACCAAGGTATTTAGAAAGTGACATGTACGACAAATTGCTTGACAGCAAACCATTAAGAATGTGGCTGAGTATCAGTATCACAGCCAAAGCAGCGTCACTGCCAAGAACCAATAGTGTTTGCACGTTCATTTGCTTGCTCAAGTTGATAATGTGCCATACTTACTAAGTAAGACAATGCATTTAAGTACAGGTATGTCCAGGTTGAGGGAGTGCCCCGAGCAACTAGCCTTCGCATAGAAGACTCCATGGAAGCATGTATTTTGTGTCCAGTTGTTTGATGTTGTTAACGGCAGAGTAATAAAGATATGCCATTCATATTAGCATTGATACGTTAATGACTGTAATAACGTGTACTGGCATGAAATAAAATCTATATTCCTGGAGAATATTTACATACCAAAATACAGACAACAGTTTATAAGAGAGCTCGTGTGCCAGAGTGAAGTGTCAGTTGCACAAGGTGGCGCAAAAGTAAGCTTCCGATGTTCAGCATATCGGTTGTGGCACGTGCAGTGTGTGCTGTTGCACCGTCTTGTTGGAACCACATGTTTTCCAATCCCAATTCATCAAGTTGCGGCAAAAAGAACTAGTTGATCATTGCTCTGTAGCGCTCACCATTCACAGTAACCGTTTGGCCCCGACCGATTATTGGTCAAATAAATAGTCAGCAATATTCCGCGTTCTGGAGCAGTGTAGCGTAACATTGTTTATTAACGTGTATTTCGCATGTGTTTACTACACAAATGTCAAAACAGAACTGACTTTAGGGGCCAATCGCAAAATTTATAGCATTTTCTGATAGGAGGATCACTTTTGCGCAGTAACCGTTTTTCACCGACCGAAATAAATAGTCAGCAATATTCCGCGTTCTGGAGCAGTGTAGCGTAACATTGTTTATTAACGTGTAATTCGCATGTGTTTACTACACAAATGTCAAAACAGAACTGACTTTAGGGGCCCATCGCAAAATTTATAGCATTTTCTGATAGGAGGATTACTTTTGCGGCACCCTGTATGAATAAAAGTAGTTAAGAGAGTGGGCTACGAAGCTTTGAAGTCAAACAAGCAGGACATTTTATGTGTATGCACAGGTAGAATGTAAATACAATAACATGTGTACATTAGACTGGGCGAGATTTTTTTTTTTTTTTTTTAAATTATGTTGCTTTACTTTTCATAATAGCGAAGAAAAATACATACAAAAATTATATTTATTTGCTGACAGTTTTTTAGTTTTTTTATTAATTATTTCATAATATACTGGTACGGTCTAATATCTGCAAGAAAAACCAAAACGCGATTTTTCCTCTTGGCATCTTCAGGGGATCTTTGCTGTGTTTTTTCTTGCACTAGCAAATGTTAGACCGTACCAGCATATTTCAAAATACTTAATATTAATTTTTAGTGGTATGTATATTATTGGCGATTCAGATTTTTTAGGACGACAAAATTTTCATGCATAATTTTATTGTGATCAATTGACATTCTTAAAAAGCTGTATGTATCTAACTACATTTTTTAAGTCAGTTTGGCAGTTTTAAAGCAAAAATCAAATTATCCGTAAAAAAATATAGACTAGCAATGATAGACCTCTTAAAATGAATAATAAGGTTTGAAGCTTAGACAGTTTTTTTTTCGGCAGTTTGAAAAATAGAATCTATGTAAATAATTTCAAGACAAAAAAAACATTTTGCCTTCAGCCTAATGTACATATGCATACAAACGAGAATATAGTAGGTACTTACAAGTGTACACAAACGCCCAATATATTGTGCTTACACGCATCGTAAAGCGAAAGAATACATGGAATGAGTTGCGCATAGAGGGGTCGGACGGAAATGTAATAGAAAGAATAAGCAGTTGGTACTTGAATTTGCAGGCAAAATTTGTATAGAAAAAATTATGGAAATTGCGAACTTTTTCAATTTCAAATAAGTTTTTTGTTTGATAAAACGAAAAGTTTAAGAATGAAAAAAACTTTTCCAACTAACAAGTAACACGACACAAACTGAACGACGAACAACTGAACGAAATCGTCACTTAATTTACAAAATTTTAAGTATCAGTAACTTTGTTTGTATAAAATTTGGTAGCTGCGCTGTAACGACAATCACTAGTAGCCACTTTAAAACTTTAAATTATGTGAATATCAAGTGGCATTACCAGTATTGAAGCAGTCGCATTTTCGCATTTGACTTAATCCCTTCAAAAACCTACAACCACCTAAAAAGAGCCTTAAAAGCTGTGCGTATTTAATCAAACCCGTTGGGATGTCAACCACTGCGTATACGCAACATTTTATTAATGTTGGTATATTGAACGTGCTGTGTGTAAACTAGTGATGTTACGGAGGTTCCATTCCGTTTTAAAAGGTCGGGATGCCCGACTTGTTTTGAAGTCCGATTAAAATTCAAATTAATAACAAATTCGTGCCACATAAGGGCATAGGACTATTTTTTAAATGAAATTTAGTAACAAATTAAAACGAAAAATTACTGTGAGAACAAAATAGTTGGCCTCTTGATAACCGACTAGTGGCTCAACTGATTTACAGTAGTTATTTATAAAAATATATTCGATTATCACTAATCGGTACCACGTAATAAGTTCCGATAAAAATGAAAAAACACCCAAATAAGGAGATGGAATAAGTCCCAATATTTGGGAGTTATTTCAAGTTAAAAAAAAAAGTGAAACAACTCCCAAATAAAATAATTCAAAAAAAAAAAAAATTTAATATCTCCCAATTCAAATTTACAAATGCTATTTATTTATTCAATGTAAATTTGTACAAAACCATACACGTAAATAATATATTATGTAAAAATTTATAAATTTATGTGTATATCTCTACATACAATAAAATTGTCGATGTCTGTACATTCCGGATATTTAAGAAAAATCGATAGCAGGGATCATCCGCCAAATCAACTGTTTTTAGAATTTTTGTTTGTCTGTCTGTATGTTTGAGCGCGCATTACTCAAGAACTGCTGAATGGAATTGAATGGAACTTTTAATGATAAATTACTAGGCGTTTACCTTAAAATTTAAGACACTATTTGTTCCGATAGCTCGACCAGTTTCGATTTGGCTGTAAATTGGTGGGGAGTTAGTTTGGAACCAGAAAACGGACATAGGAGACTTTTTTTCCGGGACCGACCTATTCCAAAATTTTTGATTTATTTTGCGATTTGCCTGAAATTTGGTACATTTCGATCAGGGACCGTCCGATTATAATTTTTTTTTATTTATGGTGCGACAAAAAAGATTTGCAGGGAGAGAGGGCATTTTGACATTTAATTAGGAGAGAGAGTTGCTGGGGGAAATTCACTCAGTAAAATTTGCAAGTGAAAAATAAATGGTTGTAACATAGGAAAGCAACAACAAAATCCTAAAAATTTAAGCTATATTAACCAATGAAAAATCGAAAAGCAGGTTTGCTTGCAAGTATTTACTGATTCCTTTTCAGCGGAAACTTTTAACTTTTTCGAGAGAGTTTTTAGTCATTCTCATTTTACTGACACTTCTTTAAAAGTTTTAAAAATTTCATATTTTGAAGTTGACCGGGTGATGGGTGTGTTCCGAGTTTTTATTAGTGTATTGTGCCGATATTAGAATTAACAATATCATGCCGTGACCAAGACGATCATATCTTTCACGATAAAACCGCAATAAAAGTGGGATGCGAAACGTTGCGAATGAAAGGAAGAAGAGCAAGAAATTGCACGTATGGCTCGACTTCCTGCTTCTCAGTTACAAGAACAAAGAGAGCCAGGCCGTGAGAAATTTATCAAGTACTGTTTTGAATCGAACAGCGTCCCGATACGATTGCAGCACTGATTACTGCGTGCATTCTAGTGTTCGCACTGGGCAAATGGACGTTGTTTGCCATGACCATTAACAAATTATAAACACCAATAATTGCAAGTTTGTGGTCTGAATCTAGAAAATCCATGTTTTTCTCATGTCCAATTATATGTGGCATGTTCACGGGTCGGAAGACCATCTGGGTTATTTGTTCTTGCGCCTGATAATAAAACGAAAAATGTCGTCTATCACAAGGTGCTTGCTTGAAGAGTGTAACCCATGCACCAAAATACATGACCAATAAAGAATCGTTAAAATAATCGATTTTTTATATACATTTATCATTCTAATAAAAACGAAATCCAAAATCTGCTCATTTATTGGCTCTTAGGCTGAACAAAGTTCGGCGGGTCGGATAGTTATACATTAAAAGATAAAAAATATACAAAACTATGTATGAAACTATATCAATTTACAAGAAAAAAAACTAAACTTTTTCTCGACAAACAGGGCAATTAAAGTTCTTCGTCAATACACTTTGAGCTTGCAGTTTTAGAGCATAAGCATTGCAGATATTCAAATGTTTGCAAGGAATCAGCAGCATATTGGGCTCATCAAAAAATATCTTCTTCTGGTTCTGTCTGCAAAGCATTTTGTTGACTTCAGACCTGTTAAATAATGACTACTAATCGTAAGGATTACCGGTTTGATTAAATATTTTCTTGAGCATCCATTTCATGATTGATTATTTTCAATTTTTAATGATTCTTTTTCAATTAATTTAAAAAATAATTTAAAAAAAATCACGATTTCTTACTATTATTAAAAAAAATGTAAAATAATCAAAAAAAGCTACTTGATTACTTTTGATTATTTTTGATTTTTTTTTAGTAATGTTGTAGAAGCAAATAATTATACACATCAACAATACTAAAAAAAACCAAAAATAATCCAAAATAGTCAAAAAAAAAATTTTTTTTTTAATCTAAAATATTCAAAACAACTTTTTTTTGATTATTTTTGATTTTTTCCGATTTTTTTTTGTTTTTTTTTAATTTTTTCTGATCGTAATGCGTTTTCTTGAAAAAAATTTAAATAATCATTACCAATTACTAATAAATTGACTACTAATTACTAATCAAATTTAACAGGTCGGGTTGACTTATTTATTTATTTGTCAAAATAAAAAGTACTGGAAAAACCTAGTAAAAGTAACACGAAATTAATTCACAAGCTCGTCATTGTACATATTTGTATATATGTCGTATCTTAAAGACGAAATACCGCGATTTGTTTCGAGATTAATGAGCCCAAAATTCTGCTGGCAAGTGCCAACGCATTTAGAGTTATTTCATATTGAAACAAGCCCTATTTTGATTGAAAATTATTTGAGAGTTAAATTGATTTATTTTTTTTGGGACTTATTTCATGTGGGAGTTATTTCGTGGTACCTCACTAATCGTCTAGTTGTTTGCATTCGACTAGCGATATATTCAACCATTATTTTACTGGTTTTATTCTATATCTCTTCTGAGGTTAATACAATAGAAGGTGACAATGGATGTTCTATTGGCATCGTCACATTTAAAAACTGGCAGAAGCCATGGGTTGCTACATAGAAAATGTTGAATTTTTTTGTTATATGTCAGTATTCGCATAATGTACACTTAGGCGATTAGTTGATACCAAGTATCTTCTTTTCGATTTTCAAACAGCTCAGTAAATGCTATTCGACTAATCGATTGTAAGCAAGAGCCCTACAAAATAGCTTATCTGCTGAGCGGATTTCTCTAATTAAAATTTTAAAGTGACTAATTCGTGACACACAACGGGGTATTTTTAAAGTGAAATGTCACTGACAAATTGAAACCTAAATTTTCTTTAGAGTAAAACAGAAAATCGATAAAGTCGATTATTCTGATTCAAATTCGAAAATGATAAATTGGTGCCACACAATGGCATAGGAATATTTTTAAAAAGAATTTTAATAACAAATATGTTCAAGTACTAAAATATTATTAATAACAAAAAATTTAATGGTAAACCATTACCAACAAAAATATACATTTTAATTGGACACGTTGTGTTGATTAAAAAACTGCATACAATAATTTAATAATAATAATATGTTTCGACCTACGCTACGGAATCCAATTTTAAATAAATTAAAAATGAAAAATCTTGCCGCGATAAAATCTCTTACGTAACATCACTACTAAAAACAAAAAATAAATAGAAGAAAGCAACGAACGAGCGCTTACTTGTTCAACGGAATCTCTGGTTAAAAAAAGAAAATTAGTAAAGACATATTTTGCAGGCCGGCATTATTATTTTTTTGTTTTTGCCGTAAGCTCTTGTTATTTTTTGTGTGAAAAAATTGGCAGCTTTATAAAAATCACTATTCTTGGCGTTAGTTGTGTGCATATCTCGTATAAAAATAAAAAGACAACTATCATTTCTTGGATGCGCTCCAAATGGGAAATAATGGGAAGAGATATTTGTATTCACCGCATTAATAATTTGCATCTGCTGGCGCTGTATAATTGAAGAATGATTGAGCATAATAAATGCATAAAAGCTTTTGCTGACAGCCAAATACGCAACTTATAAAATACCAGGATAATAAATTACTCCAACACCCAAAAACCGTATTCAACAAGAACCTTAACTTGATCGAAAAGAAAATAGTTCCTTTAAGAACTCTCACCACTAGAGACTTACTGATAGCGAACTCACATATTCCTTACGACTCAGATTTATATTTAGTGGTGGAGACTTGTATTCATATTAAGGAAAACTCACACACATTTCAATCCCGTTTTAGGTGACTCACTCACGTCCGCCAGTACTCCTAGCAGAAACTATAATATCTATGTAAGTTAAAATAGAAATTTTGTTAGAAGTCAATGCAAATATTTCATCGTACAAAACACATAGCAAAAGCAATTTGCTTTAGAATTAGAAGCTTTGAGCGAGAAGCTAAAAAGAATTTTCATAGGAATTATGAGCAACAGAAGGTTCGAAGACATGCTCAGCTGTTAACATGATTTACCAAGTACAAAAGGAAATATTTGAATAGGCATTGCACAGTTGGCAAAGAAAATTTGCAGAAAAAGGGAGAACACACAACTGGGAAATAATGTATTCAGATACATATAGATTTTTAACTATGCAACAAAAGCGAACTTTAATTTTACTTTTGAAAAAATTGATAATTTGCTTAAAGTTGTAATAACTTAATTGTTTTACAAAAAAAAAAAATAAATCCGAGTGAAACTGAACATTATTAAATGAAGAGTAATGCTAGTAAATTTGAGTGAGAATGAAGATGAAGTTTCATTCAAACATATTTTTAGTGCTAATTAAAGTAAAACTCAAATTCAACTTTGAGTGAAAAAAAATTTGAGCGAAAATGAAATAAGAAAAAAATTATTTGCAACTATTTTTAGTGGAATTTCATTTCGTTCAGCACTAAAATTTGGAGTGGAGTTTTACTTTAATTAGCACTAAAAATATGTTTGAATGAAACTTCATCTTCATTCTCACTCAAATGTATTAGCATTACTGGAATCTCCGAAAGTAGTTTGTTTACTGTTATTTTAATGCTTTGAAGTCTTCACATCTGTTAAAGCGAGTTTGAATAGATATGTGTTTGGGTTTCCATGAATGCTTATGCTGTTAAATCTCCACTAAATAAAAATTTGAGTGAGAAAGGAGATAAAGTTGCATTAAAATTACATTTGAGTACTAATGAAAGTCAAAGCCACTACAATCAACGTTGAATGATAATGGAAGGCTAGTTTCACTAAAATCAATTTTTGAGTGATAGGAAAATCAAGTTAAACTCAAAAGCCAATTTTTAGTGGTAATCAAATTTCCCTGCCAGTGAAATGTTTTACTATACTAATTAATATCTATTATTAATTATAATATTGCAATCTTCGTTATTACACCCACAACATACTTTTGTTACACAGTGTACAAACTTATGTGCAATAAAGCACTATTTATAATGAATATAGTACCTAGTCATGCGAAAGCCATAATTAAAAATACCTTTAATGAAATGCAGCAATTCCGAATAGTTTCCCACTATTAAATATTTGCACGCAGTGAAGGGGAGAAAGCAGTATAAAAGCTTTAGTATACTAGGGCGGAGCGAAAAAATGTCTTTTGGCAGTTGTAGAAGAAGAAAAATAGTCGTTAAAGCAAAACATATAAAGCAATCTTAGGGTTCTTTCCCTGAATAAAGTATAAATGAAGCACATTCTCATGATCTACAGCTATTATACGAATATAGACCAAAATGAAAAGCATTTTTTGGACATTAGAGCGACGTATGATACCCATGATACACATGTGGTATAGATACTACAGTATCGATACTGTAATTTAGAGTATACTACAACCAGTCTACAACTGCTCTTGGTATGAAGGTGATACATATGTGGTATAGATCGTGGTATTGATACAATACTACAATATGTGTCCCTGCTATGAGTTTAACATGCAAATTTTCGTTAAATATTTGATATTTTAAAAAATTCAAAAAAAAAAAAAAAAAACTTGAATATTTTTTTGAGAATCACAAATCAGCA
This sequence comes from Merzomyia westermanni, assembly GCA_949987695.1. Taxonomy (NCBI): domain Eukaryota; kingdom Metazoa; phylum Arthropoda; class Insecta; order Diptera; family Tephritidae; genus Merzomyia; species Merzomyia westermanni. The sequence continues at coordinate 21,443,486 of OX465291.1, forward strand.
ATCTGCAAAACTAAAAACGAATAGATTTTGGTGTTTGATAATTTTGCCATTTTATTTGCTCAGATGTCACTGCGCCATACCACAGGCTCTTGGTTTGAGTCTAGATTTCAAAAATATATCCCACTAAAAAAAAAAAGAATTTTTTTTCCCCTCCACCCTAACATGGTAACATAATTACATAGCTATATTGGAAGGGTTAATAGTGGTTGAATGGTGCATGCACTAAGAATTCCAAGAAATGAAATTCACCGAAAATGGCAATTAAAGCGGAAAAAATAATGTTCCAATGAGCTTCTACTTAGTAACTGAGTGCTTTAATGTGGTTTTAATTACTTAAATTATTTTGCATTCAAAAAAATGTTGAAGAAAATGAATTTGTTTGAAATAGAAGTATACGAGTTTTAAGTAAAATAATTGTTGATGTTATTATGATCCTTTTTCTTCTTCGGCATAATAAAGTTAGCAAGCATAATAAAGCTTGATTTTGTGGGTATTTGAAAATGTGTTAGTTTAGGTGGGTAGTATTTCTTAACTTTTGGTTTATTTTGATTAAAACTAATTAATTCAACCTCGCACATCTCTTTTGGTTCGCTGAATTTCGGTCGGCTGACAATAAAGGCAAGAAGATTTCGGCAAATGGTGGTTTCGCGTAGGAATGGCGTTGCGGCAGTTTTTTTCACAATAAGCAGCGGTCACTCGCTAATCTAGATTACATTTTTCCCGAACACAATCGTGATTACAACCCAAGTATACGAATGAAGCTGAAGTGTTCGAAGCATTCCCACTAAAGCTAACTATGAAAAGGTGTTAAACCCAGACATTTAATAATTAGTAATCAATTAATTAGACGGCTTTTTTAATTGGTAATGATTGTTTTTACTGTTTTTCAAGAAGAGACAATTATTAATTACTGTAATGAACAAAAAAATTTAATAAAAAAAAAATTTTAAAAATAAAAAAAAAAAATTTAAAAAAAATGTTTTCATTACTTTTGATTTTTTTGTCTGTGATTTCGTTTAGTATACGTGATGTGTACATTTATGTGCTTCTACAACAATATTGAAAAAAATCAAAACTTATCAAAAAAAAAAATCAAAAATTAAAAAAATCAAAAGTAAGCAAAACAACTTTTTTTTTTGATTATTTTTCATTATTTTTGTTTTTTTGTAATAATCGTAAAAATCATGATTTTTTGTATTCTTATTTTAATTAATTGGAAAATAATAATTAAAAATTGAAAGAAATGGTAATCAATCATTAAATGGATTCTGAAGAAAATAATTAATCAAATAGGTAATCATTACGATTAGTAATCATTATATAACAGGTCTGGTTAAACCTAACACCTGGCCAAGAGGTTGAACCTTTTGCATATGCTGGAAGAATATATATGTTAAGCGGATTCCCCTTGCAAGCACACTAGGTGACAAATCTCTGCAGAAATAAAAAATAGCTGCTTTATCCACTTGTGTACCTAGAGGATCTTGCCGTAATATGCTGGGAGCTAGTCCACATAACTTTTATAAGTTTCCGTCGCAGCACAAACACTTTGTGCGGAAGAAGTACACCATCTGACACGAAAACCGAAACTATCGGCTCTTGGTTGAAAGAAAACAATCCAATACCTCCTTCCTTTGGTCCGGATGGTGATATTAGTGAGCGATATTACATCCGCTTTGTGATTGTGCGGACATCAGTGAACTCAGCAGCATGCTGTTCGAAAAGTTAACCTTAGAACGCAAGATTATAGTTGAAACCACCCTAATGTATACCTATTCGTTTCACACTTTTATCTCTTCACAGATTATACTATACACATACATACAAAGTGCATCCAAAATTAAAATAAATTACATATATATTTTATGGGCTCGCAACAAACCTTAAATTTATTACTTGTCTGTCGAAATAGCCGAAATGAGCCCGGTGTATCAATGGTGTACTGACGCGCCAAACCACTGTGCACCACACTCGATTGTCGAAACCAAGGTAACGAGATTTTTCGTCGACTTTTCTGCGGTTTAATAGCTGGTGCTGATATTGAATTTGTAACGCTACCACCACCACTACAACTAGCATTAACCGAAGTAGGAGTAAAATTGAAAGGTGAGCCAGTAGTGGGAGAGGCGCTATAGTCGACAGGTGTACCGGTATTGGTGGCAGTAGTGATGACCAATGCAGAAGGCGAATCTTTGCCGCCACCGGTTAGCGTGAGTTGCAGTTCAGCACTACTGGGTGGTGTATCAAAGGCGACGCCTATACTGGGGTTAGGCGTAGCACCGGTAATGGCATAGGGCGTAGTTGAATCGCTGGCAAAGGTTGGGAAAATTGTATCAACAACGCCACCAGTGCTACTGCCACTGTTGCTGTCGCCATCATCAACGATATCTGAGGGCACTAAATGTGCCTCATTGGGCGTAGCAGCTGAAGGGCTGATGTTATTGCCGTTATCGTTGCCAGTTTTATGTTTGTTTGTTGGCTTTTTGCTGCCGCCAGGCGATGCATTGCTATCCGATTGATCGATGCTGCTGATGCGCTCAATAATTAATTTTTTGACGGTCTTCATTTGCTTTGGGTTTTATTTGCTCGTTTTGATTGTTGTTATTAATGTTTGTTTTGTAATTTTTTTTAGGTAAAATATGATATTCTTTAATATTAAGTTTATATTTTTTTTATATTAAATATAACTTTGGCGTTGTCTTAAATTTATTTGAATAAATTTTGAATATCAATATAAAATCGGAAAAATAAAGCTACCGTTACATTTGATTAATATTTTGGATCGAATACTTTATATTTATTTGACGGTTTGGTGTTTCTTGTTCAATAAATTTGCTAAGTTCTTTTTTTTTTTGTGAATTACTTAAATTTTTTCAAAACTAAGCTTTGAATTTTTCTCTTGAGTTCTGCAGCAATTTTTAAAGTTTTTGTTTTGTGGTTTTTTTTTATTTTATATGTTTTTTTTATTAATTTTTTTGTATTTTTATTATCTTTTTTATTTATTTTATTTTTTTATTAGGTTTTGTTAGTTTGTTTAAACTGAATAACTTTCTTGTGCTCTTGATTTTCTCCTTCGTGACGTATGAATATTTTTTTAATCTTCTCTTATTATTTCTTTTTCTTTGACAAACAAATACCGTTAATATCAAAATAAATCACAGTTATTTACAGTTAATGCTTAACACAACAAAAACAATATAAATAGACAGTTAAGGCTCTGCTGCATGCTTTCTCTCATAATGCACTCCCAAGTGGTGGTGGGAAAATTTTTTTCTGGTGCCTTTAACGTTGTTTTGAATTTTTTGCACTATTTAATTTCATTATTTCTCATACTTCCTTTTGTTTTTCTTACATCTTTTTGTCCTTACTTTGTTCTTATATTTTAGCTTTTTTAGCTAATTTCAAGTCCCTTTTAGTTTCTTGAATTTTCGGCTTTTTAATACTTAATACGTATTTTGAAATTTTCTAGAATTTTATAAGTTTTGAACTTCTAAATTCTACAAAAATTTCGTAATTATTTGTTGATAAATTTTGCAATTTTTGATATTTATTACAGTTCGAATTTGTTTCGGTAAAGCTGTGCCCTTTGTTCGAATAATCGAGTAAATTGAATAATAAATTGTCATATTTATCGATTACATGATCAATTAAAACTTTGTTTAACGTGATACTAAGTTTCGGCTTTTTAAAGTTATTCCAAGTCGAAATTTTAAAATTTGTACACTCATAGGTGAGCGATACCACCTCCGTTTTTCAAAATTATGTAATTTTTTTTTTTTATTTTAAAAATTCTAATTATTTTTAGTTTGAAGCAAGACTTAATTTTTTGAATTTTCAGTTTTATGTATATTTCACTTGAGTATTTAAGTTTTTTAATTATGAAATAATATTTTTTTTACTTCTTTTTTTATACTAACATTTCGAAATTTTTTATTTTTAATAATTTTTTGATTTTCCCTTGTTATTTGGCTTTTTAAATGTAACTTAATATTTTTTTAAATTTAATTCTGTATTTATGATATGGCTTAAGATGTTATAATTTTGGAATTTTGAGTATTGTGAATATTTTATTTTTATTCAATGAAATCTACCATAAATAATTGTACAAGCAAAATTAGTGGCTTTCTTCTTAAAAAATTAAAATTTTAGACTTGTGTTTTTATGAAATATTAGTGCATTAGGATCAAGGACTGAAACCATAAAAGATTAAAAATGATTCATTTTTCGAAACGGAAATCGTAACCGTTATTTTGATCTGAAAAATAACAAAACCGAAACCGTTTCAAACGCTTTTAACTCTTGTATTTAGATTTTTACTTAATCTTGTGGAAACATATTTGTTTTTACTAATTTTCATTGAATATTGTCGAGCAAGGTTAAGTCAAGGTAAGATTCGATGAAATTTTCATGATGGATAGATATACGAGTATATCTATGGAATCGACTGAATACAGGTATCGAAAAAAATCGCATACTTTTCTAATAAAAAAAATGTGTTAAATTTTAGAGTTTATTTCAGATAAATTTTATCCATACATGGCATGAACAATATTTATTATTATATTGAAAAAAATCCATGATGCCGCAGGAAAAAAAATTCTAAAAAATCAGACCTGTTCTAAGAACTTGAATTTTGTAGATAAGTAATAAACCTAATACATTTTTTTTTGTTCACAAACTTGTGCTCGTTTTTTTATTTTAAAACCGAAACCGGGACAAAACCGAAATAATTGTTGAAGAACGATTCCGAAACCGAAACATGTTACAAACCCGAACCCGGAACGTTATTTCAATCGGTTTCGTACTTTAATTAAAATTGTAAAAACTTTGTTAATTTTTTTAATTGTATTTAAACTTAAAAAACTGTGAAATTCTTTAAATTTCCTTATTTCATGTTTTCTTTCAAGTATTTCACATTTGTTACTTTCTTTAGTACTAAGATTTTTTGAAGTGTGTTTTCAAGTTTTCGATATTTCAGCTTTTTTTTCAAGCTTTCTATATATTTTGACTTGAAGTTTTTATATTTTTAAAGTTATTTTGCTATTAAGTTTTAAAATTTTTTATTTATAAACTTTAAAATCTATAAATTTTCACTGGTTTATTTTTCGAATTTTTAGTTTTTGAATTTAAATACTTTACATAAATTTTTCACCGTTTCTCTGTTGATTTTTCCTTTTATATGTGTGCATATATTTATAAATTTTCTGATTATTTCTATATTTTTTTGTTTTCCTTATATATTTTTTATTAAACTTTTTTTCATTTATTTTTTTTTTTCTTTCCAACAATAAAGTAATGTTTTGCATGCAATGCTCGACGGACGACTGACTGAATGCTTTACTTCAGTGAGATTCTCTCCATGTCAACCAACCACCTCAACAAGTACGTACGTCTGCACTCCGCGTCTATTTTAAAATCTATTTAAAAATTAATAAACCATTAAAATTATCGGTTTTTGCTGTTGCTAAATTTGCATGTGTGTAAGTAAGCTCAAATTTTAACGGTACGCTGTCGTTGCTGTTGCTGCTCCATTTTTTCTCACAGAACATATAACGGTTAAAAGTAATTGTCATTCGCTGTGTTCAAGCATAGTAAAAATACACGAAAAGCCACTGCTGGTTCAGCTCAGCAGTTCAAAAATCGATAAATTTTCACAAAATGTTGACTAGGTTGGCGAGTGTGAGTGAGTGAGTGAATAATATGTGGTATTTTTGTATGTAGGTACGTGTTTAACGAATGCATGACGTGAACCTCTTGTGATCCTGTGACTTAATATTTTACAATGTTTGTATGTATGCAAGTATGACCTGTTGTACAATTCTCTAAAACGTTCCCAACATTCTTTTCAAACCAACTTTAACATTTGAACGATTTTGTGTTTGCTTGCCTGTGTGTATGTGTGTTGGTTTGACAAGATGTTCATGCATTTGAAAGATGTTGCCTTGACTCTTCAGCACTCAGTTACGCTGGCATGCACAACAATTACAAGAAGGACATTCATGCAGTTGACTTAGGAGCGGTAAACTTTTGCTAATTTCACTACTTATTACTTAAGTTGCTCTAACAGCTTCCCTAGATGTGCACAAGTATGTATGTGTAACCTTGACGAATTTAAACTTTTTAATCGAGTTTAAACTGTTACGTTTTTGGGTGTAGAAAATGTGTTGCCTCTTGTATACAGATTAATTTCCTTTTTTGAACTTTTTAGGTTTTTGTAATGTAGGTGCATTGAAAGTAAGGACACAGGAGTTGCAAATGATATTGAAAAAGGGGGAGAGCAACGACACTAGACAACATAAAGTGTCATAACATCGAATCTATTTGCTGATATCACTGCAAATACTGTATATGCTACATAATATTAGGCATGGAGAAACCTACATATGAAGGAGTAAAAGCAGAAAAGGGATAAAGAGAGGATGTAGCATAGAAAGGGGAAAATGCAGAGGAAGGAAAATAGATAGAGGTAGAGCAAGATGAACATGAAGAGCTATAAGAGGTGGAATAAAAATAGGAATAGGAAAATTAATTGAAAAAGAAAGATTGGAATAAAGGGAATATGCGTAAAGGGAGGAAGAAAAGAATACAACACATAAAGGTAAAGGAATTTAAATCAAACAAAAAAACCGGTACAAGCTAACTAAGCTCGATAAACTTCATGACAATCTAGAAAAATTGATGTGATATGCAAACTATCGAAGAAAAGCGGTAACATAGCAAAACATCGATATTCATCGATGCTACTTATAAGCGTTCAGGCGAAAGAAAGAAAACGAAAACCGAATTGTAAATAAACAAGAATAGGTACTAATCTATACATTATATGCGTGTACAGTTCGTCTTGAAAGCTTTTGCAGTAAATCCATAAAAAAAATGTGATAAATCGATAGTAAATTAAAACTTAAAAGATATAGATTTCTGGAAACGATAAATTTCGATACAAACGATGAAAAGCAAATAATATTCGATAAAATAAACATTGACTAATAATCGATAAAAAAAAAAAATAATAATAATCTAAAAATTTAAGTTATTAGTAATATTTTAATCAAAAGAATGCAATACAGCTGTCTAAAAACAAATATAAATTAAGGAAAGGGCTGTCTCCGACTGTGCCGAAGACTTTATACCTTTCATGAATACGCATCACAGTTTTAAGTGTCCGATCCTTACTCACAATTAGTAGAAACACTGAAAAACTGTTAATTTATCGGAAAAATTGATTGTATGGGGGCTTTATGTTATATTGGTGCGATTTTTACTACACACATTAAATATATCATATGTACCAAACCTGCAAAATTTGGTTTTCCTAGCTTTTTAATTGAAAAATTTATAGCTCAAAACCCATTTATTGAAACTATCGATTATATGGGAGCTATATGTTATGTTGGTCCGATTTGGGTGATTTTCACTACACACATTACATATGTAATTGCAACATTTATAGGCCAAACCTCGCAAAATGGCGGCTCCATACAAAATTTCATCAAGATATCTCAAACAATGAGGGACAAGTTTACGTACAAACAGACAGACGGGCATGGCTAAATCGACTCAGCTCATCGCCCTAATCATTTCGGTATACTTATTGGTGGGTCTATCTCTTCTTCTTATACTTACAAACATCGGACCAAAGTTATAATACCATTTCATGTTCATGAAAGGTATAAAATAGATTTTTAGTAATATTACTTATAGCTTCAAGGCAATTAATAAACATTCATGGTCGATGGGTTAAAAAAAAAAAATATAAAATCCCTAAAGCCTAAAAGATTTAGCAAAACTCGACAAGATACTCTAAGATTCGGTTGGAGTCGCTATATCGATAAGAATTTAAACGTATACGAAAAAATCGGCAAAAATAGTACGTTTTATTTTTAGAAAATTTTCGAAATCCAACTAATGAAAACCACAAAGTTTTAAAAATGTAAATGTTCCACAATCGATATACCAAGAAAAATGCATAATAAACAATATAAATCTACCGAAATCAAAAATCGATAAAGTCTCAAAGCAGCAAAATCTGTCAATTTTAAATCGATTAATCTCGATATACTTTTGGCAACATCGATGAAAATAAAACAAAACCAATAAGAAGAAGACACATTAAAGGTTGGCTGGGGGAACGGTTTCGACAGATAGACTCGAGTAAACCTAGAATGTCTTAATTATCCATGTGCTTTCCTTTTAGTCATAAGCATTGGACTAATGGTTTTCTGATTGTAAATCTATAGCTCAGAGTATGTAAATAATATCATTGTAATAGTCCAATTTCAATATTAAAGCAAACTGCTTAGGGGAGGAGTGACAGATGCCAAATTAACAATTTTTAGATTATTTGTCGATCTGCTATTGTTTGCTCTATTCACTGATGCACTTCTAGGCTCGTGCAACCGCGTGCATCTAGTTTTAAATATATTTTTATTTGCTTTCTTAAAACTTTAATACTTCCCCCATTCTATTTTATTACAATTATAAACATTGATCAAGCAGAATAACACAGAAATTATCACAAAGTAATTAGCACGAGATTTTTAGTTTTTATTGTTATTTTTATCTAACGCTACCGCATTTAATTGCATGCAATGGGGATTTTATCAGAGATTTTTTGTATTTTTTACATTCCGTGGTTGAAAAATAAAAAGTTTATCACAGCATGCACCAACGGCAAACAATGGCATGTGCTCGTAATAGACTTGCTTGCATACGCATATAAATATGAATACTAAATACATATTTACAACTATTTAATTACGTTCTCAACTTTCGAAGTGAAAATTATATGCGGTTGATACTGGCGCTTCACAATAAAAAGAAGAAACTTTTGGGTGAAGCATTTGAAGAAGAGAGCTGCTAATTTTTTTTTTAACAAATCTAAAAAAAAATTATAGTTTTGCTAACATTTTCAAATTTCTTTACCCCGGTATCTGATACGCAACGGAAAAATTTGTTGTGTATTTCAAGATAGACCTCCAGCAAGGATAGGCCTCCGATGAAGGAACCGTTCAATTCTAAGTGGTAGTTATTAAGTGATACGAGTACAAACACACACACGGACTGTACCCTTGGCTTCTGTTGGTCTAACTTTTATTGCCACCACTGTGTATAGCGACAAAAAACTATACCCGTGGGATAAAATGGCTGCTCAAATTTTATTTGAGACACCTACCAATACACCGGTGAAGATGGCATTCAATACTATACAGCGGTTTTTGAGTGATGCGCGTGCGAACATACATACAGACACACAAAAATTCTATAAAACAGTTGTATTGCCTACTGTTACTCTAACAAAGACCCGCCGCATGCTTTGATAACTTAGTCAACGGGCTGTTGCAATATTATTATGTAAAAATTCCTATGTAAGCTTTTTTTCCCACTTTCAAACCAATTTTTTCATGGCGTGAATGTTAATTAAAATATAAAGTGCAAAAATTTACAAGTTTTTATATAAACAACAAAAAAAGTGCACATAACTTTAATAAAGAAGCACTTGCAAAGGCAAAACTGTACACTTATTCACTTAGTTGTGGCAAAAGTTAAGCAATTCAATTGTTGCTTCAAGTAGTTCTAAGTGTTTTTCTGAATTTCCAGAGCTGATCTCACTGAGAGAACTCTGATTTGCATTTGAATTTAAAATTACATTCAAAAATTTATATGTACATTAGGGTGTTTCTTTATGAAATTCAGGAATGTATCTCCGTTTTTGATAGGATGAACGCTGCCTATAGAGCAATGACTGGCATTTATATTCTTGGAAATCGAACTCTGTTCGGCCTTCAGCCAAACGTTAACGACATCAAACGAAGCGGATTGGTGCGGCTTTAGACCAAGTAAGCAAACTATCGGCCCGATATTCATTATACGCCAACGCTTAAAGAATACCGATTGTAAAACAATGAGATGCTTATATTCCGTTGTTTTTATTTGCTTTCTTTGAAAAACTTTGAATAACGTCTATAGCTCTATCAAGATTGATAATGACGATTCTTCGAACTTCTTTACAAACTTGATTTTACAGGCGTAATATCTCCAAGAGGTTCATGGTAGGGATCTAAAAATTAGTATGAAGATATACGATATCACTACTACACTCACAAAAAAATAGAGTTATGGGATGAGGGGGCGTGTCAACTTAATTTTTAAAGCTAAATATGTCAAAAAGGGTTCATAAGGACCTGGAAATTGGTATGGAGATAGATGATTTCAGTACCATTGTCACGGAAAATAAATTGAAGTTATCGGAAAAGGGAGCACGGCATTCCCTATACAAACTGAACTATTCTTACTCCATGTTTCTGAAGGTGTTTGTTGCAGAATATAAAAGCTTGGTGGATAATATGCGATATCAATGCAAAAATTGCAACGGTTTGGAGTTACTGAAAGTGGGGGCGTGGTACCTTCCATACAAACTGAATTTTTGGTACTAAAACCCCTAGAATATTTTTAGTAGAAAAAATATTTTGTATTATGTTTTTGAATTTTGCATCAAAAACCGCAAAAATTATGTTATTTTCAAGCAGAATCTAAAAAACAATTGATACTAATATTTTTTCTGTACTATTTATTAGTATTTACAGTTGATTAAGGACACATAATCGGTGGTTTAATCTACACACAATTGAAATTGTGAACAATTCCTAATTTTCGATTAAAAAAATACGGCTGTAATAGAGAGTTTTTAAAATGAACTCAATAAAAAATCTTTTTTTGGCAGAACGAAGTTTGCCGGGTCAGCTAGTGTACATATATAAAAGGCACAAATAGTCGCGTTGTAAGTTCTGCCTACTCAGAACTGGATAAGAAGGCAAACTAAATCGATTGTTCTGAAACATGACACTCAAATATTTATAAGACTACTTGTTTGTATAGTGATAGGAGAGGAAAAGAGCAAATTGATTGATAGCATTTGTTAGCTTATTGTAGGGTTATTCACTTCATGGACATATGTGGGTGTGTTAATTTTTTGAAGAAGAACAGAACAACAAAAGAAATCGAAATACATACGTGTTTTCTAAATAAAATTTTTTTCCTCTTTTTAGCCTTGAAAATACAGCAGGAACAGGAATTTCTATGCCTTTTTAAAAAATTCCTCTAACTCACTTAGCGAAACTGTGTCGAAGAACATGAGTTATTGCCTTATGTTTCGTAATTTATGAAGATAAAAAATGCTGAGATGTTCATGGGACACATTTCTTTATTCAGCCGGCCTATATTGTATTGTATGTACATATGTATAATGTATTTATTATCATGTAAGATTTTATAAAATAAAATGAAATTACACTGCTTTACAAAAACGAGCTTTAGTTCTGTCCTATTAACCAAATATACTTTTTCGAAAAGGGGAGACAAAATAAAAGTACACGTGTATCGGCGATTTGCATGTACACGTCAGAATTTTTTTTTTTTTTTTTTTTTGCAGTGCTCCGTACGTGGTAGCCAAATTGTTGGTACAGCGTACTTTATTGTTGACCTTCCATTAGTAAGCTTGCATAAATTTCTATAGCAGTCGCACACGACTAAAAAAAAATTTTATTCTGACGTGTACATCGCCGACACACGTGTATTTTTATTTTTTCTCCCCTTTCCGAAAAAGTATATTTGGTTCATAGGACAGAATGTGTGTAACGCGGTGTTATGAGTTTACCGATTTTGTTGTTGAAGAATGTCTAAGAATATGCTAAATATTTATATTAATCGGTCCCAACGAAAATCATAGTTTTCGACATAAAAAAATATTAAATGTGCTAGTCTTTCATCTAACGAACGATAAATATATAAACATCTGCCTTTATTTATGATGCCTTAAGTGTTTTTAAAGAAAAATAAACGAAAATGAAAAGACAATTTTCTCATAATAATTTATCCATATTGTAGGACTTTAGTTATTAATCACAACTGGAAATCTATATTTGTTGTTGTTGAAAGCATGTAATAATACCACTTGTCCGAGGAAACCAACGTAGTAAGTAATTCTATATGTATGGTACTGATTTAAATGGAACAAAAATGAATTGAAATTTAGTGTGAAATAAATACAATATGAGCGGCAAGTGTTTCACGATAGCAATGTCAGAAGCATGAATGTGCAAATATTTAAATTTTGAGTTAAGATGTTTTCTTGATTAGCAGTTAAATGTTCGATATGGAAAAATATATCAAACCATATTTACAAATTTTTAAACACGCTATGCTTCGAATGGCTCGTAAACCGTATAAGCATTCCAAATTTATGTGGAAAACTTGTAACCGTGAACAAGTCATAGCAAGTTCGTGCCTGGGAAGAGCTGTGTTCTTAACAATAGTAGTGAAATTAAATTGGATATAGTTCGACGAAATAAGAAGAGGCTGTGATTTTCATTTAAAATATAACGAATTCCAAAACAGAAACCGCATAAAAAGAAATTTCAAAGTTTACATACAGTTCAAGAAAGTTAATTAAACTTTAAAAAATTGCCATCAAAATGTTCATTCATCTTTTCACAGAATTTCTAGAAAGTTTCGAGCACGCAGTTTTGTAATCAATTTTAGAACAATAATGTGCAAGTTAGGACTCGCTCAAAAATTTCACAGAATTTTCAAAATTTTTTTTCCTCAAGGGTGTTGAGTGATTTCTTTCATACAACGCATGAAGAAAAATTAATTTTGTATGCAAAAAATACTCAACATTCTTGACAAAAAAATTCTAAAAGTTCAGGGGAAAACTTGAGGTACTTCTATGAATTGAATGAGCTATAACACTGCCTACTCAAAAATTTTCTTCCGACCAAAAATATTTACTTTCCTGAACTTTGCGTAAACTTTGAAATTTCTTTTTATGCGGTTTCGGTTATGGAACTCGTTATATTTTAAATTAAAATTTTTAAAATCATCTTCTTCTTATTTCGTCATCAGAAATCACAAAAAATGCAGTACTTTTGAGGTGCAATATGGCGTTTTTTGAAGTTCGGCGCTTTTGAAAGGACAACAGAGATAGGATGATCAGTGTTATGCCCCCTGGTAAGATTATAATTGAATATGTAATGACTTCGAAGCAGTTTCTTTATTATGTTATTTTTGATTATACACATCAGGGTGAAAAAGTAGGCGGTGCCACGCCCCTGATTAGAAAAAATCATCTCCGAAATTTTTTGATGGAAATATCCACTTTCAATAGAATAAGCCTATATGCACATGAAGGAGTGAGAGTATTAGCTGGGTGGAACAGATAAAGCTTTGAAAAACATTTTGCAACCTTTAATGTGGCAAGTCAGCACATAACCCTTTAAACCATTTAGAAAAATGCATTTTAAGAAACTACAAGGTTAGTTCCAAAATAGTTAGTTCTGATGAAATTGGGCCTTATGAATAAAAACTTCAGCACGTGCTAGAGGATGCTCGTGCCAGAGCATGCTCAATTCGCATTAAATTTCTGCAACAATTGATGATTGCTTAGCATTCTTTCTCTAGAAGTGTAGATATGTATAACTCGCACAAATTAAAAGGAAATAAATGCGATGTCTGAAAAGACAACAGATTGGTGCAGCTGCTAGCAACAAATATTCTTCACATGCAGAGAAGTAGATGCTCGCAAAAGTTGTAATTGTACAAGGTGGCGCAAAAGTAAGCTTCCGATGTTCAGCATATCGGTTGTGGCACGTGCAGTGTGTGCTGTTGCACCGTCTTGTTGGAACCACATGTTTTCCAATCCCAATTCATCAAGTTGCGGCAAAAAGAACTCGTTGATCATTGCTCTGTAGGGCTCACCATTCACAGTAACCGTTTGGCCCCGACCGATTATTGGTCAAATAAATAGTCAGCAATATTCCGCGTTCTGGAGCAGTGTAGCGTAACATTGTTTATTAACGTGTATTTCGCATGTGTTTACTACACAAATGTCAAAACAGAACTGACTTTAGGGGCCAATCGCAAAATTTATAGCATTTTCTGATAGGAGGATTACTTTTGCGCCACCCTGTAGGTGCGTGTGAAAAACGCTAGGGAAGCAAAGAAATAATAAATATCGGTATGCAAACTTCCAAACCGAGTTCAGATATTCGATCGGACACTAATGCTCAACCATTGGTGAAAACTGGTAAGACAACAACAAAACCAATATACAGAAAACAGTCTTCTCCTAATAAAACATTGAATAACAATTCACAGCAATGAAATTATTTAACAAATAGAAGATTAAATTTCAGGTGAATTAGAAAATGTGCATTTTTTTACTAGGAAAGTAATTATAAAATTCTATAGTCTAGCAAGCGAGATCTCCGTGATTTTTGTTTATTTGAATAAGCAGCTGTGAGCTTACTTGCACGAAAACTATTTACAGTTGTGTATTAATGAAATTAAATTAGATATCGTTCGAAGAAATTAAAAGAAGCTGTGTTTTTAATAACTTTCATTTAAAATGTAGCGAATTCCATAACAGAAACCACATAAAAAGAAATTTCAAAGTTTACGCAAAAGTTCAGTAAACTTAAATAAACTTTCAAAAATTTACATCAAAATTTCAATACTTTTGAGCAGAATCTTTAGAAAATTTTTGAGTACGCAATATTATAGATCTTTTAATTTTATAAGAATGTGCATTTAGTTCACCTAAATTTAAAAAAAAAATTTTTTTGTCGAGGATGTTGGGTATTTTTTTCATACAAAATTAATTTTCCCTCATGCGTTGTATGGAAGAAATCACTCAACACCCTTGACAAATTCGGGGAAATTTTTGAGGGAGTTCTAACTGGCACAATGTGGTACTTAAATGGATTGGTCTACAGAACTGCGTACTCAAAATTTTTTTTTTTTTACAAATTTTGCCAAAAAATTTGAAGATTTTAAGGGCCACTTTTTAAAGTTTAAATAACTTTCCTGAATTTTGTGTAAACTTTGAAATTTCTTTTTCTTGGGTTTCTATTATGCAATTCGCTATATTTTAAATGAAAATTATTAAAATCGCAGCTTCTTCTTATTGGATCGAACGATATAAATTTTAATTTCACTACTCTTATATTGAACACAGCTGTACGTAATTATTTCAATATTAGAAACTCAGAATAATCATGTTTTAGTAATTTATTTAAAATAATTTGAGTTTCAATATTTTTTAAATATAAATCCAAGTTGAGAGTCTTTTAAATCTGTATTCCAAATATTGCGCACATCTTTAAAAAGGTGATAAAAATTTTTTAAATTTTTAAAAGAAGGTTAAGATCAAGAAAACTGAAACGGTTATAAACGGCTACAGTTACGACTTTGGTTTAGTTTTGGAAAAGTGAAACGGCTGCAAAGGGTTAATTACGGTTTCGGTTGTGATTTGGATTTTTGAATACTGAGGTTTATGGAAAACTTAAAAGGAGTAAATTTCTGTTATTTTTCGAAAATTTAAGCGGTTTCAAATTGTAAATTAATCCGAATGCGATGAATCCGAAAAACATAAGAAATACAAAGCCAAGATAAATGTCAGATTTCGACATAAGTTGCAATGGTCTTCGAGAATGAAAGTTTGATACATAACGGAGTCGATTTTCGTTAAAATTTGTTTTTGCATGGCGTGTGAGGTATTCTTATGAGATATACTGTACTTCACCAACCCATTAGAAACAAGTAAAAACAGTTTTTAACAAAAGCTAAGCAACCTAATGGTGCACACATTTAATAAAAAAAGATTCCAAAATTGCAGTTCTCAAGTCTTCAAAAATGTTTGCTGATCAAACAAGTATGGTGCGGCTTGTTTTCAATGGGTTGGCGGAATACTCTGCAAATGTATATGTACACATTGAAATGCATTGCGCCCGCCAACAGCAACACCTGCCACGCGGCAGTCAAACAGAGCCAAACAGCCTGCTAGCCAATAACTTTTAGCCGGCCGCGCCAGAATGCTTTACAATGCGTTACGTTGTATGAATGCTGGCGATGCTTACGAATTTGTCAATTTTATTTGTCGCTCAGTCGTTTGCCTTTTTTTGTGCCAACATTTCTATTCATATTTGAGTTGAGATTTTTTTTTGCTGTTGTTTGATAATTTTCTATTTTGCTTTGTTTCCTTTGTGGTGGTTTTTGTTTTGTGTTATATAAAAGATTTTTTTTGAGAGTTTATATCTATACAGCAGGCAGATGAATGCTATAAACGCTTTGCTCTTTCTGGGTATAGCGCAGAATTTGTATCAAAAAATGGTTAAAGCTAAATCTAAACTAAACACCAATGTCACACTACTTTTCCAAGTTGGCAGAAAATCTCCTAAACGTAGTGTTGTTCTGCTACCACCCAGTACTCAATACCCGTAATCATTTAAATTTTCGAGAAGGAATCGATATCAAAAAAAATATCGATGGAAAGTACTCGATTCTGTTGGTATCGCATTCATTCAAAGACGAACGAAACGAGTCCTAAACATATAAAAACTTTGGAAACGTGTAAACGCATTTTCTTCTATGAAATAATTTGTTTGTTGAAACGAAATCACCATAAGACGATGCTAGAAAATACGAGCAGAGAAATGTTGAATTAAAATTAGATTTTGTTTTGTAAAATTTCTGCAAATCTTACAAATTTTTTTTTGAAATTAACAAAGCAAAATAGGCGGGAAGCGATAACTGGCATGCGAGTTCAGTGCTGAGTCAAGTACTCGTTACCTGTACTTGTATTGGGAGGAGGTAATCGACTAAAAAAAAAAACTTGGTACCTGAGGAGACTATATCTTCGTATCGGCACATCACTACCTAAAAGGATATTTGTACAACATTGCGCATAAGTAAAATTTTTTTATAACTCATATCGAACAAGTAAGAAAGTCAGAGTTCGGGTGAAACCGAATATTAAATACCCGCATGTTGTAAGACTTGACACAAAAACGCATGACCTGTAAAACATAGTTACTAGACTATATAGAAATTAATAACTGAGAAAATGTTTCGGAAAACTAAACAAGAGGGCGTGATCGATAATTTCTATAGGATGTACCTCAAGCCTTTTTAAAATTTTCAAAAATCGTGAAATGAATTATATCATTTTATATGTTTATCAAAATTTGAAAGAGCCGTGGTTATCATTCGATAAAAGTAAGGCAAGGTTTATTTCTATACTATTTTTTTAGCGGATAAGAAACAAAAAAGAACAAAATCGATAAACTATAAATATATCGAAATAATTAACTAACGGCAAAAAGTTTTTAAGTCGATAAACATTAAAAAAATCGATAAGAGTCGTTTATAAGAATGAACTTAAGTATATAGAATGTATACAGCTGTGTTCAATATAATAGTAGTGAAATTAAAATGGATATCGTTCGACGAAATAAGAAGAAGCTTTGTTTTTAATAAAAGAAATGTTTGAGTAGTAGTTTGTAGACCAATCAATTTTATTATAACATTGTGCAAGTTAGAACTCGCTCTAAAATTTCGCTGAATTTTTCGTCAAGGGTGTTGAGTGATTTTTTCCATACAAGGCATGAAGAAAAATTAATTTTGTATGGAAAAAAAAATACAACATCCTTGACAAAAAATATTCTAAAAATTCAGGGAAAATTTTGAGGTACTTCTAACTTGCACATTGCTAAAATTGAGTGAGTTATAAAACTGTGTACTCAAAAATTTTCTAAAAATTCTGCCCAAAAATAGTGAAATTTTGATATAAATTTTTAAAAGTTTAATTAACTTTCCTGAACGTTGCGTAAACTTCGAAATTTCTTTTGTTGTTGGTTTTATGGTCTGTTCATTTTTACATATTTTTGTAAGTTTGACGAGCTTAAGACCAGTTGATAATAATTCTTAGTTAATTATTATTATTTTTGTTAAGAATTATTATCAACTGGTCTTGAACTCGTTAAACTTACAAAAACTTTGAAATTTCCTTTTATGTGGTTTCTGTTACGGAATTCACAGCTTCTTCTTTTTTGGGCGATATCCAATTTAATTTCACTACTATTATATTGAACAAAACTGTATATATATAATATATAATATATATATAAACTAATTCAGAAAAAAAGTGACCCAAAGGAAACCAAAAAATATTTATATTGCTTCTTCGATACACTCTAATACATATTTGAGTACTTTTAAGTATTTGCTCAACCCTTAAGAGGCATTTTCGGAATTTATTTTTTTCATTTATTATGATAACAATTTGTTTACGCCACTGATTTTGCATAATTAAAAACACTTTATGCTGATTTTTTTTAAATTGTTGTTTTTTTGCACTTCGATCGAGTTTGAGTTTTTTTCACATTTTTAAGATTAGATAAGGTCGTGACATACAAACACATACTAGCGGATGAAATTCAAACTAGCAGACATGGGCAGACTGCTTATTCAAATTTGAATGCAGTACACACGACACTAACCAGTCAAGGTTAACTGATAGTAAAATTCCATTTCCATTACCACTAACATTTATTTTTTGAGTGGAACCTCATTTTCAATATCACTAAAATTTTATTTTAGTGAAATCACGCTTCTGTTATCATTTAACGGTGCTTATGAGTGAAGATTCGCTTTCGTTAGCATTGAAATTTATCGTTTAATCGAATTTGCGCTATCCACCACACTAACTTTTAGTGGAGATTTGTCTATATTAGCATTAATGGAAGCGCATATACATTTTCATTCAAAGATTAATTAATCTGCAATCCATTAAAATGTACATTAATGCTAATATAGACAAATCTTCGTTAAATATAAACCTGTGTGCCAATGGAGTTGAAGTTTCATTGAAATTAAAATTTAGTGCTGATGAAAGTGAAACTTCACTGGAACAAACTTTGAATGATAATGGAAACGTAGTTGTATTAAAATAAAATTTTTATTAACAATGTAAAAAGCATCACTAAGAATCTATTTTTAGTGCAGTTTCATTTCATTCATCACTCATTTAATGGATCTTTACTGGTAATGCAAACTGGCCATCTATGCTACAAACACAGACTAACGAGCAAAAAAAAAGCTAGTAGTCAGTTACTCTAGCAACAACAACAACAGCAAAAACTTGAAAAATTCGCTAACAAAAAATTCACTTTATACACATTTTTACGTACTTCAATCTATTAATACCGAAAAAGTTTCGAAATTTTTGTATCACAAAAAAAAAAAAACCATCACAAAAATTTTTGGAGCTACACCGCAGATAAAAGATAGACACTTTGAATAGTTTTTTTTTTTTGGAGATGCGCGAAGTTTTACAGTTTCGTAGTTTTTTTTCGAAATTTTTTAATGCGTTTAAGAAAAGAAGTTTTAGAGCTGCAAAGTAGGCACTCAAGTAAGTATGCAGCTATGCGCGTTTGTAGTTATGTATGTAGTCAGGGATAGTGAGCGGTAAAAGAATCATCAACGGCCGTTGCAGCTACATATTTAGTCAGCGTAGCGCGCTCCATCGATCAGACGCATATGCGGGCGACCGTTAGACTGAGTTTGATTTTTTTAACACGACTAACACGACCGACACATTTTCCGCATCGCATTCGACTATATGCGGATTTTTCATTTTGCAGGATAATAACGCAACTGGAAATCGTTACGGGAAAACAACACACAACAAGAAGCCTGCTGCCGAATCAGCAGAACATTTGAGCGCGAGCATATAAACTTAAATTTCGACTCCTACCGCATACGAAATGTCAGTCAACACAACTTCGACGAGATAACATATAAAATTGTTAAAGTTCAAGTAGCTACGTCGATGGTCCATAACATTGTATACGAACCACCTAGCGAACACGTATGATATGCGCCAAACACACAAATACACCTATCCCACCCACTGTTACTCATGAAATGGATGCGCGAGATGGCTTTTGCTGCGGCTGTTGGCATAGATGTGAGAGAGCGTGAGAGCACTGAGACGCAATAACCGATGGCAAGTGAGAAATAGTGTGGGAGCATTTGTATGAAAACAGAACGAGCTTTTTCGTTTCAACAACACAACTCATATTCTGAAAAAGCTTCAATTCTTGGCTTTTTTTTGTTGTTTTTACATTATTTTATTATTATTCAAACAATGTGCCGCATTGTGCTTACAAAAAGAAAAGAAAAATTTGTATACCAAATACAACCGTAGTTATACCTAACCACTAACAGGGTGGCTCATTTAGGGTCGTTTTCTCAATCTCCGGTTAGCACTAACCACAGTTTTTTTGAATAACTCGTTCGGTTAGCTGTCAAATTAATCGGCTTTTATGCAAGCGGCATTTTGACTCGCTTTACGTTCCACAAACTTTGCAGGGCCCTACTAATCTTTCAAAGTAAATTCCGAGGTTAAGGTTCTATGTAAATCAGTCTTAAAGCCAAGCCCCTCTCCCGATTTTTAGTGTGCTGCTTTTCATTTTTTTTTTACAAATTGGCGGGACCTACATGTGTTATGCTCCAAAGGGCTTCTGGTAAGGCAGATGTATTTTTGCTGAGAAGCTTTTTCATGGCAGAAATACACTCAAAAGGTTGCCAACCACTGCCGAGGGCGACCCCGATTTTGAAATTTATTTTCCAAATATTTGAAAGTTACCTGTCCTGTCACTTGAACTTTTTTGATGACGCTCTCAAAAGCTTTGAAGACTAAGAGGTAAAGAAGTAATGGATCTGACATGCCTGGTTCGTTGCAACTTCTAAGTAAAAATTACGCTGTTCGGTTAAATGCTAAAATTACCGTACTACAAGAAACTGACTAAACTAGATAACAAGTCAAATAATTATTTCAGTACGACCTAACACGTTCCGCTGTGAAAAATTGCGCCATTATGTGTTTCACCCGATTTTTAAATAAATAATTGGTCAATTGAGGCAGTTCCAACGAACAAAAAAGTCCAAACGTGTTCTAGAATCTGTAGCCCTCTAGAAAGGCAATGGGAAGTCAATTACAATTTTTGTAATTGAAAAAAAAAAAAAAAAATTAATTTTGTTTAAAAGGAAAGAAGAATAAAAAAATTACTTTCGACAGTTAAGATTTTGTTCAAAAAAAAAATTAGAATGAGAAAAAAAAATGTTCCAACCCACCCTTACCCTACATACAAATTGTTCACCAAAACGGTAGCTGGCACTCTTTTCAATTTAAAATACACCAAATGCAGTGCTGATAATACATAGATAATGGAAAACAATAATGAAGTATTAGATATAAACAAACAAACTGATTCCTTAATGTTCAGCTCATAAAACCAATACAAATCGACTATAAGCCTGTTTCAACCGTGATTTTGAATTACAAAAGCTACAATGTACCATATCAGTTAATGGGGAAATATTCTCACTTTCGGTAGTTTTTGTTTAATGACATGAAAATTTATTGTTAAAGAGTATAGTATTTGCGCAGAGTGCATTAACATGTACATATGTATCATTAAAATAGAACTGTGGAACTGCGACAGTCACTTTTAAAGCGACAGCGACTAGGACAGTTTTTACGGGTACGGTTATGGTGTGACGTAAGATAGCATAATGTGACGTCGAGGCCTCCCCCTTAAATTGCTGCCGAATTCGGTTGTCGACAGAAATACCTTCTGGGGCTGTGCTTACTTGTTTATTCGCAAACCATGATCCCAGCTTTTGGGGTTTTATCGTTAAATTTCATTCGCTCATCATGAAAGGTATGATGAGAGACTTATAGATCGTTATCTTTCTTTGCGGAATATTATTTTACCTGGGCCCGAATTGTCACAGTCGTTAACGAGCTCACCATCGCACGATCAAACATTACGTCAATCGACTAGCGAGTGAAGAATATCGGATTATTACAGCAGAAAGTGAACGAATCGTAATTGTCAGCTTTGCTATTGATTGTCTTCTTCTTCTTCAGTTTTGGAAAATACAATAGGCGTTTAAATGTCAAAATAAGGTGGCGGATATCAACACATTATTTGCAGTGATTATTTGATTGGAATGTGCCAGAGCACCATATCCAAGTTGACATCCGCAGTACTGATTGAAATGGAATCGAAATGGTGTCCGGAGTTTATACGTTTCGACCCGGATGATTCGCAAAGATGTAAAGATTTGTTTGTGAAAAAACATAGAATTCCTGGAGGTAAATTCAAATTAACATAAATGTATGTGTGTAATTTAATATTTTGTAATTTTTAGTTAACGGATGTGTTGATGGTATGCACATTGGATTACAGAAGCCGACGAAAGATGAGCACATAGTCGCTTTGCAGTAGTTTTTCCTTGCGCACAGTTTGGTATAAAATTTTTGGCCAAATCGGGATGTTCGCTCATAAATTTCGCCATTATGTATTTTTGCGTTAAACTAAGTTTCTTATAGTTTGTCCTTTGTCAAAAAAGATAGTTAAAATAATAAACATGTACAAATATAATTTTAATATGCTTACATTTTTAAATATTTGCTTTTTGCTTCAATTTGTTGCGCCTTTGATTGACAATTTGTGAACGAGTGACAATTCGAACGAACGTGTACGTTCATCTACTCGTTCACGTTTCTTATCATCTCGTTTTTTGATAAATTTGTACGCTCACGGCTGTCATAATCCGAAATTAACATTTTTACTTAGCGAGTTGCTCGTTCACGTCTGTCACGATTCGGGCCCTGATTTGATTTGTTTGTTGATTTTCCGACAGGGTGGAAAGTTGGTAAATATTTGAACGAAAGCAGGGCGCCAAAGCCGGTATGTTGCAAAACCAAAACGAAAAATCATTCCAATATGCAAGACATCCAAGTCTACGTATCGTAATGACTCGGGTTTCAACCGATCAAGGGCTGCTGATTTTTAACCCTCTTAAATCCACCTACATATGTCGACACGCCGGCTAAACAGTTGCTTCCGCAACAACAGGACTTTACTTTCAGGTTGCCAGTTCGGTCCAAAGTAGCACTTGTTTGGCTGCAAGGCAAACAAAAACTTTCTCTTGTCCTCATTCACCAAGTTATTCTGCCTCTTCATCCAGGCAGGCGGAGTTCTCCAAAATTGCAGCATGCACGCAGCTCATTTCAGTGATGTGAAAAGCTGTTTTGGAATCGACAAAGAGATGATTTGTGTCGCTTCTCTTGTCATGGGTCTTCTTCAAGGTATCGTAAAGATCTGGTGATTGGCAGACATACCGGGTCTGAAGCCGCAATGATGAGGTCAAATTAGCTTGTCTACGATGGTCTTCGGTATTTTGCACAATACGGTAGATTGAATGCGATAGTAAGAGACTGCTACCGCCGTAGTTGATGCGATTTGCGAGATCACCTTTTTTGTAAATTAGGCAGAGCACATTTCAGTTCCAATTTGCTCGTTCGAACATGTTCTGCAGAAGACTTGATGCATGCAACTATTCGCCTCCGTATTTTCCGCAGCGAGCAGTTCGAAATTGCAGGCGCTTTATAATTCATCATAGTTGACTCGTTGGAAATTTTTTCCATAGTCAGGGACTAAGGCTTCGGGTTCGTCATCACTCTTTTTATTTATCACTGAGGAGCACAAAAGCGATGTCGTCGGCAAATCTTATATATTAAATCACATTCTTCTTTATTTTATTTTAGATATACCAAAATCCCTATCATTTATTAGATGGGCCAATATAAAAAAAACATTCATGCACACATACATACGAATTATTCTGCATATAATATTATTCGGTACAAACATAAAAGTGCCGTTATGGAAATCCCTTACCGTGGTGAGAAATATAAAAGCCATGAGAGCTTATATTCTCTCTCAATTCTGAAATTCGCTCAATTAATTACTCTGCGCAAGAAAGGGTGGCTGGAAAAGCATATTACAATTCGGCAAAATAAGTACATGTGCACCTACACAACATTTAAACAACAAAGTATACAAGTTAACAAAGGTACAGAAATTTAGACCACATTCCAAAGTGAGGTAGGCCAAATACACGCATTTGACCTATCGTTGGGAACACACGCTCGGCTGTTATGATGGCAATGGCAGTGTGCTAAGCCGCAGCAGAGTGACACAAAGAAAGCTGCGCCATATGTTTCTTTGGCCTTCAACCCGCAATAAGAAGCTTTCTTTACTTACTTATTTATTTATGTTTATATTTAGTCAAAAAAGAGGTACTTATACATATGTACATACATGTTATAAAATATAATGAGAAGGACCGCTTTATGAGTTTTGCCCAGCTTTTCAGTGAACTTGAGCATGCATTTGCTGCTTGCATAGAATGTTAATTTGCGTTCACAGAAACCCTTAAGTATAAACAAAGAGTAAATGGAAGCAAACCTTTTGTTTCCGTCCCGCTAGTTTTATTTGCTACAAAAAAATTATTTTCTTGTGTGAAAAATTTGGAGTATTTATGGGTAATTCCATGTACAACCGATTATTGTGAAAGGAAAGTCTAAATTGATGGAAGTATGAAAGTTTTACTGCATTATTTCTAGTGAGTCCAGTCCCAACAAACACTGAAGTAAGACATTGATTAGATAACTAAAGGACGGCTCGAGAAACACTGGAGAAAGTTAGTGTTCTCAAACAAAATGTAATTCTCTAATGGCATTCTAAGATGAGTTGAATTTGCAATTGTTCTCTTATCATTCGCGAGTCGATTGCTAGTGTGCTAGTTATCTATTGTGGCAATCCAATGTTCTCTAAAGTTAAAAACTTCGTTTGTTTGGGTGTTTCCTCCAAATTGTTTAGTTTCCAACTTACTCAAGACCTTCCTCACGTGTAATTTGGTGAACCACGGACAAGTTCTTGACCTTGGTTTAATAATAACAACTGAGCTCATGTAAAACGTATTATATCTGGAATCGTAATCCATACCTTTGATTTACACTTACATACATTTGTGCATTAGGCATGACTAAGTGCACTTCTGTCCACTTGCTTCCGTATTTTGCTGTACATGCCGAACCGTCTTTTAATTCAAGTCGCCTTCTTATTAAAAGGAAAACAAAATCACTTACCTTATTGTCACTATCTGTGGTATTACCAGAACCAAAACTAGCCAATGAGCAACGATCATGATCATTTTCCGTTAACGGTTCATCCAAATCACGCGATGAACGTTGCGATGAGCCAGAATTCTTTGCCGGTGACTTTGGTAACGTAAGTGATGTGCCCGAAAAGCATGTTTCCTGCATTACTTCACGCATTTTCTTAACCCAAATCTATAAAAACAAAAAAGCAAAATATATTAGTTATGATAAAATGAGTGGTATGAAAAATCGAACATAACTAATAAAATCTCTACACTTTGAATAATACAGATATGGAAATCGGATAAGAAGTGAAATTTCGGGCAATCCGAAAAGAGGGGGCAACAGCCGGTTGGTACATGTATACTGTTAATATTCGTAGTCCTGTAGAAACGGATAAAGTCTAAAAAGTGGATAATATGAAAGCCAGGATAGTAAAGATAAAGTTTTCTTTAGACCGAGCTTTTCCAGCAATTGGTACGGTGATACTTTTTTTTAACTATTCTTGTAAATTGGTGTTTTGCAATTGGTTCCTACTATGGCATCTATTTATGCGCATGAACTTTTGGTGAATCCTTTCATCAGGCATGTACACTACCCTCTCTACCAAATAATAATACGGATAAAATTCGGATAGCGTTTGTCTAGTTCGGAAAATATCCGAATAGTGTTCTTTAGCAACAAGGATGCGTAAAATTTTTCTCAGTCCCTCATAGTGTTTTCCCTTTTCTTCAATTCTTTCATAACTCACCTGTTTTGTTTCCAAACTATTCGCCTTCAATACGATACGGCAATCAGAGAGCATTGGTGAACGTCCCGTCCACACAGCGAATTTGGTTTCATCACCTTCAATGTGCTCAGTAATACCCATATCTAAAAGACAACAAGTTACCCATTAAAAATGTTTTATGAATTATATATATACAGTTACACCTACCAGTTGTCATGAGTTTGCTCTTAAATTGGTATTTAACAGAACCATTCGAATCCTTCACCTCTTTGGCAAATAGTAAATATAATTCGAATAAGAAAACACGTCGTTCACGCCCCTTACGTATCAATTGCTTTGTATCCCATGCTTGGAATGCATCCTGCAACACAGCCTCACCCAAATTATCAATGGGCACATCACAGTTCTCCAACAATGATAAATGCATTGCATCATTCGCTTTCTTCGGTACATTTAACATTACTTCTAAACCTTCCTTAATTTCACCATGACTTTCCTCACAACATGAGAGTAAATCTTTAAGTAATAATTGATATTTTGTAATGCGTTGTACTGGTTTTATGAGAAAAGCTGGCAAGGGATGTTCAACTTTGTGACGATGTTGTAACTCATCAAAATATGTACCCGAATGTTGTACCATCAAATTATTTGAGATCGGTTTATTTTTACAATAGTACACATACATATCGAACTTCGATGCCCAAGTGACAAAACAATGGCCAACATCTTCAGGCATGGTTTCATATTTTTCCAATTCACGTAAAAATATTTTCTGATGGAAATTATAAATTTCACGAATGTTGCCGAAAAGTGTGTCCTCCTTGCCAACCAAGGGTGGCGGCACACCTTGGCCAGTGCGGAATTCTTCTAGAAAGCATTTAATGCATGTTTCCAAATCTTTTACATAGGTACGTTCAGTTTGCATTAGTTCGGCCATAATGAATTCTTTTCTACGTGCCGATTTACGTTTTTCTTCGTTAATTTCTTTAGATGCTGCTGTAGCAGATGTTGTTAGTTTAGCTTCTAGTGAAGGATCAGAATGTCGATCAGTGGTAGAACCTTTAATGAAAAAATTTATTGGATTTATATGGTATCTACTACTATCATAAATCATACTCACCAGAAGTAGAAGTTATCGATGAATTTGCGTCAGAGTCAGCAGTCACTACCATTGACATACCAAGAGACTTTTCTAATTGCTCTCTATAGGTGTCCATGCGGTTGCTAAAGTCTTTGTATCTATTTGGAATTCAAAAAATTTTTAGAATTTAGATGATGAAAAACCATAACATTTATGCAAACCTTTGATCCACAGACGCCACCCATTGCTTGATGGCGCTAGCATGCGCATGTCCTTTCTCGACTAAACTATCAGCCAATTGTATTAGCAGCTTGACACGTTCACGCGTCTCCTTTGCAGTGCCGCGAAATTCGTTGTGCTCTTTGAGCAGACCTTCGGTCTCTTCGCGTGTCTTACCCACAAGATTTGTGCGTGACGAGAGGTAGGCTTCGCCAGTGTTATGTATCCATTCGATTGCTTGTTTTGCGCTTCGCTCAAATAGCACAAATTGTTGACATTGATCTAGCGATTTTTTACGTTGTGTCCAAAACTCAAGCACCTGATTTTCCTGTGTCAGTAGCTTATCGAGTATGGTGCGCACGTGTGTTTCACAATTACCTTGTGATTGGTATTTGTAATATTGTTGCGAACGGTTGGCATATTTAAGGAATGTTTCGGCGGTACGACGCGCAAGTGTGCACGCTTTAAGGAATGCTTCCTTTTGTTCCTGATGCTTTGAAATTAATTGCACAATAGTTTGTGCTTTATCACTTGAGCCACCACCGCCACACCAATCGTCTTCGCGCCGATATTCCCGTTCTAAGCTATCGAGCACGGAGCACACCTGTTCGGCGGTTTTATAAAAATTCATTGATGCTGTAACTAGCTTGTGACGCTCTTCGGCGTATGTGACCAGTTGTTGCCACTTCTTGGTGACATCGTCCGAAATTTCCCGAATCGATTGTGGATCATAGTGATTGGCATTGATGAGCGCGTCGGCACGATATTTGACTTGCACAGCGGAAGTGTGTGTTTTCTCAATGGCAACCTTTGATTGGAGAAAAGAAAGAACGAAAATTATTATAAATAAAAATTTAGAGCCGTTCCAAATGTTTCACAAACTAGCGTTTTCATCTTCTCAAAACTCACCTGGAATTGCTCATGTTCCTTGCGCAATTGTTCTGCCTCCTGCAAACTATTTGGCGTCACAAAACTAGCAACCAACATCGCTTCACCATTACGTATCCAAGATATTACTTGATTGGCATCATTTTGAAATTGGCACAATTGTACAGCTTGCTCCAATTTTGCGCGCTTCGCTTCAGATAGTTCCTCAAGGTCAATTTCACGTTCACCCAAAAAGTCCAAGAGATACTGTATGCGCGCCTGCGCTGTGTGTGTAGCATCGGCCATCGAAATGATGCCAGCTGTTTCAAACATTTGTAATAAATCTTGTCCCTGTTGCAATACCTCATAGGTAGTATTTTGTATATCTGTCACAGAATCATTGTGCATACGTATCAGCTGTTCTGCCTTTTGATAGTCACGTGAGAGGTCGGCGTGCTGCAATTCCTCCGACCAAATTTCCAATTGTGATGATAATTCCATTGCATCACGTTCAAAATAACGCAAACGCAATATCAGATCTGCGCGATATTGACGCGCTGACCAAAGTTCCTCAAGTTCTACTTTTTGTTTTGTTAACTTTTCTAACGTAGTTTCAAGTCCAGATATTGAAACACTATTTTCATCATATTCAAGTGAACGCATTTCTTGCAACAAAGCTTCGCCCTGTGCTATAGTTTGCATACAACCTTTCAATGTGCTTTCTTGTTGTTCACGAAATTGTTGTAGATGGCGTTCAATGCCTTCGAGATTCTCCTGAGATAGCATAGTTTGATCGGTGGAAACATCGGTGCGTAATTGATCAATCCAAGCGGTGACCTGTAATGGAATAATTTTTTATTGACACAGTTTTTTTTAGGAATCAACCTTTCCATACCTCCTTTTCATGCGTATAAAATATAACAGCCATTTCCAAACGTCGTCGTCGTTGCTCTACGCGCTCAGCAAAGCTGGCCACTTGCAATTCCAATTCACGCGCAACCGAGTAAATCTCATTGGGATCCGCTTCCCCGCTACGCGCCAATTCATCCGCTGCAGATAGCAGCTTTTCAGCATTGCTGTAAGTGTTCTGTGCCACATTTTCAAAATGTTCATGTGACTTTTGGTAAACGCGCGCCTTCTGTAGATTGCGCCCAATGCCAGTATTTTTGCGTAAAAAAACCTCACCATGATTCTTCAACCAATCTAATACTTGTTTAACATCCTCCTGAAAGAGGCGCAGCGCCAAAGTTTGATGTAATCTGATTTTCTCTTGATGCCATTTTGCCTCCAACGAACGATGGTGACCCAGTATTTGATGTATAACGGCGAGTACATGAGAGGCACCCTCACTATAATCAGCAGCCGGATTTTGTCGTTCATATTTATTAAAGCTACTATTCTTGCGATGATCGGGTACACCCGGCGGCGGTGGTTGATTGCACACTTGCACCAAATGATCTAATTGATAAAGTAATTTCTTGCTGGTTGAGTGTACTTCCGTGTAAGCCTGACACATCGCCTCGTAGAGCGATTGATGCGTACGTATAGCTGTTTCCAAACTTTGTATATCTGAGGGTAATGGTTGTGATGCTTGACAAGCTGCTGCCCATGAGGCAACGCTATTGCAATACTGCTCGGCTTTGTGATGAAATAAGACGCTTAATTGCAACACTGCTGTGCGCTCATCCAAACCTGCAGCGAAATCTTTCCAAGTGCGATCGAGTCGCGTGGCTAGCGTTTTAATGTGTTGCGCTGCATAATGTTGACTTTCGATTAGGCGTGAGGCGACAGCTAAAATGCGATCAATATTCACTGACACATTCATAGAGGCGACAGCAAACTTCTGATGTTCGTCTTGTAGCGATTTTGCTACAGAATAATTATGCCCAATCTCGACGTAGGACATTTGAAATACATCGCGATTGTGTAGTATCCAATCGAACATTTTTTCACAATCTTGCTCGAAGAGCCGCCACTGGAAACATTGATCCAATTTGGATTTTTTATGCTGCCACAGTGTAAGTAAACGTTGCTGCCCATTGCGTATGAGGTCAACTTGACGTAGTGCTTTATTAATAGCCGCTGCCATATCCGGGTTATTGGTGGCTGCGCGAAAAGCTGGTGAAGAGTTTTGTGTTTGCGTTGAAGTGCCGGAATCGCTGCCGCCACAATCGGCACCAGAGCCAACGCATGGCTAAGGAAGAGATAAGAAAGAAATATCTTTGTTAGTCTTTGATTACTTAAAAAAAGAAAGCGCCAGTGGGACTATGATCTAAGGTCCTTTGACGATTATTGGGAATCAGCCTCTGTCCGGCTGCTTGATGTCATCTTGAATAAAAAGGCTCGCATTAGCCACAAAAATAAATGATTTATTCGGGTCTTGCAACGTCTATTACGTCGTCAATCTAAAGAAGCGCAGAGTAGCAATTGAATTTGAACTGGGAGAAAACGTCATTTTTTGTTGTTGCAACTCCCAAACATTTCCTAGGATTATGGATAGCCCCGTGACTATTTTTGACCGAATATGATTCGGACGATTTAACCCGAATGTCATGGGAACGTTGGCAAATACTGCTGTGAGCGTCACACTAGATGCCAGAAAGGGTAGTGGTGTCTAACTCGATGGCTGATCTACGGATGTGACACCGAAATTTGAAGCATGAAGTATGTTGAAGAGTTCAAGAGGAAGGTTGTTGTTGTTGTTGTGGTAACGACAAAAACACTCCCCGAAGGTTTTGGGGAGTGTTGTCGAATAAACAGTCCTTGGCCGGATTTGAACCCGGTACGCTCCGGTACTACCTTGCGGTACTGCCCGACTGTCGTGGTAGCGATTCATGACCAGTGAAACCTTCTAGGTTATGGGTAATGAGAGGTGAGAGGCATTATATCCGTAGATCAACCATCGAGTTGCATATTAGTCGCCTCTTACGACCGGTTTGCCCACCTCGAGCATATTCTAAACCCCTAACCCGCAGGGGCTAAGAGGAAGGTCGAAACCTATAGGGGGAGATGTTGAGCTCGAAAGTGATGGAGTAACAAAAAAAACAAAACAAAACATGTTTGCTTGTCTGTCTGTATGTTTGTTCGCGCATCACAAAAAACTGCTGCTTGAAATTGAATGAAATTTTCACCGAAGTATTGCTAGGTATCTAACTTAAAGTTTAGAACACATTTTATAGCAGCAAAAACCAGGCTTCAATAAAGAAAAATGTAGCACAAGAGGAAGACCCGCTCTATATTGCACAGCTCAGGTGGAAAATAATTTGGTTTCTTTCAGTTTAAGAAAAAATACGATTTTTATCAATCGCACTTACCTGTCTACCTGGCACTCCAGCAGCACCACTCGCATTTTTATTAATTTTTGCTAGCAATTTTTTACTTTGTAATTCCAAATCTTCAATTGGTAGATTTTGTATTTTCTTTTTCATTTCGTTGTGATGATCCAGTGAATGTTTGGCCCCATTTACATCCTCAGCAAAATCATTACGCTGTAAATCCTCCTGCAGATCGTCAATACGATCAGCCATGTCGCTCGCTTGCCAAAAGAAATCTTCAATAGCCAAACGTGATTCCGTCCACTGCTGATGATCGTATGGCTGTGTACCATCAAAATCGGAAGTTAACTGATGCGCCTCGGCTATCTTATGTAACGCTTCGATCGATATATTCGATGTTTCAAATTTATATTTATTTGTTGATATAGAAGCGCGTTGTTTTTGCCAAAAATTATCCGGTTTAATTAATACCACATTATGTATATTAGCACTAAAATGTTCTTGTAGTACTTTGAGTATTGTCTTTAGATTTGTGGAACAATTGCCATTGCCGCGCATATCAATGATGACCGTAAAACCGAGGTTCTTCGCCGAATCACTGCAATGAAGTGAAAGAATTGGAAATTTGTGAAATTAGTTGAAGCTATCAAATAATGCAAAAGTCAATGTGAAAAGTTTTTGAGTTGGTAGGAAGTTAGAGAGAGAGAAGGAGGAAATATATATATGTGAACGTGAATACGCCGTAAATAGGAGCGAATATAACACGCCAAATAACGCTGCCGTGTAACTATGTAACTACCATTCAATAAGAGACAATGAACTGCGACATAGGCAAGTCAGGCATGGTAGGCAGCAGTGGGTTTTGTTTCTTTTTGTTTGATACTTTGAATTTTGCATAAATTAAGACTGTTACGACGAATTCGAATTTATATATGCTGACACAATTTCTTTTTATTAAATTTCTTTCACATGCATAAATATTTGATAAAGACTCGTCGTCGTCATTGTGATCGTCGCAATGTTTGATGAACAAATTAATAGGATTGTGGGTATGGAGCACTAGAGCCAAACATCTATGGGAAACTACACCGAGGCTTGATGTATTAGCGAAATATAAAATAGTCAAAAAAAAAAAAAGGCAAGTCTAGTTTCGGGTGGTACCTTACATTGTATACCCAGTTGTGTAAGACTGTGGCATAGCACGTAGAGTTTAAATTCAGT
Organism: Merzomyia westermanni; assembly: GCA_949987695.1. Classification (NCBI taxonomy): domain Eukaryota; kingdom Metazoa; phylum Arthropoda; class Insecta; order Diptera; family Tephritidae; genus Merzomyia; species Merzomyia westermanni. The sequence continues at coordinate 21,475,732 of OX465291.1, forward strand.
GAAATTGTAACTTTAAACGTATACTGTCGTCTTTATTAGTGTAATAGAAGTCAAAACAAGAATTTTTAGTATTTTGTCTGTCTGTCTATATGTTTGTTCGCGCATCACTCAAAAACCTCTAAATAAAGTTGAATGAAATTATCGCCGAAATTTTATGGATCAAATATATTTTATAAATCAAATGAAATTTTTTTAGGTCATGAGAAAAACCTTAAAAATCAAAGTCGAAAAGTCAAAAAAATGAAATTTCGCAGGCTCGAAAATTATTTTTTTGGGTATGCGTACTGGAACTTTTTTTTCCTCAGTCCAAAACCTATCAAAAAATCGATGGCGCGATATCGGTTAACTTTCGTCCACAAAAATCGACCCACCCTAATATAAATATTTAAAATTTATTAAAAGCTTAGCGCTAATTAATTTCTAAAACTCTACAAACACTTTTTTGTTATAAAGGAAATGTAAGCTGACTTATACTACTTGTATAAGGTCAACCAGACAAACTCTAAGGAAAGTGGAACTTATACGAGAAGCGGGCCCTGAAACTTCCACAAAAACCTAGAAAAATGCATCATGTCTGTTAATCTAACAACAACAGAAATATTAGTGGTTCAGTGTTGGAATTATACTGGAAAAAATGCGATGAGTCTAGGATCTCTTCTTCTTCTCATACTTGCAAACAGCGGACCAAAGTTATAATACCATTTCATATTCATGAAAGGTATAAAGATCTGAAAATTAGAGTTTACGAATAGGGTCAGCCTAACAATTGGACTACTCAAACTTTAAAGTTGAAATTTCTTAAGTTGTATTTAACAAATTGTGATCAATAAATAAAAGTCGCTTTAGTTACAAAACATCGATAACATCACGGAATTTTGTTAGGCACTCTCAATTGACGGTTTGCTTTTGTTTTCTATAAGTGTTATTGTTTTCTTGTGATATTACCTAACCACAAGCCACAATTAAAATGAAATATTTTGAGTTTATGCATGCGTATTTCTTTTTTCTCCTTTACTTTAGTTTTAAATCCATATGTAAATAAGAAAGATACAGCAGTCGTTGAGGTATTACCATGTGGCTGTTGCTTTGGTATATTTTGCTCTTGATTCTTTGGAAATTGGCAGTAAATGACGTGGGTAACACATGGGAATGTGTGTGCGCATGCGTAGTAGACTCATTGTTTTGTTTTTTCGTATAAAGTAAAAGTCAAAATAGCCTGCATGTAGGGTGCCTCAATTTGTATGAGACTTGCTAGTAATGTTAGAAGAACGAGGCAACAATTGAATTTGGCGCCTCCTTTCCGTTAACAAATAGCTAAGTTGATATCAAGTCAAGATACTCAACGCACTTTTTAAGTATTCAGTATGAGTCTGTTAAGGGGCTCTGCTACGGAAAATTGAGGCGAATTCAGGGCCTTACTTACGAGGTGTGTTCAAAAGGTATCGCGAATTTTGAATTTTCGCTGGTTACGTATATTCGAATTTCGAATTTTTTGCCGACAAGCTCGGCCATTTTGAATGTTCAGTTATTGTTGACAGCTGCTTTGCTTGCACGTGTTTTGGATCGTCTTCGATTTTTACGCGAAATTCGTACCAAAATTGCTCAATTGTAACCAAAAACAGCATCGCATGAACATTGCTAATGAGATGTTAAACTCTGTCCGCGACGACCCAAATTTGCTCCAGAGGGTCATAACTGGTGACGAATCGTGGGTTTATGGTTATGACGTGGAAACTAAAGCTCAATAATCTCAATGGAAGCTGCCGCACGAACCAAGACCGAAAAAAGCGCGCCAAGTTCGGTCGAATGTGAAAGTTTTGCTGACAGTTTTCTTCGATTGCAGGGGCGTGGTGCATCAAGAGTTCTTGCCACAGGGAAGAACGGTCAATAAGGAATATTACCTGCAAGTTATGCGCAATTAGCGGGAAGCAATCCGCCAGAAACGCCCGGATTTGTGGAAGAACAAAAATTGGCTTTTGCACCACGATAACGCCCCTGCTCACGCATCGTTGCTTGTGCGCGTCTTTTTGGCCAAAAACAACACACTAATGATGCCGCAGCCACTGTATTCCCCAGATCTGGCCCCCTGTGACTTTTTCTTGTTCCCTAAACTGAAGAGGTCCATGAAAGGACGAGTTACGCTTCTCTTGACGAGATAAAGACGGGATCGAAGGAGGAGCTGAACAAGATACAAAAAAATGATTTTTTGAAGTGCTTCGAAGATTGGAAAAACCGTTGGCACAAGTGTATAATATCTCATGGGGATTACTTTGAAGGGGACAAAATAGATATTCATGAATAAATAAATAATTTTTGAAAAAACACAAAATTCGCGATACTTTTTGAACACACCTCGTACATATCTAATTAGGAATAAAAAATATTCTTAAAAAAATTAGAACATATCATACGTACACCAAAATAAAATAACGGCTGTGGCGAAAGACGGAAGCGGGGACGGAGGAATTATATTCCCAATAAATAGATATGCAATTTCTCTCTCTCTATGGCGCGATATACAACGGTATATCATCATAAACCTCCTAAGAGATTTTTGCGCCAAGCTTCTCTTCCAATTTGTGGTGTGCCGATTTGAATTTTCCCTACAAATTGGTGGGACCTACAGTTTTTTGCCGATTTCGAACGGCATCTACAAAGGAGACGAATTTTTGCTGAGAAGCCTGTCATGGCAGAAATACACTCGGAGAGTTTGCCAAACCACTGCCGAGGGGCGACCCCGTTTTGAAAATCTTTTTCCAAATCACTTTTGATGTTACCTGTAGCAGGGCTCGAACCATGGACCTTCGGTGTGGTAGGCCGGCAACACTACCTTCACACCACGGCGGCCGCCCAATTTAGTAAGCAAATAATTATGTGGTAATCACTTTCCAAAGAACTATATTTGTTGCTTAATGGTTAAGTACCATTTTTATACCTAGCAGTGCTACGCACACAAGGTTTATTAACTTAAGTCGCCTAACGGTGCTATGTAACGGCATAAACGGATCGAGATAGATGTTGACTTATATATATCAAAATGTTCAGGACGAAAAGATAAATTGGTTAAGCCATGTCCGTCCGTCCGTCCGTCTGTTAACAAGATAACTTGAGTAAATTTCGACATATCTGAATGAAATTTGGTATGCAGGTTTCTTGGCACTCATCTCCGAGCGCTATTTAAAATGGGCGAAATCGGATGATAGCCATGCCCACTTTTTATTTATAGAATATTTTCGAAAACACAAAAAAAGGGATTATTCAGTACATAATACACTTATAAGGATAAAATTTGATTAAGTCAAATTTAGAAATATTATTAATCAGAAATCAAAAACCGTCCAAGGTATCGAAACGAAATTCTGCACACATATTTATATTGATACAAGGAATGTTCCAGGAAATTGGCGAAATCGGTTAAGGCCCACGCCCCCTTTTATATGAAAGATTTTGAATAGGATCATAGATATACATGGTGGCTGATGAATTTTGCTACATTAAGAAACTCAAATAATTTTTTTTTCAGTGTATGGAATTCATTTTTCTTTTATTCATGTTAAAGCTCATTAAATTTTATTAAATATAGCTTAATTAGTTTTAAAAATAATGGAATTTAAATGCCCCCCCTGCTCGTCGATGCATGTGCGGCATCTTACCAAAAAGTTGTTCATTACTGCTTGGAGAGTTGAGACAGGAATAGCCGCAATTGTTTCTCGAATGGATTGCCTTAGTTCATTCAAATTTGTTGGTTTTGCTTTGAAGACTTCCTGTTTGCAATAACCCCACAAGAAAAAGTCAGGTGCAGTAAGGTCAGGCGACCTGGGTGCCCAACGGAATGTGGAGTTTCTGGATATCAGCTTATTGGGAAATTTTCGTCGCAATTCTGTCATAACAGGTTGGGCTATATGAGGAGCTGCACCATCTTGCTGAAACCACACAGAGTTGAAAGAAATTCTCATTCGGCGTAATTCTGGATAGAAAAACTCTCTCAACATGCTCAAGTAGCGGTCTCCAATAACCGTAACGGTGTGACCGTTTTCTTCGAAGAAGTAGGGCCCGACAATGCAGCGTGATGAAACTGCACACCACACTGTGACACGAAGTGGATGCAATTCCGTCTCATGGAGTATCTGTGGGTTGGAAGCACTCCATATTCGACAATTTTGTTTGTTTATGTTGCCGTTTAAATCGAAATGGGGCTCGTCAGACTTGAAAAGACAGTTCAACATGTTTCCATCCTCTTCCACCATTTGAAGCATCTTCTGGCAAAATTCCAAGCGAATCGGCAAGTCTGCAGCGTTCAGTTTGTTGGCCATTTGAATTTTATATGGGAATAAGTCCAAATCTTTGTGCATAATTGACTGTAATGACTGTCTGCTTACACCCATTTGAGCAGATAAGCTTCTTGTCGAAACACGTGGATTGTTTTGTATGGCAGCAGCTACAGCAGCGATTGTTTCCTCCGTTCGAACTGAAGGGTTTCGATGGTAAGGTCTTCTGTTGACTGTCCCATGCTCGGCAAAATTGTTTACAAGTCTTATTATGGTCCATCTGCTCGGAGGATTGCCGCCAAACGTGCGCCTATACTCTCTTTGAACCGAAACTACGGACTCCAGTGCGTGATAGCGGCGGACAATCCAAATTCTTGTTTCAGTGTCCCAGTTATCCATTTTTGTTAAATGTAAAAGTAAATCTGCAAAATAAAAAAAAAATTTACCAGATTCATTAAATAGAAAAAGTTATTTAATTTTTTTTTGGTAGCGGCTTTCATTAGCCACCCTGTATTCAATAGGCAAAAACTTTGCGTAGAGCAAAGTGTCCGTGAACGAAAAAATTCGAAAAATACAAAGTTTCGAAAATGGGCGTGGCCCCGACCCTTTTATAGTGGATTATTGCACAAAACTCTTTATGCCATAACTCTGGCAAAAATTGATTTATCGCAACGATATTTGGCGAAAATGTTGTACATATAAAGGTAAATGTTTGTTGTAAAAATGGGCGAAATCGGTCAACGGCCACGACCAGTTTTTTAACATAGTTCTGAAAAATTTTTTTGTAAAATGTAAGACGCGATATTTCTATAACCAGCTATACCAATAAGGTGTTGCATACATAATATGCTTTTCAAGAAAAACTCAACAGCAAAAAAGTTTGTTAATTTTGGGGAGGTAGGCGGGGCGCCGCCTACTTTTAAGCATAAAAGAATTATTATTAAATTAATTTTGTATCGAAAAAAATACCTGACAAAAAAATTCTAAGAATTCAAGGAAAATTTTTGAGGTACTTCTAACTTGCACATTATTGTGCTGAAATTCAATGAGCGTACTCACAAATTTTCTAAAAAATCTGCCCAAAAATGTTCAAATTTTCATGCAAATTTTAAAAGTTCCATTAACTTTCCTGAACTTTTTGTAAAATTTGAAACTTCTTTTTATGTGATTTCTGTTATTGAATTCGCTATATTTTAAATGAAAGTTATTAAAAACACAGCTTCTTTTTATTTCGTCGAACGATATCCAATTTAATTTTACTACTAATGTATTTAACACAACTGTATTTGCGTGGTAGTCGCTACCACCAGTGATTACAACAAAGTTGCCTACTTTCAAGTGCTTCTTTCAAATAGAATTTCGTGTATTATTATTTAAGTCTTTGCAACAATGAACCCAACCTTAAAAATTGCAGCAAAACCTATCCAGCTCAATATCTGCTGAGGTTACTACTTGATTCAGCATTTCTAATCGAAACAGCTATCAAGATGTTGTTGTGGCAGTAAAAGTACTTTTCAAAAAATAATGTGGGTCGTGCCGCCGGAATGGCCTTCCTTAGTTGGATATAAAGCCGCCTAGTTTACTTCATGGAACCCCTAGAATAATATCTATGACGGTTTAACCATCGATTGCCAACAATGCCGAATCCCTTAAAGTTGCCTTTTTGGCGACGGGAGATCTTTCAAATAACAGCACCCGAGCACTGATAACGTTCACATTTTCTTATTATCACTTTATAAATATTAGTCATAGCATGTCAAATGATCGCCTTATCACATAACTGTCAATGAAGATTGCTAATAATGCGTTTAATTGCTGTTGCTCTATAAAAAGATGCCGCGAAACATCTTACAATTACTCAATATTTCTATACACATACAGTGTATGACAAAACTAAAGCACTAAAAGACCCTCTGCTTAACATGATTAATTAAAATTCTATGTGCAGGTTTAAAATTTTGTATTTATTTTTTTGATTAAGGCAACATTTTAGTTATTTGAAATATGAAACAAAAAAACTGTTTTCATGGGCCAATAAAAAAAATATTAATTGCAGTTTTCAGGCTAACTAACAAATTTGTGTGTCAAAACTAAAGCACCAAATCAAGCTAGGTCTTCTTTTTCCCTAAATGTGTTGTCAAAACCATAACACTAACCACACCGATCTATTTCAAAACATGTCAAACAACGGTTCGCTGGAAATAATTGTTTCGTGATACTTCGCGAAAGAATTTTACTCAAATTTAATCAGAGGGAATCAGGAAATATTATTTGAAAACGTCTTAACCAGCCCTGTTAAATAATGATTACCGGTTTGATCAATTTCTTTCTTGAGAATCCATTTAATGATTGATTACCAATTACTTTCAATTTTTAATGATTTTCCAATTAATTAAAAAATAATAATAAAAACTCATGATTTTTTACGATTATTAAAAAAAAAAAAACGTTTAATAATTAATTAAAACTGATTATTAAAAAATAAAAACAATAATAATTTTTATAAAAATTCAAAAAGTGAAAAATTATTATTCTTGGCCTTGAGCATATGATGAATACTTGATTATTAAAAAAAATCAAAAATAATCAAAAAAAAAAGTTGTTTTGATTACTTTTGATTATTTTCGACTTTTTTGATTATTTTAATTTTTTTCCGTATTGTTGTAGAAGCACATAAATATACACAAAAACATTACTGAAATAAGAAATTAAAAAAAAAAACAAATATAATAAAAATTAAAAATAATTTAAAGCAATCAAAACAACTTTTTGATTTTTCTTAAAAAACAATTAAAATAATCATTACCTGTTTAGTTTATTTTGAGCTTTAGGCCAATAATTTGAAATAAAACACTTTATTTAGTTTTATATTCACTGACTGTCGATAATACACTGTCATAAGTGTCCCGAAGATGACCTCAGACTGAGGCCGAAATATCGACCAAATAAAATAAAATTTGAATATAAAACTAAATAAAGTGTTTGCCTTAATCAAATAAATGTTACCGCTAACAAGTTTGGGAAAGTCTTAGATTTAGTGTATGTAATTGATATAAACCAATTTTCTGTAAATCGTTGTGATCCGTTGGTTTTACCAGAAGACCTTTACCACCCTTCTATGGAAATAGTCTACGAAACCATAAGTAATGGCCAAGGCACTCAATGCTACTCATGTAGTAGCTTTGATTATAACTTTTCCAAAGCAAACTACAAGAAGTTAAATAAAGAGCTGTCTAAATTAACTTGGCCTGAATTTGGTTGTGATATCGATCTAAACGTCTCACATTTCAATCACACTATTTACTGCCTATTTGAGAAGTTTATTCCTAAACGTAAAGTAACTTATGATCATCCTACGCAAGCTTGGTTTACTAAAGAGCTTAAGGCTCTTAAAAATAGGAAAACGCGATCATTTAATTTATATAAGAAATCCGGATTAAATAAACATTACCTACTGTATTCCATTCTACGTCAGAAGTACATAGATTTAAATAAAAAGTGCTATAAAGCTTATATCTCTAAAACGAAAAGAGACATTATTCTCAATCCTAAGTCATTTTATGGTTTCGTAAATTCTAAACGTAAAGTATCAGGGTTTCCCTCAGCCATGAAATATCCAGACATTATATCTAGCGATAATCAATGTATCGCAAATTTTTTTGCTCAATTTTTCACTTCTAACTATTCTGCTGTCACCAATTCAAACTTTCAAAACTATCCCTATAAGCTACACGGGACAAATTCAATTAATTCACCAATTATATGCGCCAAAGATGTTCTAATTTACCTTAAAACCTTAAAAGAATCTTTTAAATATGGTCCTGATAGGATTCCTACATGTTTCTTGAAAAAGTGTGCGAACCATATTTACCAACCCCTTACCAATTTGTTCAATCTATCACTAAAGTGTGGTGTTTTTCCAACAGCGTGGAAAGAATCGTTTCTTCTACCGCTGCATAAAAGCGGGAGTAGGTCTTCTATAGAGAACTATCGTGGCATCGCAAAGCTTTCTGCCATCCCAAAATTGTTTGAAGCTATTGTTACAAATCAACTTACGGGTCCGATCTCTACTTTGATAGCTGACTGCCAACACGGGTTCAGTAAGGGAAAGTCCACAGTTACGAATTTACTTGAGTTTACCAGTCATGTCTCAAATGGCTTTAGAAAAAATCTGCAAACCGACGTTATTTATACGGATTTCAGCAAAGCTTTTGACAAAGTGTGTCACTCATTACTTATTCATAAACTCGATCAGTTGGGCTTCCAGCCGGGTCTCAATCGCTGGATCTCTTCTTACCTTAGTGACAGGACACAAAGAGTAATGTTTAAAAATTTAGTATCCGATGTCATTTATGTCTCTTCGGGGGTTCCTCAAGGAAGCCATCTTGGCCCGATTCTGTTCTTGTTGTTTATAAATGATATTTCTACAATAATAAAATTTTCAAAAATGTTAATGTATGCCGACGACGTAAAGCTTTTCATGTCATTCGCGTCATTTGAAGATAGAAATAAGCTACAATTAGATCTAGATGCACTAGTTACTTGGTGCGATTTAAATTATATGCCACTTAACCTTAAAAAATGTAAACACATGGGTTTTTCGCGTGGAATTTCTCAGCCGGCTTCCTATACAATTAAAAATTATAGTCTTGAGCAAGTGTATGATTTTGTTGACCTGGGGGTTACTATGGACTATAAACTCAGTTTCAACCGCCATATTAATACAACAGTCAATAAGGCTAGAGGTGTCCTAGCATTCGTTAAACGATGGTCTAAAGAATTTAGCGACCCTTATGTAACTAAAGCCCTGTTCACTACATTAGTCAGACCGATACTTGAATATGGTTCTATAATTTGGAACCCGCGTTACCAGGTTCATGTAGATCGCCTTGAATCAGTTCAAAAACAATTTTTACTATTTGCCTTAAGAGATTTTCATTGGAATCCCTCGTACAATCTGCCACCCTATACGAATCGTTTAAAACTCATTAATCTACACAC